>JAGKQL010000046.1:9637840-9658470 GCA_018398635.1 Cyprinodon brontotheroides | reverse complement strand
GCTGGTTATACTCCTGCAGCAGTGTGTCGCAGTTTTTGATTTATGCCCAATATTGAAGCGCTATTCGCAGCTGTTAGTCCACGCCACAACACAAGAGGGACCATTAGGAACTATCTGATAAGGCCGAGGCGGTGAGGAAGTGGGGGCAAGTTTGTGCGACAACGGGAGGGACATTAGGGCCAAAAAGAGCAGGATCCAGGTAGAAAAGATTTCCAGCGTTCTCAAGACCTCCGGCTCCTCTAGCTGGTGAATCTTGACGAGTCTTTACCACAAATGGCGGTCAGACAATCAACACAAGCCAGTAAGGAACTAAACAGGAAATATGTATAGTGTCGAAATGGATGTAGATTTGACCAATCAGAGGCCTCCTGTCCGCGTCACCTATACAATTTGGGAGAGTAAGCGCAGAGTGTTCGCGAAGGGGGGGCACACATATTCATGCTTAACCGCGACACATCTCCGCAGATCTAATTCGTTTCTATACAAACCAGCCTCACACTGAATAGGTCACTATTGGTTCAGATTGGGCCATAATACTCCCTGTACCTTATGTCTACATGTGCATTAAATCTGCCCTGTCTGAGGAGCAGGAAACAGCCTCTGTTATTGTTAAACAACTGTGCAGGCAGCCATAGTCAATCACTTAGCTTGCTAACAGCTTAATGTCATCAGCAAATGTGATTAGCTTAGCAAGCCATTGCACTCGCTGTCTCAATGTTTTTGTCATGACGAATCTGATATAACTAGGTGTAGATGGAAAATTATCTGCGTTAACTGCGACACACATGCAGACGACCTGGTTTCTGAGTATGAATGAGCCTTAAATTCGTAGGGAAGCGGCTAACCGTTGCATTTCCGAATTCTCCCGAGTGGTGCCCGACTTTACACGAGTGAATACAGTGAATGTGATTGGTTGTTTATCAAGGGGGCGGGGTTGATGTGGCGGAAGGTTCTCAAGCAAGTTTGGTTGTGGCCGGTTTGTAGGAAGCATCTTGCTAACCAGTTAGCATCTTAGTGCTAACAGGTTCCCAATGGGGAAATTCCGGTGGGACCAGTAGCTAAGTGAGGTGACAAAGCGGCGGCGCTGTCAAGGCGATACCAGAGCTGACAGAAGCTTGGTTTTGGTGTAGAGGCTTCCAGCCCGTACATGTTTGAGCCCTTGCCTGCAGAAGACACCAGTTCTGTTAGCTCTAAGCCTGCCGAAGACACAGGCGTCCATCCCGTGAACACTGGGGCGCCTTTCAATGGAAAAGAAGGATTCTGATTCCAACGTTGCATATATATTAGCTGCGCGACATATGAATCAAGATACTATGACCGAAAAATTTTGATGACCGTTGATATATGATTGGCCGAATTTAGATGTACAAGCTGACGTAGAACTAACTTGCCTGCATAAGATAATGAAAATAAAACACATATAAAAGGATTTTTTTTAAATAGAAAACTTTCTTACTTTTGGAACAATATCTTCTGACAAACAGTACATTTAAATACATGTTTAAGACAATGATTTGAAATTGAAATATGATTACCCTACGACTTTAAGGCCTTTTTACATGGGTCGTGCACGCTACCCACTGCGCCACGCATCACGCCCACAATACAGTTTGTCCGAGTGACTTGCAATATATATTGTGTCACGATTTGATGTTGGATTGAGGACCCAAAAGCAGAGGCAAGTAGGCAGAGGTGAATTTAGGTGGGTTTATTGAGGTTCACAGGTAACAGGCAGGAATCAAAAAATCCAAACAAAAGTAAAAAACCAACTGCGAACCAAGGAGACATCAGGGGAAACCAAACTCTAGGAGCCAGGGAGTAGACGCAGGTAGGCAGACAGACAGAAGTTGGACTAGGATCCAGCAAACAGGAACTGAAGAGGGAGGGCTTTTTTAAAGGGACAGAGACAAAGAGAGGGCTAACGAGGGGATTGGAACAGGTGAGTGACAGAGCAGAAAAACAGAGCAAGGGAAAGAGGACACAAGAGGGCAGCAGGAGGACAACAAATGGAAAACCTGAAGACAGGAACTAATAAGAAAACAACAAAATAATAAACACTAAAAACAAAGGAGCAAAGCAAAGTAAAACTGAATACTCTAAATAAACATAACAAAACCAAGACTGTGACATATTGACGTCATAAGAAGGGGCATGGCCCCGAGATGATCTGGTACCTACGACGGTGTTTGCATATTTAAATGGACAAAAGTATTCATAACAAATGGCCATTTGGAATAAAATGGTCATTTAGATGAAGTATGCACTTTCCCGTTAGTGAGCTGGGACTCTAGGCTGGCCTGAAAAAGAGATTAATAAATTAGCCAGCCGGCCAGCCACCTAGTTTAATCCTTTTCACAGCAGCCAGTCATCTTAAACCACTAAATAATGGAGTTAACCAAGCCCTAAATGATAACACCTATTTTTACAAAAAAGCAAAGAGAACTAAAGAAGGAAAAAGGTCATGGTTCTATTGTCATTAATTCCATTTTTGCAGTTGGTCCATCTCTGCACATAAAAGGTGTCTTCCATGCTGAGTTCATACAAATGACAGGTATTCCCAACCTCACAAGTGCTCCAGGCCATTATCCATATTACATCCTGTTCAAGAAATGAGATTAATTACTGCGGGCTGGCGAGGAGAGTTCTCACTGACAACTGATTGGTGCGTTGGCTCCAGCGGACCCCTCGCTGCTGCTCGCTGTTTAAATGAAATACCTCATTTCACGCTCCAGTGAGCTGACAGGGACTGTTTGAACGAACAAAAACCAACATGCTGACATTATTTCATTCTTGAGGTGGAAAACCCTCCTTCAATATTAAAAGGGGGTCTTTAGGCCTAAAGGGAGAATTCATGAAAGGTGTCATATCTTGGTGCTTGAAAGGGTGAAAGTTTTAATTTATTTCCTGCTAGTGTCAGATTGCTTCAGTTACCAGAACGAGAGCGGCATTGTCACAGCTTTTGTGTCTTTAATTTGATTCTTGAATGAAATATCTCTGAATTTCTAAGTCGTGATTTATCTTTCCCACTGTTCATTAGGAGAGAAATGAAAGACGGAGTACCTGTAACTCTCCTGGCTTTCCTTCCACAAAGACATGGAGATCACAGCAACCTTATTTCATTTTCAAGGGTTTCCTTTGTTTCTCGTCTGTTTCTTCATTCGTTTCAGGTTATTATTTATGCTGCTGTTTTCGCCCACTTCATGTCAGAAAGGTTTTGCATAAGTGATACCTTGATTGTACAGGTAGCTACAGCAAGTGGAGCGTAAAGTTAGAATTCCGCCAATAGGGAACATGATAAATTCTCATACGGGCAGTTTTATTTAAGACACTCTCACACACAAATATGGAGGATAAAAAGTGCCAAAATTAAATAAATAAATACAGCATTAAATAAATAATTAAATATGTCAATAATTAATTAAATGTGGAATTAAGTAAATAAATGTGTCATTCATTAAAACCACGTCACTAATATAAGTGCCACAATTAAATAAATAAATACGTGATAAACAATTAATTAAATGGTAATTCATTAAATAAATAAAATTAATATATAAATAAAGTACAAAAATTAATTTAATAAAAAATACGTCTTCATTTTATTAAAAATATATAATTATTTCAGTGTGCCTTTAATTATTTCATGGTCCTGTTCACTGTGATGACATTAAAAGAGAGAGAATCTGTCAAACTCACCCACCATCAAAGTTGGGGGATTGCGGAGTCGGTCTCTGTAGCGATTTGTACGCCTTAATGTGCTTGGGAGTGACCAATCAGGTGGTTAGATAACCTTCTTTGAAATAATTATATATATTTTTATTTTAAATAAAATTAAGACATATTTATTAAATTAATGACACATTTATATATTTAATTCCTTATTTATTTATTGAATTCACATTTAATTAATTATTGACACATTTAATAGTTTATTTAATGCTGTATTTATTTATTTAATTTTGGCACTTTTTTATCCTCCATAAAAAACATGTCTCCACTTGCATTTTTAATGGTTCAGTTCTCTTGAAACATTACTGTTTTCTTCCTAGTTGTGGGTAGGGGTTTGGGTAAAAATCAATTTGGCAATATATCATGATTTTAGGTGACCCAATATGAAGGTAGATTTGTTTTTATTTTTATTCAATCCAAAAAAAAAAGGTTGCTTCAATCCAAAAATATATTTTTCAATTCAAAAAATCTTTACTTCAATGTAAAAAAAAATTCAATCAAAGAAAATAAAAACATATTTGAGACTCAAAAAAATGCATTTGAACACTGATTTTCTTTGATTGAAAATGTTTTATTTGATAGAAGTCTTTTTTGTTTAAAGCAACTTTTTTAATTGAAGTAACATTGTTTTTTGATTGGACCATATAATGGGACATTTGTGTCTTTATTATTCAATCAAGAAAGTAGTTGCTTCAAACAAACAACAGAATCAATTTAAAAAAGTAACTTCAATGAAAAGATCAACGTTTTCAATCATAGAAAATAGTTTTTGAATGCAAATATTTGAAAAATTGTTGAAAATGTTTTCTTTGGTTGAAGGGATCTATTTAGTGTTTGGGCCATACATTGGTAGGACATTTTGTCTTAATAATTCAATTCCCAAAAAGTTGTTTAAATACAAAAAAAAAAATCAATCAAAGAAAAGTCCAAATGCAGAAAAAAGAGCGGGAGACATGAATAATTTTTTGTTTTTTTCAGTGAAGAAAAATTTGAAGTTCAAAATTGTTTTTATTTGAATCAATTTTTTTTTAAGTGCAAAAGGTTTGAAGTTCAAATTTTTTTGATTGAACAATTTTGACACAAACATTCTTGCTGCTGTGAAGCAGGATTCTCCACCATGAACAGAATCAACAATAAATCTGGATCCAGGCTCAAAAATGAGCTCCACTTGATATGTGCTTGAGAATGAATTTGTCTGCGGTTAAACCCAGGTTTAAAACGCTTGCAGGGCAGCCTAAAGCCCACTGCCAACATTAAGACAACAAGAAAAAGAAAAGAAAAATAACAAACCATCAGTTCAGGGGTTTGAGAAAATCAGGATATTGTCTATAAACCAAACTGAAGGATTGCTGTTCTCTACTTCAAAAAACACTTTAGATTTTAATTAAGATTAAAATTTTTTTATATATTTTTTCTTTTGAAAATTCAGTGTATAACATGGATGCACAAAAACCTAATTTTATTTAATTGTTAAATTCAGTTTAAATTAACAGATTATAATTAAAAATGTCTCTTAACCTTTACTGGTTGATGATTTACTTTATTTGGACCTCTCTGATTTTTAATTGGTTCCCCCTGATCTACAGGTTAGCCCCAGCCAGCCGTAGCCTCTTCCTTCTCAATCTCCCTGGCGAGCTTAGCTGATATACCGCCTCATGGCCGCCCCTAGCCTATCCCCCAACTTTAGTGGAGCGGTCTGCTGCGATCTACCGCTGTGCTCCTACAGTTAGCCTCTATAGCTAGCCCCTACCAGCCATATCCTCTCCTTGCTCTGACAGTTTCCCCCTTTGGGCTTCTCCAATCTCCCGCTGTGCTGCGTCCCCCAATGCTCAAGCTGAAGCCAGCTTCCCTGAGCTTAGATCGCCCACGAGTTCCTGCTTGGCCCTCCGTCTTTTCTTGTATGATTGGCTGTTGCTCCTTGGAAGCTCGCTTTACAAACACCTGATGCTCCACTGAATCGGGTCTGTGAAAGGTCACGTAGAAAAATGACATTTGGTGAGGGAGACTGCTGCTGTAAATTAGGCATTCTTTCTTCATAAACTAGTAGGGTTGTAATAGCAGGTGTGTTAATCTTAGAATTGGTGCCAAATGTTAATGTGAGTTAAATTCAAAGAACTGTGTAACATCCCTCCTAAAACACCTTCACTGGATCCATAAAGCAGCAGATCCACTTCAAGATCCTCCACAGCTTTATAAACCTGCCTCAACTTAACCTTGTAAAAGTATATTTGTTGTTTTATTACAAAAGACTGCTGCTAAAATCAAACATATTATTGCTAGCAATATATTATTATTATCATCAAAAAGGGGGGAAAATGACAATGTATGAATATGATTTTTTTAATGTTGGGATTTTTGGCGATATCCGATATACCGATATTCCCCAAAACCTCATGTAACCCGATAACCCGATATACGATACGATGTTAAAACTGGACAGACAAAACCAGAGCTTCAGTCATTGAAAATAGCAGTTTTGTTATCCATTTCTGACACTTTGAAAAATAATAAACTCTTATATATATTATTTTTCAATATGCTGATATCAAATTGATTTTTAAAAGCGCGGGTATCGATCTATTTTTACTTTCAAAATCTGGTGAAATTTCATGGTTCTGTTACAAACTCTCAAATTGATATTTTGCAAATTCTTGTGAAGATTTTTGTTGGTAAAATAGATAAATACAGCCGATCAATATCTATCAACATATAAAAATATATGGCAACATTTGGTGAATTTTAATTTACCGGGATTTTCATTGGCATAGCGATGACATATAGCAATATTTCATTAGTAAAAGAGATTGATATGGATGTTTTAAATGGCAATATATCAGCATATGAAGATATTGGGATAATCTTTTTAATGGATCAATATTTTTTCCCTAGATCTTTAGAAGTTTTTAAGTCTGTAAAAAGAAGTTTTCGAGGGAAGAAGAAGTATTTTTTTTTTGTTTTAGACTTTAGAAACTCAGAAGCTGATCAAATGTCGGGTTAAATATGAAGATGGGGATTGCGATGTCGATATTCCAGTTTTTAAGGGCGATACCGATGGGGGCCCATTATATCGTGCATCTCTAGTTTTATGATATTTTATCCCACTTTTTATCACTGCAATATGCAATCCTCGTCTCTGCGATTCCGTGTTAAAGTGGAAACTTAGACTCACAAATTTTATAATCCAACATTTTTAATTGACGTTGTGAGCACATCGGAGCAAACTGGAGCAGAGTGAAATCCTTTGAATTGAAAACAGCTCTGCGCTCCACCATGCTTCCTCCGCTCGCTCCACGCTCCGCTCACATGCTCTGATTGTGAGTTTGAATAGGTGGTGAAATGAAACCAAAGAATCTTGGTTCATTGCTGATAATTCATCATTTAGGTCCTTTTTCACACTGAGGCAGGTTGGTTTGTTTTGTGCTTATTTATAAATGTTGAATGAAATGTGTTCAGTATTTTTCAAAGCTGTGGATGAGAGCTTTAATGTTCTCCTGGTTTGCTGTGTTATAATAATACACCCACCAGTCAAATCAAGGAAGGAATTGCTGATCTAAATGCTTTTCTCTTTCAGAATCACTGCTTCTACCACGGCCATGTGAGAGGGCATCCAGGATCCTGGGTGGCTCTCAGCACCTGTTCAGGAATAAGGTACGATCACACAGACAAACAGCACTGTTTACGCTACATGTATGTGTTCATTTTTATGAAGGGAGATTTGTTTTCTTTATTATTCAATCAAAAAAAGGTTACTTCAATAAAAAATATATTTTCAATTAAAAAATCTTTTTCAATGAAAGAAAAAAAGGAATTTGAATGCAAAATATATATTTGAGACTCAAAAAAATACATTTGAACACTGCTTTTCTTTTTTTGTTTTATTTAAAATGTTTTTTATTTGGTAGAAAACAGACTAGCGTTGAAGTAACTTTGTTTTTGATTGGACATTAGGACATGGGTGTCTTTATTATTCAATCAAAAAGTTGCTTCAAACAAACAAACAACAGAATCATTAAAAAAAAGTAACTTCAATGAAAAGATAAACGTTTTCCAATCATAGAAAATAGTTTTTTAAATGCAAATAAAATATTTGAGACTCAAAAATTGCATTTAAACACTTTTTTATTATTATTGTTTAAAATGTTCTCTTTGGTTGAAGGGATCTATTTAGTGTTTGTTTCAAAAAACTGCAAATGCAAAAAATACCATATGAATAAATTGTTTTTTTTTTTTTTTTTTTTTAAAAGTGAAAAAAAATTTTCAAATTGTTTTATTTGAATAATTTTTTTTTTTTTGAAATGAAAAAGTTTTGAAGTTCAAATTTTTTTTTTGAATGATTTTGACAGAAACGTTCCGCAGTGGTGCTTCTCTATTGGTCAGACATGTTTGATTGACAAGTGTCTACACTTTCCCTGTCTTTCTTTCAGCGAACAACTGTATTGAATTATGAATTTTAAACATTTCATCACCAAAAAGATTTTGAGTAGCTATGCTGTTATTTTTCATTTTTTGTTAGATATATATATATATTATTATTTTTTATATTTTATTTTCTCAGAAATGTTCTTGTTTTTATCTTCAAATGAATAATTCATATTTTATTTTCTCAAACATATTTTTTTCGAAAAAAATCCAACTTTGTTTTATAGATTTGTTAATATTACTAATGTTATAATTGCATTTTTTTTGCCTCTTTATTTTATTTGAAAAAATACATCAAAATGAAGGAAATATAGAAACAGGAACAGTCAGTTAACATGAGCAACATGTGATTAATGTAAATAAAGTTCTTTCCCTCTAAAATCTCAGAAGCGTCAGAATGACGGCGTTGGGAGTTCTAGTGTTAAAGCTATTTTTGTGGATTTAAAAAGCTCTGTGTTTGATGGAGGGAGGGTTGGGTGCTGACAAATGCGTCGGCACTCTTTAGGCTCTTTGTGCGGCGCTGGGAAGGTAGCCAGATGCTGTCTGCTGACAGCAGCTTTGATGGGAACACTGCAGAGATGGAAGTGAAAAGAGCTCCAGGAGCCGGCAGAATGCTAATGCTTTTTTAAATGTCCACTCAGTCACACAGCTGTGGAAATAAAAACCAACCACAGCTAATTTGCTGGCAGATCTAAAGAGCTGAAAGGAATTTCATGAAGCCAGTAAATATTATTTGGTTTTCTGGCTACGGAAAGGCCAGAAAATGCTAAATTAAACAAGAAAAAAACTTGTTTTATAACGTATATGGAACTGGTATAGAAACATTTTGTAAAACCATCACCATAACTATATCTTAATTTTTTTTTTTTTCTGTACACAGCTTGCAAGAAATGACGTTTAAATCAAACTGTTCTGATTAACACTTTATTTGGCCTTCAGGTCTCGTTCTACATGAAGGAGGAAATTCAGAAACTCATGCTTCAACGTTTTAACGAATAAAAGCAAAAGTTGTTTTTTATCAGCTAATTAAGGGTGTAAATCACATCCATCATGACGATTGATTCAGTATCGATTTCCTGACCCAACGATTTGATAATTTTTACGATACTCAAGAATACACCATGATACGATTTGATTAAACGTTATTTTTTCTTTTTTTTTTAGACCTTACAGACCTTAAATCAATGAAAGCTGTAATATCGTTATGCTTTTTTTAGAAACAACAGCAAATAACAGAAGTAGAAAAGTTGCATCAAAAATACTGCAATAAATCAGTGCAATGAGTTCAATGCAATACCTGGGCTCCAGATGCCCGCCCCCTCCACAGAAGCTCCGCTGCTCCTCTCCCCAAATTGTAGCTGACCGATCAGACAGGGAGGCCGGCTTGTTTTGTTTTATTACCGAAGTTATGCGGGAAAACAACTTCGTGAAGTTTGACCCGCTAGAAGAACGAGGATTTGCGCGAAAACGCTGGGACCCTTTTCCACCTTGATCTCCGCTCTTTTTGGCCCTCATGTCCCTCCGTCGTCCGGACTAAACTTCGCCCCACTTCCACCATCGCACCTGCGGCGCATCTAGACCCACAGCGTGCCAGCACAGACCACGCTTCAATATTGAGCATAATTTAAAAATATGTCTGCATCAAGCTCACTGCAACACACTGCTGTAAGAGTATAACCAGGAGCTGGTGGTGGGAGGGGGCAAAATAGGTTTAAGCGCCACCACAGCGCGGGAGGGAGAATTGCGCCAGGAGCAAATGGATAAAAATAGACCCGGAGGTAAAAAAAAACATGAATCGATTCTCTTGCGCGGCGTAATCGATGCATCGGATCATCAGCTGTTGGATGATGCATGCGATACAAAACGATTGTATTATTTACATCCCTACAGCTAATGGATCATCATTGAACTCAAATAGTCATTTCTTAGCGTAAAATAATCCGAAATAACATCTTTTACAGCCTGAAAGTTCATTCCTCATCCGTCTGTTTTAAACACAGCCTGATTCACCTCTACTTACTGCACAGGTTGCATTTGTCCCCAAAATAAAACCTCTCAAATCCGTACCCACGTGTTGTAAAGGTCTGGTTATAGATCCAGCAGCAGTGTGTCGCGAGTAGGCTTTGTCGCAGATATTTTTTTGAGTTATGCCCGATATTGAAGCGTGGTCTGCGCTATGTTATTTTTATCCACACCACAACACCAGAGGGCCAATCAGGAACTAGCTGTGGCCGAGGTGTTGAGGAAGTGGAGGCAAGTTTGGGCGACAGCGTTCTCGCGCACCTCGCTCTGCTAGCTGCTCCATCTTCAGATGTTTTCTCTCCGCAATGGCGGTCAGACAAACAAAACACCTGAGTGAATAAAGTTGCCCTGGGGAATCAGATAAAATTAGGTGTCAAACTTTTGCGCTGGTTTTTGCAGCAAAATTTTTCGCTTTGTGCCGCTTATCATTTGCGATATAAAGAAATATTTAGAGGTCATCGTGCGTTGTCAACCAGTTCCCCACACCCTTCTTCAAATCAGATAAAATTGGTGTAAAACGCTTGTGCAGCAAAATTTTTATTTTGTGCTGCTTTTGTTATTTTTGAAGATTTGAAGGGGTGGGCTGTGTTATCCTTTGATGACCTCTAGAAATATTTCTTTATCTCTCTAAAAGCCAGTACACCCCAAAACTTGATTAGCCTTCATTTTCCTACTCACCCCCATGCTGAACAACACTTTCTGGAGTACTTTTTTTGATATCTCAAATGCGTCCTGGAGATCTGGGGAGGCTTCTTGCTGTCTGCTGACATTCAAATTAATGGAGGTGCTATGAAGCCCGTGAGACAGAAAGGTCCATAATAGTCCACAAAAACGTGTCCAATATTCCTCCATACTGCTCGTCCCAATGTATTCCAAAGTGTCTTTTTTTTTCCTAAGCTAGCGTCACGCAGTCTCACGGAAACCGCGTGACAAAACCAAACGCAGTGCAGTGCATTCAGCTCTCCGCAAAGAACTCGTATGCTCTTCCTCAAACACTCGAAAAGTCCTCCAGACATTTTTCTTTTCGTTGTCTAATCAATTTCATTCTTTTGCATTACAGGTAAACAGCACATTTCTTCTTACTCTTTTGCATTATTGGCAGAGCAGACGCGGCTGAATGCGCCCTTTCTATCTGGTTTGGTCTGCCGCTTCCGTAAGCGCCATGCGAAGAACTAGCGGCAGTAACTTTCATAAAAATCCTATACACTACTTGCTGTTTATGCTCTAAAACATTCTAAATGACTTCATTTCGGTGTAAAATTCCTGGACGCTACACACTTCAAGGGGACTCCTGGAATACATTGACCCAGCAGTATGGAGTGAATATTGACATCAAGCTTTTTGTGGACTTTTATGTGGACCTTTTCTGCCTCGGGCCATAGACCTCCATTATTTGAATGTCAGCAGACAGCAAGAAGCCTCCTAGATCTCCTGATGCGACTGAGAGATATCAAAAAAAGTACTCCGTGAGTGTTGTTGCAGCAGTGGAGTGTGCCGCTTTAAAAGATGAAGGCGCAATCGGCATGTTTTGGGTGACACTAATTTTCTTTAAAATGATAGCTGGGGGCAAACGAAAAATGCTTTGACCTTCACATTTTCAGCTGATATCTTCCAATTTGTCTGAGCAGCACAAAGGTCAGCTGGTTTTTGCTGCACAGCGGGCTGACATTTTCATTGACACCTATCAAAGCCTGAAGCAGAACAAACGTCTTGGCTGGTTGACTTTTGGAGCTGACCTAATAGAAACCTATTTCTTCTATATGATTTTAAAACAATAGGGGCACAAACCAAACTTCTGTTGATTCACTTTATATCTTTAAAACAATGCTGATGGATTGAGACACATTCACTAATAATGTAAATTTTTGTCTGACGTGAAGAAGGTCGGGGCCAACTTCACCTCAAATAAAACAAAACACAACCGCTTAAGGAACCAAACAGGAAACACGCACAGTGTAGAGTGTAGAGCGGGATGTAGAATTGACCAATCAGAGGCCTCCTGTCTGCGATCACCTACAATTGGCCAAAGTAGCAGCTAAACACAGCATCTGGTTTTCTACATTGGTTTATTTTTGTTGTTTTGGGTGAAGTGGATTTGTTTGGGTTGTGGTTCTTTGGTTGGCCACATCTTGTTTTATTTTTGTAAAAAGGTAAATTGATTTCACTTTACAATATATTTTTTTGTTGTTTAACTCTTCATAAAAGGGAAATTCATGGAATTAAAGAGTTAAAATATTGTAAAACACTCACCTCTGCCTGGTGTGTACCAACAAATAGGGCAGGTGTATACAGGACTGCACCATTTGATAATTGAAGGGGGGGAGGTTGATCTGACGTACGGCATGTTTTCTATATTGAGTTTGAGTTTGATTTGTTTTCTGTATTTATTAGTAAAAGTATCTCTTAATCAGCTGTTCGTTTAAACCGAATGTTCCTTTTCTTCTTGTTATTGTGAAGCTGAACATCCTTTTAAAATGGTGTCTTCCAACTTTAGTTCCTCCTCTATCTGTAAGAAACATGTCAGCCATTCTTCTTGGTTGGTGTGGTTTGGTTGATGTCCTGCACCAGGAAAAAAAAAATTAAAAGTTTTGTCAGCTGAAAACTCTTCAGAGCATGTTCTTCTTTCAACCAGTTTGGGTTCCACCTCCAAGACTGCTTGGCCTCCTGACAAGCGTGTGACAGGGGGGCATATCTGCGTTAACTGCGACGCACACGCAGACGGTTTCTGAGTATAAATCAGCTGCGCAGCAGAGGATGCAATGATGTGTCATGTAGCGAGCGTGCTCTTAGTTCACGGAAGTTCAATCTGAAAAACTCACATGGACAGAAAAATAATTTAAAAAACTAATTTGTTGATGACACAATTACTTTTAGTCTTTGGCGCTCCAGACCCTGGCAGGAAACATAGCGCTTTGAGTTTTCATAGACATGCATGAACAGGGAGTAAAGAAGCGGGGGCTGTTTCAGAGTGTTCCCATCTCTTAGAAAGAGTTAGTTATTAATCATCTTTGATTACAGTAGCTGAAACGGGACAATCTTGTTAGCTTTATGCATTTTAGCTGTTTTTGAAGACTTGTTGTCGGAAGGGTGCAGTTAAATTTTACCCAAAGTGTGATGAAGTAATGTAAGATAACTCGTACAGAATGTTGATATCGTCAAGTTTATGACATTTGACAGTAAAGCTGGGGGTGGATATGTCCTCAAATCCATATCCCGATAAATTGGGCAGTTTTACCTCGATAGCGATAAATGCTCCTCTATCAGAAATAAAGACAAGTGCAGGAAATGCAACTGATCTTTTATAATTTACTTTCCCATGTCGAAGGATGAAGAGAGCACATCAGTTAGTCACAGTCAGAGAAACAGGACTACACTGGAAATATTACATCTGCTTACTTGATGGTGCATGTGAGGGACCAAACTTAAATAAGGACAAAAAAGTGCTCTCATTTAATTCTGTAAAAAGGGTTAACAAAGGCTCAAAAGCAATACAAAATAACTTAAATACAGAATCTACGGGCCCAACTTAACTGAGGTCAACTGAGGATCCAACTCAAACAAAAAAATGACCTGCAAACAAAGAACTAAAGGCTGCTTAAAATTAACCATTCTATGAAACAAATAAAGCAAAACTAACTTTTACTTAGCAGAAACAATAGAGTGAATATTTAAGTGACAAACTAATTGAAAACTTCTTGAAACAAGTCTCCCCCGTCAAGTCTTTCAAAAATGGTACGCTCCAGGTTTCCTTCTCCAGCTGGTTTGCATCAGCAGCACCTCAAACAAGAGGACAAGTGTAAATAAACCATTGAGACAGACATTAACTAAAGTGTGCACCCATTAGAAAAAACCTGTCTAAAATAACCAACTTAAACATAAAATGTAATATAATATAAAGCAAGAAAAGAAAATACGAACATGATGTGGTGGTGGGAGGATCATCCACCACAGTGCATTTCTTTCTTTCTTAAGACATGTATGTATTTCATGTTCTAGACATCACTGGCCTGTTTTATTCCCAATGGGAGACGAGTCTGTATATTTAAAACAACAACTTTGCCATGTTACAGACATCTAATGCAGATAGGAAGCACTGAAATAACACAGCACTAATATAGAATATTGATCCAAAACATTCCCTCTTCTAACCTTTTTCTTTCATACCTGCCTTTCAGTTCCCAGCATATTTGTCAGCAGATTTCCATACAAAAAAATGTTGGAATTACCAGGGTTTCTTTTGTGTGTTTTTTTTTTTCCTGGAAGTTCTCCTACAGCCTTGGAAACATAATTACTGAAGAGAAAAGAGAGAGCTGTATTGTCTAATAGCATGGCTCGGAGCCCAGCTCCCATACGGTCAGGCCCTGTGAATGAACATAATAGCCTGCGCAACTCCTTTCACACAAAAAATAAATAAATTGATTCCCTTTGGGCCCATTGTGAATGCTGTGAAGTAAACAGCACCTCTGGCAGCATGTTCACAGACCAGGTGAAATGTTTTTCATCAAACCTCAGTTAGCAGCGTGGGACTCTTTGTTCCCCATCTTTAAAGCAGAGCTACACCTTCTGGTTTAGATTTAGCCTATTTCAACTTAAACTGCTTATTTAAGAAATCTGCCCCTTAAGAGACAGGGGGCCCTGAATTAAGAAGACAGCACATAAAACAGACCCATTATACATATACACTCACCTGCCACTTTATTAGGTACCCCATGCTGAACGAGCGGGTTGGACCCCTTTTGCCTTCAGAACTGCCTCAATTCTTGGTGGCATAGATTCAACAAAGGTGCTGGAAGCATTCCTCAGGGAGTTTGGTCCATATTGACATGATGGCATCACACAGTTGCCGCAGATTTGTCGGCTGCACATCCATGATGGGAATCTCCCGTTCCACCACATCCACAAAGATGCTCTATTGGATTGAGATCAGGTGGTGACTGTGGAGGCCATTTGAGTACAGTGAACTCATTGTCATGTTCAAAGAAAACCAGTCTGAGATGATTCCAGCTTTATGACATGGCGCATTATCCTGCTGAAAGTAGCCATCAGAAGTTGGGTACATTGTGGTCATAAAGGGATGGACATGGTCGGCAACAATACTCAGGTAGGCTGTGGCGTTGCAGCGATGCTCAATTGGTACCAAGGGGCCCAAAGAGTGCCAAGAAAATATTCCCCACACCATGACACCACCACCACCAGCCTGAACCGTTGATACAAGGCAGGATGGATCCATGCTTTCATGTTGTAGGCGCCAAATTCTGACCCTACCATCCGAATGTCGCAGCAGCAAATCGAGACTCATCAGACCAGGCAACGTTTTTCCAATCTTCTATTGTCCAATTTCCATGAGCTTGTGCAAATTGTAGCCTCAGTTTCCTGTTCTTAGCTGAAAAGGGTGGCACCCGGTGTGGTCTTCTGCTGCTGTAGCCCATCTGCCTCAAAAGTTCCACGTACTGTGCGTTCAGAGATGCTCTTCTGCCCACCTTGGTTTGTAACGGGTGTGGTTTATTTGAGTCACTGTTGCCCTTCTATCAGCTCAACCAGTCTGGCCATTCTCCTCTGACCTCTGGCATCAACAAGGCATTTCAGCCCACAGAACTGCGCTCACTGGATGTTTTTTTCTTTTTGGACCATTCTCTGTAAACCCTAGAGATGGTTGTGCGTAGAAAATCCCAGTAGATCAGCATTTTCCGAAATACTCAGACCAGTCCTTCTGGCACCCTCAACAATCATGCCGCGTTCAAAGTCACTCAAAATCACCTTTCTTCCCCATACTGATGCTGCGCTTTGAACTGCAGGAGATTGTCTTGACCATGCTCTACATGCCTAAATGCACTGAGTTGCGCCATGTGATTGGCTGCTTAGAAATTAAGTGTTAACGAGCAGTTGGACAGGTGTACCTAATAAAGTGGCGATTGAGTGTATATTTTCTGTAATATTTTTAATTGATTGTGGTCATTTTATTTGATTGAATATTTAACAACAATCTCTTAATAAAGAGTATTTATCTGTTACATTTTGAATAAAAGCTCTTTAAACAGAAATTCTGACCATGACACTAATGGTCCAACTGATTGGATCCATTGTTTATTTTCATTAGATTCTACAAAAAAAAGGTTCCTTATAATATCTGAAATATTTTTTTAAATGTTCAATATGGTTACAGAGAAAAATTAGGGCTTCAATCTTAAACTATAGTAAATTAAATTTGGTGAAAGATTAGATTTTATTTTTTATTTAACAGAGGCTTTTAAGGGTAAGCTAGGGCAGGGCGTTATGAAGAATACCCCAATACAGGGTTCGTACGGGTGCTGGAAAATCCCTTTGAAAATGCCGTTGAATTTTGATCGTTGTGTTTTCAAGGTTTGAAAAGTGCTTATATTTTGGATGAAATGGAAATGCTGAAAAATGCTTGAAATTGCTTGGCAACTATTTCTGTCGCAACAACCTACCTATCTAACTGAATCGTGTTTATTAAATGGGGAAATAAAATGTCGGAGAGCCCGAAATGAAACCCCGCTTGCTTTTATGTGTAGACTGCGATCTGCCAGTCTATTTCCATGTGTGGACTCCGCCCCTATGAAACCACTACGACATTCATGCCAGGAGGTTTGTCGTTTCAATGAAACGCTTGGCTGGAAGATGAAAAATACAAATTATGGATTAAACGGGGACAAACCCCACCAGTTGCCTCTTGTAAAGTCTGCAAAAAAGATGTGCAGCTTTTTCCCAAAGGGCTTAGCCCGCGCCTGTCGAGTCACATGAGAGAGTCAGTCATCGACTTTTAAGTTAGCCAACTTGAAGTAGCCTAGTACGTTAGCGTTAAGCGCTTCTATTTGTTTTCGCAGCTAGTAACTGCTAGCTAGGAATTCACAGGCTAAGTTACTGAGTGACTGAGAGTACGGTGTGATAATGTAATGTTAGTATTGGAGTTGTTTCCTGCAGCACTATTTTGGCGAGGCAGCTGCCTACAGTAAATTCTATACTGCTCCTTTTCGCCAGCGTTCCAAAAAAAAGTTTTAATTAGATTTGCCAGGCCCAGACCTTAAAAGGAATGAGTACACCCAAAACATGATTAGCCTTCATTTTCTACTCACCCCATGCTGAACAACACACTCTGGAGTACTTTTTGATATCTCAAATGCATCTGCTTGGGAATCTAGGGAGGCTTCTTGCTGTCTGCTGACATTCAAATAATGGAGGTCTATAAGCCGAGCCGAAAGGTCCATAAAAGTCCGCAAAAGAACCACATCCAATATTCCTCCATACTGCTTTCGTCCAATGTATTCCAAGTGTCTGGCGGTGAGTAGGTAGCGTCCATAATTTTTTCGAAACAAAAGTCATTTAGAATGTTTTTAGAGCATAAACAATTTAGTGTATAGGATTTCCTGAAAGCAGCGTTCGAGAGTCTGAAACGCTGACAGACCAAAACCAGATGAGAGTGCGCATTCAGCGTCTGCTCTGCTGATAATGCAAGCGTGTAGAAGAAGAAATAATGCTGTTTACCTGTGCAAAAGAAAGAAAGAACCACCAAAGAAAGAAATGGTCTGAGGACTTCGTGGCGGGAGGGAAGAGCGTGAGATTCTTTGGTCGCAGCTGAATGCGCACTTTCATCTGGTTTTATTCTGCCGCGGTTCCTCATAGACTCGCGAACGCCGCTTTCAGGACACATCCTATACACTACTGTTTATGCTCTAAAAAGCATTCTAAATGACTCCCCTCGATTCGAGTAAATTAGGACGCCACCCACTCACAGGACACTTGAATACACGATGGACGAAAGCAGTATGGAAAGAGAATATTTCTGACATCGCGTTTTGTGGACTTTTATGGACCTTTGCTGCCTCGGGCACATAGACCTCCATTATTGAACAATGTCAGCAGACAGCAAGAAGCCTCCCAGACTTCCAGATCACTGCAGATATCAAAAAAGTTACCCAGAGTGTTGTTCAGCATGGGGGGTGAGTAGAAAATGAAGGCTAATCATCGTTTTGGGTGTACTATTCCTTTACTGCATTAGGGAAAACTCTACGGCTGATAATACTGAATAGCGACACCCTCACAGTTGGTTATATTACTACGCCATGGCAGAGGGAGTAATTTTCTTTGATCATCCGAGTAATAATTTGGACTATGTATTGGTATGTAATTTACGGTGGTGTAAGGTGCTGGAAAAGAGTTTTTAAAATGGATCTTGAAAGTGCTTGAAAAGTGTTTGATTTTGACGCTGGAAAAGGTGTGCTTAACCCTGTAATATCCGCGATATATTTGGGATGTATATGGCGGCGTTGTGATTGGCCTGCCAGGATTTAGGGCCTGGGGCGCCGACATGAGGGGCTAGACCAACTTCGCAGGCAAAAATTATTTTATTTGCTAGCAGCCAAGTGGGGATAGCTTACTAGGCTAGATGCAAAACAGCGTTTTCTCCAAGCGTCATGCTGTTCCTCTGAAATAAAAAAAAAACCTATAAACATAAAACTAGTTTCCAACTACCAGGAGAGGCTTCGTTTTCCTCTGATAGATCGGTGTTTTATCACAATAAGTGTGCTTGCAAGTCTTGAAAAGAATAAAAGTCACAATATATTTACATCACATAAGGCATTTTGTAGAAATTAGCTCATTCATCCAATTAAACTCGCATTTGTGCATCGATATTCAGTTTGGTAGCGTCTAAAGCTCCTGTCACACCTTGATGATTCGGCCAGTGTATGCCCGATGTACGTGAGATCTGGCAAAAACGCAAGCATACGTTGGATAAGTTATGAATACATTGCGACTTTATTCTCTAATTGTACGACTTTATTCTCCTAATTGTACGACTTTATTCTTGTAATTGTATGACTTTATTCTGTTTAATTGTACGCTGCCAGCATATTGCACTTCTAAGCCGAGCTAGCACACGTTGACATACGGCGAATACATCCCGCCGTATGCCAGTGTTTGCCATATGTGGGCCATATTTCCAGGTCAGTTATCTGATTGTTGACATACGTTAAGTGTGAGTTACTAATAAGTCGTAGCGCCTAGCTTATCCAAAACCTATGAGTAACTTATTTGGCTTAGAAGTGCAATATGCTGGCAGCGTACAATTACGAGAATAAACTCGTAAAATTACGAGAATAAAGTCATACAATTACAAGAATAAAGTCGTACAATTACGAGAATAAAGTCGTACAATTACGAGAATAAAGTCGTACAATTGGAGAATAAAGTCACATAATTAGGAGAATAAAGTCGCATAATTAGGAGAATAAAGTCACATAATTAGGAGAATAAAGTCGTATAATTACGAAAATAAAGTCGTAAAATTATGAGAATAAAGTCGCATAATTAGGAGAATAAAGTCGTATAATTAGAGAATAAAGTCAGCATAATTAGGAGAATAAAGTCGCATAATTAGAGAATAAAGTCGCATAAAATTAGGAGAATAAAGTCACATAATTAGGAGAATAAAGTCGTATAATTACAAGAATAAAGTCGTACAATTAAGTTTTCTCCAAGCGTCATGCTGTTCCTCTGAAATAAAAAAAAACCTATAACATAAAACTAGTTTCCAACTACCAGGAGAGGCTTCGTTTTCCTCTGATAGATCGGTGTTTTATCACAATAAGTGTGCTTGCAAGTCTTGAAAAGAATAAAAGTCACAATATATTTACATCACATAAGGCATTTTGTAGAAATTAGCTCATTCATCCAATTAAACTCGCATTTGTGCATCGATATTCAGTTTGGTAGCGTCTAAAGCTCCTGTCACACCTTGATGATTCGGCCAGTGTATGCCCGATGTACGTGAGATCTGGCAAAAACGCAAGCATACGTTGGATAAGTTATGAATACATTGCAACTTTATTCTCTAATTGTACGACTTTATTCTCCTAATTGTACGACTTTATTCTTGTAATTGTATGACTTTATTCTTGTAATTGTACGCTGCCAGCATATTGCACTTCTAAGCCGAGCTAGCACACGTTGACATACGGCGAATACATCCCGCCGTATGCCAGTGTTTGCCATATGTGGGCCATATTTCCAGGTCAGTTATCTGATTGTTGACATACGTTAAGTGTGAGTTACTAATAAGTCGTAGCGCCTAGCTTAACCAAAACCTATGAGTAACTTATTTGGCTTAGAAGTCAGCAATATGCTGGCAGCGTACAATAAAGTACGAGAATAAAGTCGTAAAATTACGAGAATAAAGTCATACAATTACAAGAATAAAGTCGTACAATTACGAGAATAAAGTCGTACAATTACAGAGAATAAAGTCGTACAATTGGAGAATAAAGTCACATAATTAGGAGAATAAAGTCGCACTAATTAGGAGAATAAAGTCACATAATTAGGAGAATAAAGTCGTATAATTACGAGAATAAAGTCGCTAAATTATGAGAATAAAGTCGTACAATTAGGAGAATAAAGTCTTAAAATTACGAGAATAAAAGTCATGTACAATTAGGAGAATA
>JAGKQL010000046.1:9613508-9637834 GCA_018398635.1 Cyprinodon brontotheroides | reverse complement strand
ATTGGAACACCTGATTCCAATAATTTGGATGGGTGAGCAAATACTTTTGGCAATATAGTGTATATATATATATATATATATATATATATATATATTTTTTTTTTTTTTTTTTTTTTTTCAAAATTGGTTGCGATTTTAGCTCATTCCACATGCTATTGACTGCATTTGTGGCTTATATACTCAGTGCAGAGTAGCAACGTTAAATCCGCTTTTACATTTCAATCAAACTCTCAGGCTACTGGTAAACCCTGTTCTCTGTCCTCTCTTTGATTTGACATTTCATTTTATTATGTTTTGCCAGTGGGCTCTCAGCGCCGCGATGACGGGACGACATGGAGGGTTAAAACTGGCAGAAAGTGGCCCCAAAGCCCATGAATGGCAAAAGCTCAGAGCCGAGCAGCACGATGTGGTCAAGGTTATGACGATTCAAAAGCATTGCCTCGTATCCCTGCACTCTGGGCCAATACCGAGTGGTTTCAGAGCGATGCTGCTTTGTCCTACACCCCTAACATGTCATATAAAATTTGACTGCAAACCCAGATGGGTCCAAAACATAAAGTCGATGCCTGTGGGGAACAAAATGACAAACTTAGCTGCATGAAGACATCTATGGCTGATTTCAGGACATAAACACTTCTAGTTGAAATTATTCTGCTTAATTTCATCTAAAGTTGTTTTATTCATGTCTAGTTTGAAGCCATTTGCTCCTCCAAAGTGTTTCATTAATTAAATAGGAGAAAGAGCAAAAAGCTCCCTTCAAAGCCAGTGTTTTTAATTAATACAGGAGAATTAGGGGAGAGGCATCGGGAGCTTTATTGATCTTTAACCAATTTTAATTAACTGAGTGAGTTATTTAGGCTGTGATGTTACTTTGCTTAAAGCTGATTATATATGTAGTGCAACAGCTGATAAAGCTTAACCTTCTATCTGACTAACATATAAAATGCAATATTCCATTTTAATTTATAATATAGAAGTTGAACTGTAAGGTGCCTTAAGATGACTAGTGTTGTGAATTGGTGCTATATAAATAAACTGAACTGAATTGAAATAATAGACAAAATATATGTGATCCTTAGTAAATTATTTAGAAAAAATACAAAACGCTTTGATTAAGAAAACTGCCTTGGCCTTTCCCAGTTAAATTCACCCACCGATAAAAGCTGCAGAAATTTAAACAAGATCCTTTACCGAAGTAGACAAATTCACTATTTTTTTGTTAGAGAAAAACATCAAACCAACATTTTTTGTTCATTGGACCTTTTCACATAGATAACACACAAAAGAAAGACTTATTGTTATATTTTTTTGTGGCTTGTTATGAATTCAACTGGACCAGGTGGATGAAGAGTAAAACTCTAAAAACCAAACCACAAAAAGTCGTTTAATGATCATTGAATTCTAAATTGAGCTTATGGAGTTAAAAAGACAAATATAAATGACTTCTGTTAAGCATATAGTGTAATATAATTTCACTATTTTTCAAAAGCTTGAGGTAATTGCTGGTCAGGAGAAAATATACTAAAAAAAACTAATACTTAATGCTTTACACAGAAACATGGATATAAGTTTAAACAGTACATAAACAAAGCAGACTGTTTATGTCCAAGTAGCGGACAACTATCCACCACTCCAAAGGTTTATATAACTTTCCAAAAGCTTAGTATATACAGTAGCAGACATTAAAAATGGCCAAACTTTCACACTTTCTTGAAGCTCCCAGCAAAATCCCCTCCAACTTCCAGCCACTGGCCTTCTCCTGGGCGTGCATATTTTTTACTCTGACTCCTCCCTTTCACTGAATTAACAGGGTCTGACCAGGAGATGACGCTTCTCTTTAGATCTTAATGTCCACAAATCATGACACTTACTGTGTTTAAGGTTCTCACATCCTTTTTCTGGTGTGAACAGAAAACAGTTGTCTAAAATGTTTATCTGACTAAATTTATGTCTTTGATGAATTGAAGTGTTTTTCTTGGGAATAACCAAATATTCAAGTGTGAGAGAGATCTTTATGCTGGGGGTGTTTGTGCAAGGTATAAAAAGTATGTACCTAAATGCCTCAGACAGAGAGAGCTCTATCTCCCTCTCCGTCTGAAGGACGTTAATTAAAACTGAATATTATGTCTTGCAAGAAATGCTTCCCAATCATTTTTTCTAACTTCACAATGTTTAAAAATGAATTGTAGGGGACCAGCCAAGGGCCCATATTAAGAAAAGAAGAGGCATTTTGAATGGCTACTATAATGACCAGAGTAGACAAGTTATTTTAAAAAAATTATCTAATCTAATCTGTTATTGATCTCCTAGAGGTGGCAAGTAACGCCTGCTCGCTCATTCGTTACTGTACTTAAGTACACCCTTTTAGGTAACTATACTTTCCTCCATTACTTATATTTTTCCTCCTACTTGACTTTTACTCATTAGATTTTCACACAAGTATCTGTACTTTCTATTCCTTACATTTTTAAAACAACCATTACTCGTTACTTTTGGCTTTGGTTTAATGTAAAGGTCACACATTAGCAGAACGTGGTCCGGTCCTGAGGTTATGCCGGTGCGTGCATCCCCTGCCGAGATATGCATCCCCAGTCGCGGGCTACGCAGCGCCACCTCTTCCTCTGTACAACTGCATATCAACGAGGAAAAAGCTGACTAAAATGGCGCACCAATGGAGCTATTTGTTGTTATATTAATGACATAAAAAAGTTTAAATATTCCTCTCGTGAAGAAAAAAAAATGTGGTTATTTTCGCAGATTCATTTACAAACAGGGTTCCTACAGCATAAGGAAAGTTAAATTCAAGACTTTTTGAGACTTTTTAATGCCACTTGAAATAAAAATTTAAGACCAAATTCACAAGAAGCACAAGAAAATCAGCTTGCGACAACCTTAACCCAAAGGTTTATTTTTAACATAAACCACTGCACTAACGTTTCAAATAAAAAAACTTCCCCATACAGGAAAAAAGCTAAAAACACACCACCATTGACAGCAGAATGTATTATTTTAAATTTTAAAACTGGGAGAAATACGGCTGTTTCTCTGTAACTCCATTTTGGCGCTTTGTGTTTCGGCTTCGCATGCGCGACTCCACTGCCTTAATTCCCATCGTTCGAGCTTGAATGACTTCTTGCATAAATCCACTGAGCGCATGTATGTTCCCTGGTTTTAGCCATAGGAGAGAAAACTCTTGGCTGGATAAACAATTTTGGATACTCACTTGCTCATATTTTTCAGACAAAAGTTAATGGCGCATCTCCCAAAAATATCCGGCGTAACAGCGGCTTTTTCGCCGGTTCAGCTATCGGGGATGAGGAACCAATAATAAGCTGAGCCATTATTTTTAATAAAAATAAATTGTCAATTTTAGCGTTTTATTTAGATAGCAAAAATAAATAAGTAATAAAAATAATCCTATTTATGATGTTTTAAAAATTAAGACCTAGGAAAAAGACTGATTTAGACATTTTAATACCAATTAAAGGCCTTAGTTTTTACGTTTAAATATTCAATGCCTTTTAAGACTTTTTGTGGACCCTATGGAAGATTCATTAAAAATATATGGGTGTAATGAACAACATTTAATCCAAAGATTTTGTCGAGAATAATGGCTGACTTATTTTTGTAGTCTCTTGTTTTTCACAACAATAAACAGTGATGCTGCCACAGTTTTAAACTGCAAAGCTTTCTTCGAAGCGTGAAAATCAAACGTGCATCTACACAGCACAGGTTCACCAACCAGTGATGCATTCACAAACGCATCGGATAGCTATGGTGCATTCAGGAGCATGGGACATTTCATATTTTAAGGAAAGATACATAAACGAACAGAACAATTCATTACAATAATGTATTTATTTAGGAAACACTGAGGGGCTTTTTTTTTTTTACAATACTGATTGCTCTATAATTGTAATTCTTTTGTTTTTGATTGTACTTCTGCTAGCTTTTATTCTAATAAAATCTGTAATATTAGCAGCAAATTATCCAAAGTTTTTTCAAAAATCCAGTTTAGAAGCTCCAAAATGAGGCTTCAGATCAGACAGAGACAATTACACTGTCATTGTTTTACAGGTAGAATTCAGCATTTGCTGACCTTTGTCCTTTAACTACTGATGGATATACAGAATACAGTCATACAAGTGTCAACTCACTCATTTCATTTAAGTTAGGTGCATAACATGAATGCATAAATACTTCATTTTATTTCAGTGTTAAATTGTATTTAAAATAACAGATGCGTTAAAAATGTCTTAGGACCTTTACTGGTTGATGATTTTTCTTTATTTGGACCCGCTGATTTTTAATTGGATTTACCCCTGGTTCAATGTTTATAAATATTTCCGTCATGTGTTCCATCCAATGCAGATCATTTGGCTCCATCCACGTCTAGTGGAAACTAGTGTGACTGGATGAGTCATATAAGAATTTGTCAGTAGGTCACATGATTCAGAAGCTGGTGAAGAAAAGTCCCAATTTTAAAAAATATCTTAAAAATTGAAAATAGCTTAAAATTGCATAAAAGCAAGTGTGCCTGCATGATTTTATTTTTGTTTGGTCTTAGCTGGTCATAAGATAAGGAATTTATTGATTTTTGTTTCAGAAGAAAACACAGGATAAATCCACATATTATAGACTATATTTGGTTAAACAGACACTGTCTTAGTAGCAGGTAAACTTAAATGCAATCCTTTTCAAAGTGGAAAAAGTCCTAATTCCACATTCATCAGAGCCAGTTATGCTTTAAATATTGATAAACAGCATCTAGTGCATGTAGTGCTTATAAGATTTGTATTAATGTAGCAAGAAATGCTGCTGTTCTCTTTAAACAAAAATAGACCACAAGAAGCTCACATTAAGCATAAAAAAGAGCATGCATATTTTGCAAAGGACCAATGAAACTGAATAATAGTGTCCCTACCAAAGTTGAAATCAAACCTAAGCCCTTGCATCTGAGACATTTTAAATTGATATCAATCTTCCCCAGAGCCTGGGGACATCCTTATTATCCTATTAAGAAAGAACTTCTCCAAACTAAAGAAGGGAAACAATAAACCACAATTCACTTCTTCATTTGTTCTTTCTTGAACACTCATTAAAATGCATTCAGAGGGAGTGGTCCTCATGTATTCTGTGAATGAAAAGGTTTCACTTGCGAATCATCTTTTGCTTTCTTTTATTTGCTCCAAAAATATTACAATATTACATTTTGAGGGGTATAAACTTTTTTATGGTGCCAATTTCTACACGCATCTGTTCTGACACAATCAAGTCATTCTATTACTTTGCCTTTGACAGCACTAAACAACCAGCTGTCACATGATAAAGACCAGTTGTTATGTTTCCAAAGAGAGCAGCATGATGCTGCTTAACATGAAGCTGGATCTGCATTTGTAGTCCAGCTCTTCATGCTGCTCCTGCAGAGATTGGCTTCTGTTTTAGAAGCCAGCATACTGTTTTAAACCAAAGACATGAAAACAGCTGGTCTCTGTGAGTGGGTTACAGCCACGTTTAATGGAATTAAAATTCCATGTCTGAACTGTTCACAGTCACTGACTTTTGCTATTTAAAAGGACTGTGAGACATAAACATAGACCAACAAGTGAAATCTCACACTTTGAATAGGTGAAAGCATCACTGCAAAGACAAAACATCAGTTGTCATGAATAGATTTATGCTTTCTGCTCTTAGAAAGTCTTAGACTTAGACAACTTTTATTGTCATTTTGTATACACAGAGTGTAGTGGCTGGAAGTTGGAGGGGATTTTGCTGGGAGTTGAAGGGAAATGGGCTGCCATTCAGCTGACTTTTGACTGGTAAGGGCCATTTTGAATAGCTGCTATTGTAGCGCTACTGGTGTTAGCAATGCTTTTTAGCCCTATCCTCCAAGCCGTCAGTTTTCCACAAGGCATTGCAACACGGTCAGGACTAATGGTGTGGAAAAAAATTGATTTGCGGATGTATATAATGGTTTTTGATATATCAATCTTTGATTTCCCGATATCATTTTAAAACAACAATTTTTAATGTAAAACAATGAGGGAAATCGGGCTGCCTCTGCAACACTACTCTGGTAGATCGTGCTGTTGAGCCCTTTTGCACCATATCTGTAGAGGCAGTCACATTTGAAGACGTGGACTGAATCAAACCCAGAAAAACATGGATTCTGATAAACATGTACAGAACTTGCTTTTTTATGTATACATTTTATTTTAATAGCTGGATAAAATATAGCAATATATATCGATATTGCAATATCGTGATAATGTCGTATCGTAGCTCGCATGAAGGGCTTCAGCTAACAATTATTTTGCGATTCGATTAATCTGGTGATTATTATTTCCGATTGATCGATTATTGTCATGTTGCCCAGTGCTGGGGTTCTATTTAGACTGAAAAAAGACTATCAGACAGGTGCTAGGAGTATACAGCTTTATTCTATTATAAAAAGCTGGATTTTCTTTTCTTTTTTTTTGGTGTAGCCATATAAAGTCACTATATGCCTTTTATAGAATATAAATTTTCATGTGGTTTAGAAAAAAACAAGTTTACTGAACCAAAATACCTGCATCTTCACTGCTGTTCTGTACAACATTCTGTAAATACAGCCCTGGATATTTCTGTAAAGCAATACTTTATCTTCAAGCTGTCAGAATTACAGATGAGCTCTCAATTATGTTTGGTGAGGAACCTTATATGGTAACCTGACATACTCCTTCTGACCCTTACAGCTCTGTAGATTGGTTATTGATCTTGCTTTTTCTATGCATTTTGCCATATGCGCTTTTTTTCTGTACCCAAGCTTTTATGTTGAGACGTCAGACCAATCGAGGAGTTTCTTGTTACGTGAAAAATGCTGAATGGCATAAAGAGTGTCACCTTCTACTGCTGGTCCCATCCTATGAATAATGATTCTTCTTCAGAGCCTGTCAGTTTAGCTTTGTTAGACAATATTTACAGAAAGCATTTATTTTTCTTCCAATTGAGTTGATCCAGAATTTTCATTATTTGAAGCAGCTTTTCAGCTCCTCTCTGAAGGTTAGAGAGTAGACGTGTGGTTTTAATCCTCTGCAAACAAAAACACAAATCAATACAGAGGATAAACATTCTCTAATCAATCTCTGCTACCTCCCCTTTGTGTCAGTCACATCACTGGAATGTCTGAGATATCTACATTTCCTTGCAGAAATATCAACACCCTTCAGCAACCAGTTATTATGTTTTATCACAGTTAAAATGGAAAATTATTCACAAATTTTGCCTTTATTTTTTTACTGTCATACAGCTTTTAAAACTTTGTCATGATGCAACCATAATCTTTATATATTCCACTATTTAAAAGTAATATGGCAAGCCAGATTGATCATGTGTAGCACTCAGGTCTAGTAATCTATTAATCAGGGACTGCTCCTATAGAGCCTCGCCTGCCAGACTGACTTAAGGCTGGTTTATGCTTAGAAACCAGCTCATCTGCGTTTGTGTTGCAGTTAACTTAAATATACCCCGCCCCTTCTGTAGACACTCTGCTGCACCTCTCCAAAATTGTAGACAGTGCCACAGACAGGAGGCCTCTGATTGGTCAAATCTACATTCGCTCTACACTATGCGTATTTCCTGTTTGGTACCTTACCGGCTTGTTTTGTTTGTATGCCTTGACCGCCATTGTGGAAAACGACTCCTGAAGTCCACCCTTTTTCGCCCTCATGTCCCTCCGTTGTCGCACAAACTTGCCTCCACTTCCTTACCGCCTCGGCCATATCTAGACCCACAGCTAGTTCGTGATTGTCCCTCTTGGGTTGTGGCGTGGAATAACATAGCGCAGACCACGCTTTAAAGCTACAGTGTGTAATAATTACAGGGATTTACTGTCATAAATGTAATATATTATACATAACTTATGTTATTTATCATCACCTATGAGCTCAGCCTCTTAACCTTAATATTTGCGTTGCCTTAGAATTCGTTATTTATAATTACATAGAGCTGGTCTCGCAGCCATGGAGGCAGACATCTTTGCTTTCACGGCAGCGCAGAGCCAACAAACTAGCGATTAAGAGATCGCCCATTACGCTCAAAAGTAACTACGGCAAGTTGAGAGATGAACTGAGACGGTACTTCCAGAAATCTATACCCTACACAGACTAATGAAATACTTATCTATCTCTTGGGATCTTGTTCACGCAATGAGGGAAGAAGGGAGCGCGGAGATCGACCAGGCGGATTGGTGCAGGCGTCTGCCGTGAAGCGGCGCTGTATGCCGGTCCGGCGTGGTGAAGAAGAGAGTTGAGTCAAAAAGCGAAGCTCTCGATTTACCGCTAGATCTACGTTCCTACCCTCATCTATGGTCATGAACTCTGGGTCATGACGAGAAAGAACGAGATCGCGGATACAAGCGGCCGAAATGGGTTTCCTCCGTAGGAGTGGCTGGGCTCTCCCTTAGAGATAGGGTGAGAAGCTTCGGTCATCCGGAGGGACTCGAGTAGAGCCGCTGCTCCTCCACGCCGAGAGGAGCCAGTTGAGGTGGCTGGCAGGCATCTGGTTAGGATGCCTCCTGACGCCTCTCCCCTGGTGAGGTGTTCCGGCACGTCCCACCAGGGAGGCCCGGGGAAGACCCAGGACACGCTGGAGAGACTATAGTGCTCGGCTGGCCTGGGAACGCCTTGGGGTTCCTCCTGAAGAGCTGGAAGAAGTGGCTGGGGAGAGGGAAGTCTGGGCCTCCTTCTTAGCTGCTGCCCCACACCCTAATTCCTCGGATAAAGCTGGAGGAAGATGGATGGATGGATGGATATCTGTAAAATTATCTATGTAAAACAAACCTCATCACTTGAGAAGTGTAGGTGATGGACGCGTGCGTGGAAGACATTTTGTCCCCGTAACGCTTCGCCGTACTCCGTTGGGGAAAACTGTGGAGGATGTTCATGTTGCTGCGGTCTGCAGTCTGGGCGTTAGATGTCGCTGAAAAATTACACACTGTAGCTTTAAAACCGGGCATAAATCAAGCTCACTGTGAAACACTGCTGCGGGAGTATAACCCGCCCTTTCACGATGTGTAGACGGTATTTAGTCTGGTAAGGAGCGGATAGAACCCGGGATCAAAGGTGCGACACAAAAGCAACTGTGTAAAACAAATACTCTTATAGGTTAGGGTTTAACCCTAACCCTAGCAATTTTTAAAAATTGTAATAAAATTTAATTTCCTTAGCGACAAAATAAAGGGATTAAATGATTAAAATATTGCTCTGATCCAGAGTCCGTCTTTACTTTTATGGTTACAAAGGCAGTGAATTAAGAATTTGGTGATTTGACACTTACCATGATACATGTGTCACATTACAAGTTATCCTGATATATTAAAAATATTGTGATTTTTATAATTAAAACCTTACAAGATCATATTGCTGCTTTGCTGCAGTTGGTGCAGAGCAGCTGAATAATTGGCTCTTTGGCTTTTAGCCAGTAGCATGGGGTTTAAGACAATCAAAAGAATGTTTTCCTATATTCTTTTTTAATTTTACATTTAAGATGCATTGGGCAATATTTTGAGCCAATATCAACATTATATATTGTAATAAAATGTTGTGTTACTGGCATTTTGAATCGATACAAATACCCTCCTACAAATAACCATCTTGATAGAATCCATTTTTACTTACACTCCTAATGATTAAAGAAAAGGGCTGTTACATTATAAGTTTGTCTCCAGTGTGAGTAAGTCAGGTTGACCAGAACCTCCCATTGAATCTGTTTGGTGAAAGGAGGGACTATCTGAAGATAAGAATATGGGCTTTCCATGCAGAAAGCCCATATTCTTATCTTCAGGTAACACACAGTTATGTCAGATTAAATAATACTACTTCAGCCGATAGTTTCAAGGCGTTACTTTGTTGTATGTCTCGTACCATGTCTGTTGGTTGTGCTGTTCTTTTTACATCTCGTTGCAGGTGATGAAGCAGACTGAAAATGTTTTATCATTATCTCCCTTCTATTTCCTCTATCTTTCATCTTTTTTTCCTTTTATTTCTGTTTTTCCTCTTCTGTTCTATTTACATTGCCCTTAAAGTAATGTAAAAAGATTAGGCTTACAAAGTTGTAACATCAGGCTTTCCCATAGTATTAAGCACAGGCGTAACTTTCTGAAGGACTGGTGTGGACATGTCCCCACCAATTATCTCCGTTTTTTCCCCCCTTTCTGCTCATTTACTTTAGCCAAAGGTAACAGAGGTTGGGTGCTGCTAACCGTGTTCAGACTGCTTTGAGTCCATGTTTTTGTTTTCCTTTCTGGCGCTGCTCCTGTGTCCCGCCTCTCGATGTAACATCATTGGATCTGTCACTTTGAGACATCTGATTTATGGTCGCATTTCACTGCGCCACAAAGGGCCGGATCTATCAAAGGTTTGCGTGTATAAAAACGTGAGCTATTTCACTGCGCACGCTAAAAAATGTACAAAACTGATCTATCAACAGCGCGTGCTAAAGGATTTGTTTTTTAAAACGTGCTAAATAGCACCTCTTATCCATTTAGTACTTTTTCTGCAATGAATATGCAATATGGGGGCGTTTACACGCAAAAAAGTGCGTCTTGTGGGAGGAGAACATGTAAAATATATTAATTTAGCACTTGCAAAAAGTGATTTATCAAACCTGAAAGCAATTTTGCTAGCGGTATCTGACTCTATATTTAACCGCTGTAAGGTTCAAAAGAAGGTGCAAATGGTCTGTATGCGTAATTGGGCACAGGCGGCGCGATTATTGTCGCATGAGAAGGAGACATCGAAATGAAGCAGGAGACGCAAGAGAGCGCATTTTTTCACTCCGTGTGAATATTTTGGAATGAGCGAGGAAGCGATCATCAAAACATATCGTTTATCCTGCATTGCCATTTTGGAGCTGTTGGGGAACTCGAATGGATTTGGAGCCAGCCACAAGGAGGACCCGCAATTACCAGATATTACAAAACTCCCTTGCAACATTGGACTTTTTGCATCTGGGATCTCCCAATCTGCTTTTTCAAAAGTGCTGTCCGGCGTTCTAAATATAAGCCCTGGCGCCCTAGCGGAGAACCCCGACCTCCTCCTTGCCGCCTGTGGAGCAACATGCCAATGTGTGCGAGGGGATGCGTAGGCATCTTATCCACAGTCCCATTGTGAGCCATTTGGTGTGTGCATTTTTCTACAGGCCAATACAAAAAATAAATAAATAAATAAATATATATATATATTTATTTTATTTTTGGAGGGGGTGGGGGTGTCACTGTAAGATTAAACTTCTTAATGCACTTTGCCGCAAACCACAAAACGCGCAAAACCATCATTTAAATAGGAGCGTCTCCAACAGTTTTGAACCTGCCACCAGTTATATCGCAATCTTGTTAAATCACCCGCAAGAAACCATGGTCCAGCCCCTCAGCGCCAAAATTCCCAGTTCGCGAGCGCCAAATTACTGCACGCAAAATTGGATCTTGATAAATCCGGCCCAAAGTAGCTACGTGGTTGGAGGAGAGACACACAGCAACACTCAGTGAATTTAACCAGCAGTCATTTGGACATTTAAGTTACGGTTAGGAGACCAGTTGGTAAGAAAAATTAGAGGTGTCACAGAAAAATCTGTTTCTTAAACATACAGAGCTTTTTCAGATAAAAATGGCAACAGATTGTAAGTTTATACAAGTTAGTATTATAATGCAAGAAGCTTGAGAAAACAGTTTGTTCTTCTTTACTAATTAAAAAAAGCCTGGCTTCTCAGAGGACCATGACTCCCAGTTACAGGTTAAAATTAACTGTTTTCTTATTGTACAGACAAAATCAGCTGCAGAGCTTCTACCAGGGTTCGTACACCTTTTCCAAAGTCAAAATCAAGCACTTTTCAAGCACTTTCAAGATCCATTTCAAAACTTTTTCCAGCACCTTACACCACCACCAGTTGTCGGCCGGAACCAGTTTTGCGCGGATGACTGCCGGGGGGTATTACTCCTCTGCCATGACGTAGTAATATAACCAACCAGAGGGTGTCTCAATTCAGTATTATCAGCCATAGAGTTATCAATGCTGTTTTAAGGTCTGGGCCTGGCAATGAATTAAAACTTCATTTTTTTTTTTTCATTTTTTTGGAACGTTGGCGAGGCGGTAGCGTGAGTTTGATAGTGCTGCGGGAAACACTGCAATACTAACATTACATTATCACACTGTACTCTCAGTCACTCAGTAACTTAGCTTGTGAATTCCTAGCTAGCAGTTACTAGCGTAAACAAATAGGCGCTATTAGCGTGTACTAGGCTACTTGAGGTTGGCTTACTTAAAAAGTCCATGACCCTTCATGTGACTCGAGAGCGCAGACTTCGCCCATTGTGAAAAGCTGCACATCTTTTTGCAGACTTTACAAGAGGCAACTCGTGGGGTTTGTCCCCGTTTAATCCATAATTTGTATTTTTCATCTTCCAGCCAACGTTTATTGAAACGACAACCTCCCGGCATGGTGCAGTAGTGGTTTCATGGGGGCGGAGTCACACATGGAAATAGACTGGCAGATAGCAGTCACACATAGGCGAGCAGGTTTCATTTTCGGGCTCTTCAACATTTTATTCCTCCATTTAATAAACACACAATTCAGTTAGATAGGTATTTGTTGCGAAATAAATAGTTACAATTTCAAGCATTTTCAAGCATTTCATCCAAAATATAAGCACTTTTCAAACCTTGAAAACACAACGTCAAAATTCAAGCATTTTCAAGCTTCCAGCACCCGTACGAACCCTGTTCTACATATCTTGAAATTTAGTTTCTGGCATCATTATATTAGTAAAGACTGAGTTACATTAATCTTTTTAAACAGAGCACAGAGAGATGCAGGGACAGCTGCAGATCTAAAGTGGAAATGCAATAAAATATATCTCCAAGTTTACCACAAATTTTACATTAAAAATATGCTATTCTATATTTAAAATGCAGCATATCAAAATTTTTCTGGATGGATGGATGGAATTGAAATTTTACTTCTAGGGATGTATCGGTTTTGGCATTGGAATCGTCTGTTATTCATTAGTTTTTTCATACATTAATGTTTTTGGGTCCTATATTTGCAATGCACCAAAAGGCATCTCTCTAACATCTATAAATATAAATAGCAGTGTATTATGGTTATCTTGTGTTCTCAACTATAGGAAAGCATTCAATAATTTTTTTGAGCTCAGCCCCTTAAAGTGTCCCCATCAACTTTGGTTATAAAGTTACACTCTTGGTATAAAGGCTTATTTATCATCACGTATTTCAATTTAAGAGTAGAATAAAGATCTAAGAATCTGAAATGCTCTCAGTGTTCAGGTATTTATCAAGACAAATATTGATAAAGAAAAAAAAAGGTTACAGTATGTCATTTTTTAATAGCTCACATGTGAATATCTGCATCCAGCTGTATGTGTGCATAATCGACAATCATGAGACAAAACTGTCTTTGGATATGCTTCATGCGCTCAGGCAATGAGTGAACACAGATGATAGGAAGTCACATTCTCACCTTGGCTATCTGGGTGTTTTTCTGCTTTGTTTCTAGCTCAGATACTCATACATCATTCAGCTATCCTCCCTGACAGGCAGCCAGCTGTGTCCATGTCAGTATTCTGTCAGAACAGCCGTGCTTTTCAATCAATCATCTGATTACCCATTCCAGCATTTTCAAAGAGGAAAATGACAAGAGGAAATGAGATTAAAATTGTGGCGACATCAGTGGGATTAGTCGTCGATGAAGGTCCCCATGGGAGAAACGTCGTCTTGTTAAAACCGACACATAATTGGGGCTGCTGTGACACCTCTCTCCCCACCAGGAGTGTTGGTGATGAGGCAAAGCGTCGCTGTTATACAACAAAATCAATGATTCGTAAAGAGAAATTGGTGACCCTGAACGCACCCGTTGACGATGGCTGCAACATAGGCACACAAGCCATCGCATCTAACAAGGTTACACACAGCAAGCCACCTCATTGAAAATGTGCAAGTAGAACAAGATGCTGAGGAGCCTTAAGAATGACCTGATCTTGCCCTCACAACCTTTGGTGACACATGGGTGGTGGGGCATCTAAAAAAAAGAGCACCACAGCCCTGTGTGGAGATTTAAACTTCGCAGCTCTTGTACTTCCTTGCTCTGCCAAGTGACTTCAAAAAGTCCTTCTCAGAGCCCCACTCAGCTTTACTGAGAGACCTGTGCATACACACAAACACACTGCTATTCTCTCTCTAAGACCCTGAAGAGGCAGGGGTCTGGTAAATGCTGCTCTATGTTGAAAGGGATTAGACAGATTTGTAACTGCTCAAGCTGACTCCTTCATGTCAGGACTGCAGCAGCAGCTGGAGGGCAGCAGCAGGTTCTTCTCTTATTTTCCAAATGGTAAAAGATTTATTTTTTGTCTTTCACCTTGCTATTCTTGCTTTTCTTAGCCGTCCTACTGGGGCTAATGTGCACTAGAGAAGCAGAGTTTCAAAACCCTCAAAAACCCACTGGTCCTGGTATTCTTCTGCAACTTTAGAGCTTCATTTACTCTCATTGGAGGATCATTTTCTCTGTGGGTTTATGATGCTGTTAAGGCTCCTCTCCTGCTGTAAAGTGGCTGCTCAGAGAAAAGAGTCTGCTCCACTCTGATGTTAGTAGTTCTCCATGAGGAATTTAGGGTCAGTTATACCCCCAAGGAGCATTCTGTAGAGCTACACTGTTGAATCACAATACAAGAATGTGACAAATAAAGTTGGTTGTCACAATCTGCATAGAATTTATTATAATATGTTTTGTAAAGAAAGATTATGAAAACGCTGCCTGGCCACTCTATCTTTTTAATATAATAGCGTAGATGGCCTGCATGATATTACACTATTTTTCATCTGCTGACATAATACAGTAACTTTAACCTGACAGCAAACTCTAGTTATCAGTTTAAAACTTTTATTGATCTTTAATGGAAGAGCTACACAGGCCTGTTTGTCATTCTCCAACAACAAAGACTCTGTACCTATTTATCCACAAATGTCCTCTTCTTAGTGAATAAAACAAGCTTCTCCTTCATAGTACAAGAAACTCAGACTTTTATGGACCTCTCACATTCTGTTTAACTGAAACCTGGCTCACTGACCAAATGCTGGACCACCCATGATGTATGCCAAGCTTCCAGATATTTGAAGAGGACCACAGTACTGAGCACGCGGTGAAAAGAGAGGAGGTGGAATCTTCTTTAGGTATGTAAACAAAGTTTGTTTTTCTGATGTAGTGGTTGCAGAATCAATGTCCTCACTGTCAGGGTTTTGGTTGATGTATTGAGGCCCCAAATGCAGAGATGAGTAGGCAGAGGTAAAAACCAAGGTACAAAATACATGGAACCAAAAAACCAGACAACTTCATGGGAAAACTCACGTGGGGAGCCAGGAAAAGACGAGGAACCAGCAGAACAGCGGAACAGGAGAGTATATATATATATATATATATATATATATATATATATATATATATATATATATATAATAGGGATGGAGCGGTTTATGAAATCCGTTCGGTTTCAACTTCCTCGTTTCGGTTTGCGTAGCGTGTGTTTAGCGTTCAGTTCATCGCTGCTCCTTTTTCTCATAGGCGAAGCGTGAACACTCCAGAGCAGAAGGTGGTGGTACTGCGACCAAAGCCAACCACCAGTAGTAAACAAGAAGAAGAAGAAGCGAAGCAGCCTAGCCAGGTGTAGCAGAAAAGAAATCTGTTGTTGTGGAGAATTGTGTGAGTATGGCGAGTGGGAAAGAACAGGAGTTGGAAGACGCTGCGCCAGCAGCACTTTATAGGTCTGCTGTATGGGACCACTTTGCATTTAGAGTGACCTACGATGGCGAGGAGAAAGAAAGTTGTGGATAAAAGTGCAACAGTGTGCAAGCATTGTGCAACACATTTGTTTATGCTAACAGCAACATGACTAACACGTCATGCTAACCCCGAAATCCCACATACTCCTTCAGCGCTCCGCCGCCCGGCGCTGCGCTCCAGACCCGCCTGCACAAAGCAAAGCCTACAGCCCCCACTGTGGCTCCCGTTCCTTCAGTTCCTTGGAGATGGTAGAGGGCATGCGGCGAGATGATTAAATTCAAAGCAGCAAAACACATGCGGAAATGATCCATGGTTTCCACGAATCATTAAAAATAATTACAATTCATTCATTTTTGGGATTTTTTCATTAATTTCATGAAAAAAAATCATTAATTTTATAATTTTTTTATTTTTCGGTGTAACAATCAACATATACCGAACCGAACCGAAAACAGTGACCACGAAACCGTAAACTATGAACCGGACCGTGGATTTTGTGAACTGTTCCACCCCCTAATATATATATATATATATATATATATATATATATATATATATATATATATTAACAGAGGGCAATCAAGAAAAACCTAAGAACTCAAATATATCCAGAAAACTCAACAAAATAGGAATTTAACTAATAAAACTAGAAAACAAAGAAAAAAATGGATCAAAAGTGAAACTGAAAACTCAAAAAGAAAACTTAACAGAACCAAGATCGTTCTCACGTATATTAATTATATTAATTAAACTACATCTATATGGACATTTCATCCATACATCCGCTGCTAATGTGCTATTTTGTCACTTTTTGGCCATCCTCTGTTAATTTGAAATGGTAGTATAATTAAAATAAATCAGTCGTCTTAGTAGTCAGATCAGCCTGTCGGCAAACATGACTTCGTTATATTTTTTTAAATCCTCTATCTAATGTAACCCATATAAACATATTAGCCTTGCTGTTGTCTGAAATACATCACAGTTAACCTATATATGGATTTGTAATAAAATTCCTAGACTCAGACTCAACTTTATTTATCCCTTAGGATTACTCCTTCATGGAAATTCTGGTTCCAGTAGCTTATATAGAGTACAAAGAGTTAAAGCAAGATGCCATTAAAGATAGAAATACGATAGACAATATAAAAAGATTGTTTATTGTACAAAAAAGCGTAAAAAAGGAAGGACTTTTTACAAAAATAAACGATAAGGTTGACACTAAAGTGATAAAACGAGAAAATTAACAAACTTAAATGATCGGTTCAACATGATATATCAAATTTTTTCTTTTCAGTTTTGATGGGGCATGTAGCTTATTTTAGTTCCCTTTACTTCTATACACAATATAGGTATATGAAAAGACAGGCAAACGTCAAGAAAACGTCCAGATATAACTACTTAGCTCATTAAACATTGTTTTGTGTTCCTGTAGTCCAGAAAAGTTTATTCACTGCAGGTTTTGCATTGAAGTATTCAGATGCTGTTTAGGTCACATTTTTCAGTAAGTTCAGTTTTCTCCATTTTCTATTTCGTTTTGTTCTCTATTATTTCAGAGTATTTACAGTTGATCTTCAAAGCAAGGTCATGGACTTACAAAAAATAGCTTTTTTTTCCTCTCTCGTGGTATTCCTGTAGTACAAGTTGAATGATGCTAAAGCAACAAGCAAACTACCATCAGATTCTCTCGTGTTTTTTTTTTGTTTGTTTTTTTTATGGAAACATACATACATCAGTGGGAATAGTCATTTTTGTTCATATAAAACAGTTCAGGGAATAAGAGCTTCTCCATCGGTGGCCAGTATCAGGAAGGCTTTGCCTGCCTGAGGTGTTATTTAATTCTATCTAAAGGACATACAACACAGCTAAGAGGTATGCTGCAGATAAAGCCTAAATGGAAAAAAGCTTTATCACAGAGATGTTGATACACTGTGTTTGCTGTGTTATGTCCTTGTTTGTGGCCCCTAAGGAAATCTGCTAACCATATCAAACATACTATTTTGTTATCTGCTTGGTTACCATTTGACCCAAATGACCCTAACTATTTTAGGACCTTGTATAAAAGATATGTTCAGGAACCAAGAATGTTGTTGTGATCCTTAGGCATTTCCCACCAGAGGGCGCCGAGGATCCTCTTCTGTTATTTGTTTTTTCTGTTAGGACTGGGGTTACTGTTGGGATCTGGAGATCTACCATCTGTCTCCAGCAGAGCGCTGTGGGTCTCCTGGGCTGGAGCTTCCAGCAAACCTGAAGCTCATCAGCCCATCAGGAGACCTTCCTACATAAGCAGCAGCCAGACCTTCCTTCGACGCCGCAGTGTTGACCAAGTTTGGTTAGCAAACCTAAGCCTCTGCACATCTAGTGAATCTCAGTAGACTCTAGAGAGGAACTGGATTCTAACCTGTCTCTATCTTCTCTACTCACAGAAAGCCTGACTGAAGTCTGAAGCTCTGGATGAGCTTTACCTGGAAACCTGCCTGCCTGCCTAAGGAAGCCAAACCTGAAGGTCTTAGTCTGGATTCCTCCTTCAGCTCTCAGGGGAGAGCTAGGAACCAAACCCACGTTTGAGGCTCACTAGCCAGAAGCTAGACGCTGCTGCTGCTGACCTCTCTGTTACTTCCTCAATCTCTGGACCCAATTGGTTCCCCATCTCAAGGATCTGTCAGAACCTCTTCAAGGTACATTCAGAAACTACCCACTCATCAATCCATCTAACTTCCTGGCTAACCAAACTCTCCCTCTCTCCAGATATCAGTAATCCCAGACCCGGACTTGTACCAGAACCAGTCCATGTTTCTCTGTGTATCTCCCAGTAATAAACATTGTTAACATTTCTTCTGTCTCCAGTCTGGTGTTCTGCATGTGGGTTAATTCCTTTAGCCATTCATGACAAATGTTTTATGTCCCAATGAACCGATTATGAACATTTTGAGGAGGACCTAAAGTGGGAGCTGAACTTTAACTCTCTCGCCAAGAAAGCCCAACAGAGGGTGTTCTTCCTTAACCTGACAACAGCCAGATGCATGTCTAGCTCCGCCTAGCTCCACTCACATACATCTGGGACACCGCCATAGGAATTGCCTTTACTGAAGGCTGGGCCTTATCAAAACTCCTTGCATATGATTGCAGAAGCCACTTGTCTGTCATCTTTATCGACGTGCTATTTCAACCACTCACCACGTGAAGCTGACCCGTGGCGGTGAGTCAAGCTCGTGCCAAATCCGTCGGGAGAAGGGCGAAAACATCGTTTCCACCAACAAAAGCCTTCAAAGCCGTTCTCTGATGTTCTTTTAATGAAACAATATCAGATAGATTGGACAACACAGAAGAAATAGCAGCATCAATGCTAGCGCTTGCTTCCTCAGATGCGAGCCGCGATTGTTGTTGGAATCTCACGATCGCAGCTTCCACTACGTCACATCCAGGAAACACCCACCCTGCGTCCTGATTGGCCAGACCATAAATTTGGTTGGGGAAATCACTTTCAATGAGCGATGTCCCAGATGTATGTGTGAGTGGAGCTAGGCGGAGCTAGACATGCATCTGGCTGTTGTCAGGGTTAGTTCTTCCTGCTGCAGCAGAAAAAATTCAACCTGCCAAGGACAGTGATGGTGCACTTCTGCTCCATCGCCCCGTCCTCCATCATCATTGTGCGTGTCATCCGGTCTGCAAAGAAGGTGATTGGCAGCCATCTTCCTTCTCTCTAGGATCTGTATGCCTCCAGGAATCCGGGACTCCTGCGCTCCATCAGGTTTCTTCCCAACCGCTACCAGCCTTGTCAACAAGGCTCAGAGACCCCAGGACATTGTCACTGCCTCTCTCTCTCTCTCGCTCAGGGACTAGAAACTACAACAGCATTGCATCTTAAGAACCCTCTGTGTATATAGTATTTATAGTATATAGCCATAAACTATAAATTGCATACAGGGGCGGATCTAGAAAAATATTTATGGGGTGGCGAGAGGGGGGGGCAGGAATTTTTGAGGGGTGGCAACATATGGCATTTGTTTACACTGAATTTAATCACAGTTATCACAGTTTGGTGAGAATAGTATCTACAGTATGTGTTTCATGTGAAGCAGTTCATATTAGAAATACATCATACAATGTGATCTCACTTAATAGGAGATAGAAGAATGATAACACTACTTCTAGAGGGGCATTCTCACAGGAAAGGTATTAAGGTAAGACACAGGTGCTGAGTGGTGTAAGAGAAAAGGAAACCGGTGCTGAAATTCTGCCACCTGCTCAAAGGTTGCCCGTGGTGTAAGAGAAAAGGAACCCGTGCTGAAATTCTGCCACCTGCTCAAAGGTTGCCCGTGGTGTAAGAGAAAAGGAAGCCGTGCTGAAAAATTCTGCCACCTGCTCAAAGGTTGCCCGTGGTGTAAGAGAAAAGGAACAGGTGCTGAAATTCTGCCACCTGCTCAAAGGTTGCCCGTGGTGTAAGAGAAAAGTAACCCGTGCTGAAATTCTGCCACCTGCTCAAAGGTTGCCCGTGGTGTAAGAGAAAAGGAACCCGTGCTGAAATTCTGCCACCTGCTCAAAGGTTGCCCGTGGTGTAAGAGAAAAGGAACCCGTGCTGAAATTCTGCCACCTGCTCAAAGGTTGCCCGTGGTGTAAGAGAAAAGGAACCAGTGCTGAAATTCTGCCACCTGCTCAAAGGTTGCCCGTGGTGTAAGAGAAAAGGAACCCGTGCTGAAATTCTGCCACCTGCTCAAAGGTTGCCCGTGGTGTAAGAGAAAAGGAACCCGTGCTGAAATTCTGCCACCTGCTCAAAGGTTGCCCGTGGTGTAAGAGAAAAGGAACCCGTGCTGAAATTCTGCCACCTGCTCAAAGGTTGCCCGTGGTGTAAGAGAAAAGGAAAGTGCTGAAATTCTGCCACCTGCTCAAAGGTTGCCCGTGGTGTAAGAGAAAAGGAACCCGTGCTGAAATTCTGCCACCTGCTCAAAGGTTGCCCGTGGTGTAAGAGAAAAGGAACCCGTGCTGAAATTCTGCCACCTGCTCAAAGGTTGCCCGTGGTGTAAGAGAAAAGGAACCCGTGCTGAAATTCTGCCACCTGCTCAAAGGTTGCCCGTGGTGTAAGAGAAAAGGAACCCGTGCTGAAATTCTGCCACCTGCTCAAAGGTTGCCCGTGGTGTAAGAGAAAAGGAACCCGTGCTGAAATTCTGCCACCTGCTCAAAGTGGTTGCCCGTGGTGTAAGAAAAAGGTTGCCGGCTGAAATTCTGCCTCCTGCTCAAAGGTTGCCCAAGAGAAAAGGAACCCGTGCTGAAATTCTGCCACCTGCTCAAAGGTTGCCCGTGGTGTAAGAGAAAAGGAACCCGTGCTGAAATTCTGCCACCTGCTCAAAGGTTGCCCGTGGTGTAAGAGAAGCGAAGGCTGGCGAATTCTGCCACCTGCTCAAAGGTTGCTGGGTGTAAATTGCTGAAATTCTGCCACCTGCTCAAAGGTTGCCCGTGGTGTAAGAGAAAAGGAACCCATGCTGAAATTCTGCCACCTGCTCAAAGGTTGCCCGTGGTGTAAGAGAAAAGGAACCCGTGCTGAAATTCTGCCACCTGCTCAAAGGTTGCCCGTGGTGTAAGAGAAAAGGAACCCGTGCTGAAATTCTGCCACCTGCTCAAAGGTTGCCCGTGGTGTAAGAGAAAAAGGAAGCCGTGCTGAAAAAATTCTGCCACCTGCTCAAAGGTTGCCACGTGGTGTAGAAAAGTGCTGAAGAGAAAAGCCGAACAGGTGCTGAAATTCTGCCACCTGCTCAAAGGTTGCCCGTGGTGTAAGAGAAAAGGAACCCGTGCTGAAATTCTGCCACCTGCTCAAAGGTTGCCCGTGGTGTAAGAGAAAAGGAACCCGTGCTGAAATTCTGCCACCTGCTCAAAGGTTGCCCGTGGTGTAAGAGAAAAGGAACCCGTGCTGAAATTCTGCCACCTGCTCAAAGGTTGCCCGTGGTGTAAGAGAAAAGGAAGCCGTGCTGAAATTCTGCCACCTGCTCAAAGGTTGCCCGTGGTGTAAGAGAAAAGGAAGCCGTGCTGAAATTCTGCCACCTGCTCAAAGGTTGCCCGTGGTGTAAGAGAAAAGGAACCCGTGCTGAAATTCTGCCACCTGCTCAAAGGTTGCCCGTGGTGTAAGAGAAAAGGAACCCGTGCTGAAATTCTGCCACCTGCTCAAAGGTTGCCCGTGGTGTAAGAGAAAAGGAAGCCGTGCTGAAATTCTGCCACCTGCTCAAAGGTTGCCCGTGGTGTAAGAGAAAAGGAAGCCGTGCTGAAATTCTGCCACCTGCTCAAAGGTTGCCCGTGGTGTAAGAGAAAAGGAAGCCGTGCTGAAATTCTGCCACCTGCTCAAAGGTTGCCCGTGGTGTAAGAGAAAAGGAAGCCGTGCTGAAATTCTGCCACCTGCTCAAAGGTTGCCCGTGGTGTAAGAGAAAAGGAAGCCGTGCTGAAATTCTGCCACCTGCTCAAAGGTTGCCCGTGGTGTAAGAGAAAAGGAAGCCGTGCTGAAATTCTGCCACCTGCTCAAAGGTTGCCCGTGGTGTAAGAGAAAAGGAAGCCGTGCTGAAATTCTGCCACCTGCTCAAAGGTTGCCCGTGGTGTAAGAGAAAAGGAAGCCGTGCTGAAATTCTGCCACCTGCTCAAAGGTTGCCCGTGGTGTAAGAGAAAAGGAAGCCGTGCTGAAATTCTGCCACCTGCTCAAAGGTTGCCCGTGGTGTAAGAGAAAAGGAACCCGTGCTGAAATTCTGCCACCTGCTCAAAGGTTGCCCGTGGTGTAAGAGAAAAGGAACCCGTGCTGAAATTCTGCCACCTGCTCAAAGGTTGCCCGTGGTGTAAGAGAAAAGGAACCCGTGCTGAAATTCTGCCACCTGCTCAAAGGTTGCCCGTGGTGTAAGAGAAAAGGAACCCGTGCTGAAATTCTGCCACCTGCTCAAAGGTTGCCCGTGGTGTAAGAGAAAAGGAAGCCGTGCTGAAATTCTGCCACCTGCTCAAAGGTTGCCCGTGGTGTAAGAGAAAAGGAAGCCGTGCTGAAATTCCCACCTGCTCAAAGGTTGCCCGTGGTGTAAGAGAAAAGGAAGCCGTGCTGAAATTCTGCCACCTGCTCAAAGGTTGCCCGTGGTGTAAGAGAAAAGGAAGCCGTGCTGAAATTCTGCCACCTGCTCAAAGGTTGCCCGTGGTGTAAGAGAAAAGGAACCCGTGCTGAAATTCTGCCACCTGCTCAAAGGTTGCCCGTGGTGTAAGAGAAAAGGAAGCCGTGCTGAAATTCTGCCACCTGCTCAAAGGTTGCCCGTGGTGTAAGAGAAAAGGAACCTGAAATTCTGCCACCTGCTCAAAGGTTGCCCGCGGTGTAAGAGAAAGAAAAGGAAGCCGTGCTGAAATTCACACCACCTGCTTCTGCCACCTGCTCAAAGGTTGCCCGTGGTGTAAGAGAAAAGGAACAGGTGCTGAAATTCTGCCACCTGCTCAAAGGTTGCCCGTGGTGTAAGAGAAAAGGAAGCCGTGCTGAAATTCTGCCACCTGCTCAAAGGTTGCCCGTGGTGTAAGAGAAAAGGAACCCGTGCTGAAATTCTGCCACCTGCTCAAAGGTTGCCCGTGGTGTAAGAGAAAAGGAAGCCGTGCTGAAATTCTGCCACCTGCTCAAAGGTTGCCCGTGGTGTAAGAGAAAAGGAACCCGTGCTGAAATTCTGCCACCTGCTCAAAGGTTGCCCGTGGTGTAAGAGAAAAGGAACCCGTGCTGAAATTCTGCCACCTGCTCAAAGGTTGCCCGTGGTGTAAGAGAAAAGGAACCCGTGCTGAAATTCTGCCACCTGCTCAAAAGGTTGCCCGTGGTGTAAGAGAAAAGGAACACGTGCTGAAATTCTGCCACCTGCTCAAAGGTTGCCCGTGGTGTAAGAGAAAAGGAAGCCGTGCTGAAATTCTGCCACCTGCTCAAAGGTTGCCCGTGGTGTAAGAGAAAAGGAACCCGTGCTGAAATTCTGCCACCTGCTCAAAGGTTGCCAGTGGTGTAAGAGAAAAGGAACCCGTGCTGAAATTCTGCCACCTGCTCAAAGGTTGCCCGTGGTGTAAGAGAAAAGGAAGCCGTGCTGAAATTCTGCCACCTGCTCAAAGGTTGCCCGTGGTGTAAGAGAAAAGGAAGCCGTGCTGAAATTCTGCCACCTGCTCAAAGGTTGCCCGTGTGGTGTAAGAGAAAAGGAAGCCGTGCTGAAATTCTGCCACCTGCTCAAAGGTTGCCCGTGGTGTAAGAGAAAAGGAACCCGTGCTGAAATTCTGCCACCTGCTCAAAGGTTGCCCGTGGTGTAAGAGAAAAGGAAGCCGTGCTGAAATTCTGCCACCTGCTCAAAGGTTGCCCGTGGTGTAAGAGAAAAGGAAGCCGTGCTGAAATTCTGCCACCTGCTCAAAGGTTGCCCGTGGTGTAAGAGAAAAGGAAGCCGTGCTGGAATTCTGCCACCTGCTCAAAGGTTGCCCGTGGTGTAAGAGAAAAGGAAGCCGTGCTGAAATTCTGCCACCTGCTCAAAGGTTGCCCG
>JAGKQL010000046.1:9551805-9613163 GCA_018398635.1 Cyprinodon brontotheroides | reverse complement strand
AACTAAAAGATCTGCCTCCCATTCTACTTTTAGAAATTCTAGGAACCACTAGTAAACCTGCAGATTGAGAGCGAAGTGCTCTGTTAGGAACATAAGGAACAATCAGATCTCTGATATCAGATGGAGCTTGGCCATTTAAGGCTTTATATGTGAGAAGGAGGATTTTAAATTCTATTCTTGATTTAACAGGAAGCCAATGAAGAGAAGCCAGGATAGGCGAGATGTGATATCTCTATTTTTAATTTTCATTAGAACTCTGGCTGCAGCATTTTTGGATCAGCTGAGAGAGCTTTTAACTACAGTTGTGGACTTCCTGATAGTAAAAATTATTACAATAGTCCAGCCTTGAAGTAACAAATACATGGACTAGTTTCTCAACATCAACCCTGGACAGGATATTTCTAATTTTTACAATATTCCTCAGATGAAAGAAGGAAATTCTAGAAACCTCTTTGATATGGGATTTAAATGACAGGTCCTGATCAAAAGAAATAACACCAAGATTTTTTACTTACTTTATTATCTGAAATCAGTTTAATCCCCATCCAAATGAAGTGACTGGCTAATCAGTTTCTTTTTCAGAGACTCTGGTCCAAAGACTATAACTTCTGTTTGTCTGCATTCAGAAGCAGAAAGTTAAGAGTCATCCAGGTTTCATGTCTTGAAGACATACCTGTAATCTATGTAATGGGTTAGCTTCATCTGGATTTATAGACAGATATAGCTGGGTATCATCAGCATAACGAGGGGGAAATTAATCCCATGCTATTAATCCCAATTGGGAGATCCAGCAGAGTTCCTTCTTTTATTAATAACTGTGCACAAAAACATCTAAACAATAGATGCGCCATCTACTAGTAATTGTCACAACAACATGTGCTATTAATAAAGTAGAATGCAGTGTGAGTTTAATTAAATTAAATTCAGTCTATTTCTATAGCGCCAATTCACAACACAAGTCATCTCAAGGCCCTTTACAGTTCAACCAGATCATCCAGTCAAATTGATTCAGTTTTCCATCTAAGGAAAACCAGTTGATTGCATCGACTCATTGACTCAAATACAATCCCTCACACTAAGCATGCTTGTAGCGACAGTGGAGAGGAAAAACTCCCTTTTAACAGGAAGAAACCTCCAGCAGAACCAGGCTCAGTGTATAGGGATATATATATAGTGTGAGAGATAAGGGTTTTTGACTATGCGATGCAATGGAGCTAGTTGGTAGCGCACACGACTCATCTACGGAGGCCCTAGTCCTCAACACGGCTGACTTTGGATCGATTCCAACCTGTGATCCTGTGCTGCATGTATCTCCCCCTTTCCCGTCAGCCTACTGTCCAAAATCTGCAAGGCCGACTGGGGTTCAAGGAGACAGAAGCAGAGATACAAAAGCAGCAGCTGTAAAAGGCGGCCCCGTCCAGTAAACACACAGCTTGGGTAGACGAGCACCGAGCCAGCTCCCAGAGGATGAAGAGAGCACATCCACCCAGTCACGGTCAGAGAAACAGGACTACACTGGAAAACAGGCCGATCTCCAGCATCTATAAACAAGGCTGTTGATGGAAGCAGCACAGCTGATATTTCTCTCCAGGATGGAGAGAAACAGGAACAGACGAGAAGCAAAAAGCTACTATGAGAAATAGCAGAGAGCTTTTAGAGATTGAACTAACAGATTCTGCAGAGAAGGAGAATAGAGAGAGAATGAAGCAGAATGATGAAATGGGGGTCCTCCATAGTTTAAACATGAGAGCTGATGTCTGACATCATCATCATTGATTTCCAGTCATTTTATATGCTTTTTATGCCCTAACCCTGACAATGACTCTAATCCTAACCATTACCAGTGCATACCTCACTCTAAAGGTTACCCTATTCACACCTTAATTCTAAACCTAACTGTTGGCAAAATAGCCAAAACATTCTTACTTTGTAAAAATCCGTTGATAATAAAGCATGCGGTGCAAAGAGGTCATCAACTTTTTACAGGGACAACCATTAAACACCTCCAGACTTCATGTGGCCTTCAGATTAGTTTAGGAACAGTGCACAGGGAGCTTGGCTTGGCCCATTAGGTCCAATGATAGAAACTCTGAATGCTTCAGGATACCAAGACAATCATCACTATTGGGATGAATTAAAGCAGAGATGAGAGTAAGGCCTTCTCTTCCAACATCAGTGTGTGACCTCACAAATTAGCTTTTTGAAGAATTATCAAAAAAAAAAGGGTGTTCTAGCTGAAAAGAATGGACCAACATCACAATGCACCCTTATCGATTATGGGATTTCAAGGTGGCTGAGAGAATCAGTGGTCCTTAGTCCTGGCCCTCAAGTACCACTGCTATGCATGTTTTGGATATCTCTCTGCACACTTGCTTCTAACGATTGAATAAGATCCTCAGCAGCCATCGATTGTTGCAGAAGTCTTTAATTATTCTTTCATATAGGTCAGGTTTACTACAGCAAGGGGACATCTGAAATTTGCAGGACTTGAGGATCAGGATTGAGAACCGCAGCTTTAAGGCTGATTTATGCTCAGAAACTAGGTTGTCTGCTTGTGTGTCGAGTAAACGTAGATATGCCCCTGCCCCTTCTGCAGACACTCTGCTGCACCTCTCCAAAATTGTAGGTGACAGGAGGCCTCTGATTGGTCGAATCTACATTCGTTCTACACTATCTGTGTTTGGTACCTTACCGGCTTGTTTTGTTTGTATGACCGCCATTATGGAAAACGACTCGTGAAGATGGACCAGCTAGAAGAGCGAGGTGCACAAGAACGCTGTAACCCTGTTTCCACCTGGATCCCCGCTCTTTTTTGCCCTCATGTCCCTCTGTCGTCGCACATACTTTCCCCTACTTCCTCACCACCTCGGCCGTATCTAGAACTACAGCTAGTTTGCGATTGTCCCTCTTGCGTTGTGGCGTGGAATAACATAGTGCAGACCACGCTTCCATATTGGGCATAAATAAAAAATATCTGTGACAAACTCATTTTGACACACTGCTGCGGGAGAATAACCAGCCCTTTATATGATATAGTGTACGATGTTGTGTCAGTTCATAATTATAAAGAAAGAGCAACGTTCAGTTCACACAGATGAAAATGAACTAGCTCACATTCATAGTTCACTTTTTCAAAAATGAGTTTGTAAACCTATAAATGACACAAGAGCCACAATCCTCTCCAATTGAACCTCATATTTCACCTTTTAAATATGTGATCATAATATATAGAAAAAATACTTGATGAAGTCAAGATATACTGTATGTGCATGAGGCCTTTATTTAGCCAAGTTACACACAGGATCTGTATCAAAAATTATTTATTACGGTCCTCATTCAGTAGTAGATATTCTTTAACTCGATGTGTCGCTTAAAATTTGAAGTGGTCGTGGCTGACTTACTAAAACGTGAGGGTTTTTTTGTCTTCCTTTCTTAGTTCATAAAACTCTGCCAACGCTCTGCTAAAATGGCATCAGAAATACCAGTAGATGATTCTGAATTGCGCAGACTAGTTTTAGCAGTAGACATGTTGGTCTGCCATGCTGTTTTCCATAAGTGCCATAAAACCTGACGTTATCCAATAAAAGGTTATCAACTGAACTTGAATGTGAGCTGTGTGTTTCGCTCATTATTCTCAGAATAATGAACTTCGCTCTGCTTCATGTTTATTACTTTAAAACTGATATGTTCAATTCACTGTTCACTAATAACTATGAACATATTCACTAAACGCTATTCAGAATGTTTGAGTGGGATCCCATAATATAATATAAGCATTTTTCTGTAGAAAAATGTTTTTAAAGACTGTCATTGTAATGATCTTAACCCCAGGCTCACACCGACTCCGGTCTTACCATTACGGTGCGGTGGGTGCGGGCGCGCAGTGATTCCAAGTCATTAAAAAGACGTAAACCTCTCTCACCGGCTGCTGAGCTGTCCGGGCTGCGTTACCGAGACACTCCGCGCTGCAGAAAATTCCAAAGCGAAGAAAGCTATCCTTTGCGCGCATGCCGGAGCCTCCGCAACAAGCTTGCTCTAAATATCCTTGTTTTGGGCCGTGGTTATCGCCAGGAAGCTGGCACGCGGAACTCAAGCGAACTTCTGTTAAATCTCCGGACCTGTTGCCGGACGCCGCAGAGCCGCACCGCACGTATTCCAAAAGGCTGTGTGAGAGGGTCTGTGCGAGGAGTTGCGGTCTCCGCGTGGCTCGGTAACCGCACTTACGGAGCCCAGTGTGAGCCAAGGGGTAACACCTTTAGGGATTGATCTTTTTATTTTTTTGCTCTGCCCTCTGCTCATTAGCTTTTATCACATGCAGCTGCAGCTGCTGCTGTTTAAGCCTCTGGACCCCAGCCTTTGTTGCCAGATTATTCAAGCTTTCTAGGAAGACTAACTCTAGTGTTCCCTTTGTTTGGTTCTGCTTGTTCCAGATCTGTTTTCTGCCCATGGACCTCTGAGTTTTTGACCGCCCCTGTTTACTCTGTTTTCCTGTTTTGTTTATTTTGGACCGATACCTGGATTCCGCCTGGCACCGACCCATGGACCTGTCTTCTGGCTTGGATTAGCCTTCTGGATCTTTCGGTTTCCATGTGTGCTCTTGCTGCTGAAGGACGCTGCTTCTCTTCTCTCCTGGATCTCTGACGCCGTCTCAGCATAAAGGAAAGGAGTTCAGCTGCTCTGGAAAACACTCCATCTGAGCACAGACAGAACTTTTCCAGAGTTTCCAGTGAGCCCGCCACATCAGACGAGCAGCCACAAGCTTCATCAATAACCACTGTCTGTCTCGCCTGAATTCTGGGTCCTATAATCTGAGCCTTCTGACAATAATATTTAAGTTTTAAACACACTGCCTGTTTTCAGACCTTTTAATGACAAATGTCTGCTGTCTAAGGGAATCTTTGAAAATTTCCTTATCAATGATAGAATGAAGCGCACAAGGACAGAATTTCCTAGTGAGTCTGGTCTGCTTTTTATGTTTACATGCTGTGTAATGCGCATTGGCGCATCTAGCAGTTTACTTCTGCAGCACTATTATCAACTGAGCATGAATCAAGGAAGTGTGGCATCCTCCCGAGAGTCCAGATGCTGCAGGGAGGAACTATGTTGACCTTACAGGCAACCTGGGATCCGTGCTCTGTGGGTCTGCAATGATCATCCTCGGGCCCTTTCCGATGAGGTGTGCATAATGGGGAGGTTTCTCCCTCTGAAGGATGAATCAATGTGGCATGAAGAAGAGAATTTCCACCCCATTTCCCTCCCTGATTACCTCACTACATACAGCTCCTTAATAGCTTGCTGTGTGTCATAAATCTCTTGCTACCGTCATAACATCACAAATATATTGTAGCGTATGTCTTACATATTAAAGCAAAAGGTGAATTTGGGATTAGAGGGTGTTGGTTTGTTGAGACAGAGATGGAAGGATTCAGACAACATGTTTCATTTGTGGGGCTGTCAGCGCCGTCTGAGTCGGCACATAGAGCCGTGATGTGCAACCAGTCGGCTTATCTCCAACAGCTCTCTGGATTATAATAAAGCTGTGTCTGTGTGGGAAGAGCAGAGGGACGCAGCTGCTTTCACCTCACAGGTGGGACTGCAGCGGATGTGAAGCCCCAGAGGCAAAACACAAGACATTAATTGTGGCGGTGTAGGGTTTGTTGGGGGGTCGGTGGGATCTATTACTGCGGTGAACATATCTGTAGTTTTCTGTGAAAAAGTATTTTATCTTTATTGTTCTGTCAGATTTCACTCCCTATTATTGTATACTGTATACAATGCCTCTAACGGCTTGTGCATTGGTTGAGTTTTGTCTTACCAAACAGTTTTGTTTTATTCAAACATATGAAATTAGGTAAGATAAATATAAAGTGAATTCAGTTCTAGGCTTACGGTTAATGAATTTAGTTGTATTGTTTTTATAAAGAGAAAGGTTTGTAAAGGTAATTTGAAAACGAAAATGAAATCCAGAAATAAAACTTTGAAAGAAGTTCTAATTACTGTTCTTTACTATTTTCTCAGATTTATTTATTTCGATTTATTTTTGTAAATATTTTCTGTTTTCACTTATTTTTTCCCACAGATTTTGTATATTTTTTTTTGTTCTTTCAAATTTCAATTTTTTAAATTATTGTATTCTTTTCATGTTGTATATTTCAGACCCCGTTCTCTTTATTTCCTCGGTACTTCGGTCGGTTTACATGGGATCTGCAGAAGCCTTTGACAAAAGGCATTCTGTTGGTATTCAACAGTGTTTGGAGGAGGAAGCTTTCTGCTGTCCATGTTCTTATTTTGAATGTTTGTTTGTACAATAATGTACAATGCATTTTTTTTTGTCTTAGATAGGTTTATAAATAACTTACTGTCTTCTACCAAATTTGTATTTTTACCTAAACATGCCATACTGGGGTGTGGTTTGATGACGCAGTGGTTGGTGAACACCATCCAGGCCTTAGTCCCTGGTGTGGCTGACCTGGGTTCAAATCCGACCTGTAATCCTTTGCTGCATGTCTCTCCCACTTTCTCATACCCCCTTTCCTGTCAGGCTACTGTCCAAAAAACAAGTCATTAGTGCTGTAAACCCCCACCCCCCCAAAAATCTATCTATCTAGCCTAGCCTAGCCTAGCCTAGCCCCATTTTTCCAACGTCACCATCAAATTGAGGACCAGTTCTTGCAAAGTGAGGACATTTTGTCAGTCCTCACATGCTATTTTGCTAATGTTTAGTTTTAGGGCTAAGGTGTGAATTAGGTAAGGGTGAGGTATGCATTGTTAATGGTTAGGTTTAGGGTTACTTTTAGTGTTTTGGCATAGAAAGGGTTGAAAATGTCTGAAAATTGAATGGAAGTCAATGGGAGTCAACACATGTTTCTCACTACATATAGCAGAATGAGTATGTAAATGTCATTTTGATTATTTAAAGGGAAATTAATATTTAACTATGCAAATATAGTGTCATAGACATGAAGTAGCAACTAAAAGCCGCTTTCTAGTAGCAGATGCAAAACAAAACTTGTTTCTAAAATAAAAACTGAGCTTCAGTTTTAGCCTTTTTACAAGATTTTCAAAATGGTGTTTAAAAATGAAGCTGTCATCAATTAAAATGACCAGATACTCTGGATTTAGAAGAAGGCATTAATTGGGTTTTATTGGTATTGACAATGAGTTTTAAATTTAATAAAGAGCAACAGATAGCAACAAATACTTCCTGAAAAGGTCAAATAGCCTGAATAGGCTCCAATGCAACAAATACCTGTTATTTGCATAAAAATGCAACTTCAGACACATTCTGTTCAAAATTGAATAAATGAAAGATATACTCTAAGTGTATGTTTAAATTTGAATTGTTCATTAGGTCAAGGCATACATGGTTAGTTTAGTTATTTCCTTCATGGGACAATTACGTATTTTTTAGCTCATGATGAAGTTTTGGCCTCCGCATAGACCACCTCAGAGATCGCATCATGATGAAAATATATTGTAACCCCCACTTGATGGCTCATAACCTAGGATATAACTCCTGTCCTAAAACAATGAATTAATCATGAAAGAAAATCACTGTAATAGATCTTTTTTTTCCTGTTTGTTGTTTTATCTAATAATTTTTTATTTTGTTTTTATTATGCGCTTTGGAAGCGCAGTGGACAGCACAAACGACCCATGTGCGGAGGCCTTAGTTTTCAACATGGCTGACTCGGGTTCGAGTCCAACCTGTGGTCCTTTGCTGTATGTATCTCCCCCTTTACCTTCAGCCTAATGTCCAAAATAAAACAGCTGCTAGTGCTGTAAAAACCACAAAAAAAACATTAATTTTTTTTTATGCAAAAAATTTGAAGAAAGGATTTTCACTTATACAGCGATGCCATTATTTCCTGTGCACATGACATTAACCTTGTGGTTAAATGGTATAAAATTCCCTTGTTATCTACAGCTATAAGTTTGTGGCATCTACACGTGAAATTCCTGTAATCCTATGAAGTTGAACTTGAAGGGCAACTTCTTCCGTGTGAATGGACTTAAATATGTTTGGATAATGATGCAACAGTTTTTTAAAAACAGTTTCTAATAAAAGCTGCAGCAAGGAAGGATGTAAAACAACTTTGGCAGAATTTAATGGAAGTAGAACATTCTATAAAAAAAAAAGGGAGAAAATGTTAAAGTGAAATTCACACCAGTAAAAAGCCTTTTGTGGACATGAAATAAGCCCCACCAGGACACGCTGGATCCTCTCACCGAGAAATTCTCCATCAAATATTTGGGCAGCAGTAAAAGTGAGGTGCGTTCAGGTCAAACAATAATTTCCCAAGGACTGAAAAGCTCCTCAAAAACCCGCGGAGGTTCATAATTCAGACGATGCCGTCTACAGGGAATTGCTTATTTGTAAGAGAGAATGTAAAACAGAATCCTTCTTCAGCCTTCAATTAGATCCGGCTGGGGTTTGATACAACCTTTGTTAGGTTTCAGTTTTGTATTAGAGGTGCAAACTGATATATTCTCTCCATTCACTGGCATGTCAGCATAACATGCTGCAAGTCGTGTCACAATCAGCCAATTACTGATACTATCTGGCTATCCTGTTAGGTTTATGTTATCTTGTTTCAGACAGAGCCGTGGAGGCCTATACACAGAGCTCAAGCTACGTTAATAAGCGGTGGGTTTCTCCCTGCTGTCAGAGCTACATATGCAAATGTGACAGCAATGTACCAACTGGTCATGAAGAGCAGTGGCAGAGCTCGGTGCATTAGTCATCCCACTGTGAGATGAACGGGTGGCCGACATGTTTTCCACTGGATTAATGGTTAAAAAAGATTCGGGAGCGATTTCCATCCGGCTCTCCTCCACCTAATCAGTTCCTAATAGCGTTTTCCTTCTCCTGGATAATAATGTCCTCTTCCAGATGTCTGCCTGCTCTGTCATTAAGCTCTTGCTGCTGATGAAGGAGGGGTTTCTACAGGTAATTTGTGTAAATTATGCTTTCATTTACAAACAGAAAAATACAACATAATACAGGCAGAATAGATCTTTTTCAGCATGCAAGAGGAATTAATATTGGGGATGTTTTCTAGCAAAGTTGGACCTGGTTAAAAGGATATAGTTCTGAAATGTTGTGCAGAGTACTTGTGAGGTGTAAATATCTTCCCTGCCAATGTTTGCCAATTGTCATTGACACGTAGATTGTGTCGATGGAAGACCAAGAATGTAGGACCCCAGAATTCAAATCGAGACAGATTGTTGCATGGTTTGTCCCTTGGGACTCACGAGTTTTCAGTTTGTGACCCCTGCTTCCATCCAGGGGGTTCCTGTTGTACCACTGTGGAGGAGTATAAGTACCTGGGAGTGTACTTTAACAATAAGGTTGGGACTTGACTAGAAACACCGAGGCGGTCTACAAAAAGGGCCAAAGCCGACTATTCTTCCTGAGGAGGCTGAAGTCCTTTGCTGCCTCCTGTGGGGCGATGCTGAGGATGTTTTATGAGTCTGTTGTTGCTACTTACGGTCTTGCTTTGCAGTCAAATTCACAGGGGGCAGCAGTGGGTTGAGGGTCACTGACAACAACAGACTGAACAAACTGATCAGGAGGGCGGTGATGTTGTGGGGGAGCAGCTGGACACCCTGATCAGTTTGCTGAAAGGATAGATGCTGTCCAGGTTTCCAGTCCATCTTAAAAAATGACAGAAATCCTCTCCACGACACACTGGTCCAGCAGGCGAGCTCCTTCAGCAAGCTCCTCCTGCTACCCAGATGCGCAAGGGCGCTGGCCACGGGAAATCATTCCTACCTGGCCGTCATCCGATCTACAGCATACTCCCTCAAGTGATTCAGAGAGCGGTAATTGACGTTATGCACTATTTTGCCGCCACATATCACTTTATTTTGGATTTATCACTGGATTTATCACTTTACTTGGATTTAGTTTTACATATGCATATATATATATTTATATATATATATATATACATATATATATATACATATATATATATACATATATATATATATATACATATATATATACATATATATATACATATATATATACATATATATATATATATATATATATATATATATATATATATATATATATATATATATATATATATATATATACATATACACTCACTGAGCCACTTTATTAGGTACCCCTGTCCCGGCTGCTGCGTTACAGCACACGCCAATTTCTAAACGGCCAATCACATGGCGGCAACTCAGTGCATTTAGGCATGTAGACATGGTCCAAGATTAATCTTTCTGCAGTTCAAACCCGAGAACATCAGTATGGGGGAAGAAAGGTGATTTGGAAGGTGACTTTGAGCATTATGAGCATGATTATTGAGGGTGCCAGAAGGGCTGGTGCAGGAGTATTTCAGAAACTGCTTATCTACTGGGATTTTCACGCACAACCATCTCTAGGGTTTACAGAGAATGGTCGAGAAAAGAAAAACATCCAGTGAGCGGCAGTTCTGTGGGTGGAAATGCCTTGTTGATGCCAGTGGTCAGAGGAGAATGGCCAGACTGGATCGAGCTGATAGAAGGGCAACAGTGACTCAAATAACCACCCGTTACAACCAAAGGTGGGCAGAAGAGCATCTCTGAACGCACAGTATGTGGAACTTTGAGGCAGATGGGCTACAGCAGCAGAAGACCACACCGGGTGCCACTCCTTTCAGCTAAGAACAGGAAACTGAGGCTACAATTTGCACAAGCTCATCGAACTTGGACAATAGAAGATTGGAAAACGTTGCCTGGTCTGATGAGTCTCGATTTCTGCTGCGACAGACGGATGGTAGGGTCAGAATTTGGCGTCTACAAATATGAAAGCATGGATCCATCCTGCCTTGTATCAACGGTTCAGGCTGGTGGTGGTGGTGTCATGGTGTGGGAATATTTTCTTGGCACTCTTTGGGCCTTGGTACCAATTGAGCATCGTTATACCACGCCACAGCCCACCTGAGTATTGTTGCTGACCATGTCCATCCCTTTATGACCACAATGTACCCAACTACAGATGGCTACTTTCAGCAGGATAATGCACCATGTCATAAAGCTGGAATCATCTCCGACTGGTTTCTTGAACATGACAATGAGTTCACACTGTACTCAAATGGCCTCCACGATCCGCAGATCTCCAATCCAATAGAGCATCTCTTTGGGATGTGGTGGAGCGGGAGATTCGCATCATGGAATGTGCAGCCGACAAATCTCGCGGCAACTGTGTGATGCCATCATGTCAATATGGACCAAACTCCCTGAGGAATGCTTCCAGCACCTTGTTGAATCTATGCCACCAAGAATTGAGGCAGTTCTGAAGGCAAAAGGGGTCCAACCCGTTACTAGCATGGGGTACCTAATAAAGTGGCGGTGAGTGTATGTATATATATATATATATATATATATATATATATATATATATATATACAGAAGAGCTACTATGTGTATATATTTTATCTTGTTTTTATTATCTTGTCTAGTCTGATGTGTGCGGTGGCCCTGAAGTGCAAACTACAACTACAAATCTAAAAGTGCAACTACATTAGGAAATCACAACTACATAAAGAAGCAAAAGCGCAACTACATTAAGAAAAACACAATTACATTAACCTACGGAAAAAGGTAGGTACCAGTGGGAAACATGAGACATACGCTGATTGGACGACGGGGCGTTTGACCCTTGAACCGGAAGTCATTCTGCCTTCTGCGGCTTTTGAAAACATGGATAATGTAGTTGTGCTTTTGCTTTATGTAGTTTTGTTTTTCTTTTTAATGTAGTTTATGTAGTTTTGTTTTTCTTAATGTAGTTTTGTGTTTTTCTTAATGTAGTTGTGCTTTGCTTTATGTAGTTGCGATTTTACTTAATGTAGTTAGCGCTTTTAGATTTGTAGTTGCAGTTTGCATCTTCAGGGCCACTGTAGATGTGTATATATATATATATATATATAAAGGCTGTAACTGAAGTCTGTTACAAAAGTAAATTTCCCTCTGGGATTATTAAAGTATTTCTGATTCTGATCTTTGGTTTATTTTCCATTATATTCAAGCAGTCTTTAGTTACTCTCTGCTGCCCCCTTGTGCTTGTTTCCTTCCCCCTTGGCTTCCTTCTAGTTAGTTCCACTCCCACCAGCTCCATATATCGCTCATTACACAGGCGTAACTTTCTGAAGGACTGCTGTAGACATGTCCCCACCAATAATCTCCGGAAGAGGACAGACACACAGCAGCATTAAACAGGAGCTACTTCGATAGATGTTTAAGTAAAAGTTAGCAGACAGGTTGGTTAACAAAAATTGAGATGCCACCGAAAATCTGGAGATTTTTCAGATAAAAATGGCAACAGATTGTAAATTTTTACAAGTTAGTATTATAATCCAAGAAGCTTGAGAAAACATAGTTTGCTCATCTTTACTAGTTAAAAAACAGTTTTGCTTTTTATAAGACCATGACTCCCTACCTGGGTTAAAATTAGGTTAAAATTAGGGTTAAAATTAACAAGTTTTCTTATTGTGCAGACAGCAGTGATGAACTGCACGGCAGCATACAATATGTAAAACTATCACATATCGTGATGACTAAAATGTGACTAAAACTAATAATAGTTTTCGTCCTGAAGACTAAAACTAAGACAAAATCTAAGATGGCTGCCAAAAACAACACTGATTTGGTTCCCAAAGTGTGGGGCGCGCCCCCTAGGGGGGGCGCAATGCCATTGCAGGGGGGGCGCGGGAAGCGGTATGGATGAATGAAGAAAAAAAAAAAAAAAAAACAGCGCTTGCTTGACTGAGCATAATGGACAGTTGTGACACTGCAACCCAGATTTGAGAAGATCTGCAGCAAAAAGCAGGCTCACTACAGCCACTGAAAAGATGGGAGGATTAAAGTACAAAGAAAAAACTCTCAGGGAGCTGTTCAATGTTTTCACTCCATTTTGCACAGAGGCTTTTTTAATGTATAGATTATAGCAAAGTTAAATATTGTTACAAATAAAAAAAAGAAATATGTTTAAAATAACACAGACAACAAAGAATCCTCTTCTAATCTACAGTATAGAACTATGAAAAAAATACAGTTACACAAAAGTGTTCCACTGTAAAGATGGTGTAGTTTGTTTTGTTGCAACCTGAAGTGTGAAATAAACTTCAGTGGAGTTTGAAAACAAAATATGTGTATAGATTTATTATATCTGGTTGAACGATGTGTGTGCCCAGTTTATTCTTTTTTTTTTTTTTTTGGGGTGGTGGGGGGGGCGGGTGGGTGGAAATTTTATTGTAATCCAAAGGGGGGCCCAGAAGAAAATCTTTGGGAACACTGGCTAAATGGCCTTAGGAGACATTACAGCTACTAGACAGTACTGCTAATCCATTTTTTTGGAAGGCTAACACTTCATGGTACATCAGCTGTGTGGCACTGTTCACATCACACATTCAAATGCAGAATAAAACAACACAGAGTTTGATTTTTCAATTCAAATCAGATTTATTTAAAGGTACACAGTCCAAGAATTTGCCTTTTATTTATTTATTAGACTGTTTCTGTCAGGAATCCAATTTGCGTGGTCGGTTTTGTGTCTTTCTCTCCCTCCACCACCTGGTGGCGCCCTGTCATTGTTGGTCCTCCCTGCACACCTGCGGCTCTTTGGATCATTATCTGGAGGAGTACTTAAGCAGTGGACTGTCACTACCTCGGAGCCAGAGTGTTTGCCAGTTTTGGGTACTCTAGCCATGCTTAGATTAGCAGAGTCTTTTTGTTTCTCTGAGCCATGGGCGTAGGTTTGCATAGGGACCATAGGGACATGTCCCTACCAAAATTTTGAACCGACCTAATTGTCCCTACCAATAATTGGATGTGAGCAACATGTTTATAATTTACAGCAGTAATTGTTGCAGCAGTGGCTTCTTTTTCCTCTCGCAGCTCCTCTCCTCTGCTCCTCTCCTGTTCCTTTCACGTAGCAGCGCATGGAACTGTGCTGCGCTGTTTAACTCCACTCCTCATTGGTTGTTCTGCCTTAGGTCCCGCCTTCTCTCTCCTTGATAGGCTGTTTTCTAGTCCGTCCGTGCTTGGAGCACAACATTGAAAAATTTATTCACACTAGAATGCCGCGGTTACTGCAATTGATATTAGGCTGCAAAACTAGTCCCCCAAAAAAAAAAAAAAAAATTTATATCATGTACACTAAAAAACAAAAACCTTTTTTTTTCTTTTTAAAACGAAATATTCTGCCAGGAGTTCTGAAGACTGCTGGAAAAATGGGCAAATAAAGGCTGTAAGCCATCAACATTTCTGATTCTTAGCCACAGCCAATTAAGAAAGAAAATGTGTGGGTTTCCGTTTTACCGATATTTAGTTGCTATTACTGTTTTCATTTTTGATGACTCTTTTAGGTATAATTAGCAGGTGTTATTTCTTTTATAGAGTAGCCTATAACAACAAGAAATGGTGCCTAAACATCTGCTATTTTTGTTTTAAAAGCATAATTAGGGTTCCATATAATAATAATAATAATTTAATTGACTATTTCTACTTCTAGAAATAGGATAAAGACAAGAACAAACAGAGGAAGAATGTTAACATTCATTTTATCTTACATAGATTTCCACACAGTCTAAATTAGTAAATTACTATAAACATTAATGTCTGGTAAAAATGCTGGAATCTGGCTGTTTATTTTGGATATTATTAAATTACAGATAAGATAGTGTTATATTGTCTTTTATAATTGTTAAAAGTGATTTTATATTTTAATACACTTAGGCTCATGCTCAGTGTTGTGTTTGTAGATGATGCCACTAAAAAGGAAAATAGACATAAGGAGCTATTTAAACAGTCAGTCAGCAATATAGGACGAGGATAAAAGGTTGTGTTACATTTAATCATTTACTATTAAAAATGCACTTATAGGAGGTGGCGGGGGGATATATATGCAGCTCCATTTACTTCAAGAGCCAGGGGAGTAATGACCCTAATTCATGAATCCATTCCTTTTCAGGTGACCAATGTTATTAAAGATAAATTTGGGAGATATCTGATCATCCAGGGGTCCATCTTACAAGAAACACTGAATTTAGTAAATGTCTACGGTCCTAATTCTGATGATGGTGTTTTTTATACTAACTTATTTCTTACCCTTTCATCGCTGACAGGAAAATACATTATAGGGGGCGACTGGAACTGTGTTCTGGACCCCATTTTGGACAGGGCTTCAGGAGCTGACCAGACGCACAGCAGAAGCAGGGAAACGATATGCAATTTTATGAAAGAATTAAATTTACTAGATATCTGGAGACATTTAAAACCTACTGAAATAGTCTACTCATGCCATTCAAAAACATTTAGGACTTACTCCCGCATAGACTATTTTTTGATTTCAAAGGAATTACTCTCAAATATATCTGATTGTTGCTATGATAGCATACTAATATCGGATCACGCTCCCTGTAATTTACTATACTGTAATAATAGCCTGTTGAGAGACCCTCCCCGATGGTGCTTACACCAGAAATGGCTGAAAGATGAAAAATTTCTTAAATACGTTGGAGAAAAAATAGATGATTATTTCAGTATCAATACCACACAAACCTCAGCCTGTATAAAATGGGACGCTTTTAAGGCATGTCTGAGGGGTTACATAATTAGTTACACCGCCTCAAAATCTAAAGAACAACGTAAGAGCAGACAACAATTAGAATCCAAGATCAAATTACTAGAGCTACAAACTTTTAGAAATAGCAACGCAGAAATAGAAAAGGAATTGCTGTTATTAAAAGCACAATATGAAAAAGAATCTGCAGACAGAGCGGCCTCCAGTTTACTAAGATTAAATCAATCATTCTATGAACAAGGAGAAAAACAAGGGAAACTCTTGGCATGGCAAATAAAACAACTGGAAGTGCAAAAAAACATAACCTCTCTTCTTAATAGTAAAGGGGAAACTTTAGTAGACCCAATCAAGATAAATGAAGAGTTTAGACAATACTATGACAGGCTGTATGATTCTCAAGACACCTCAAATATACAGGAACATGACTCATTTCTAAATAAGCTAGATATTCCCTCAATAGATGAAGTGTATAGAGAACAATTGGAAGCTGAAATCACAAAAGAAGAGTTGGGTAAGGCTATTGACTACATGAAGGCTGGGAAGAAAGCTGGGCCTGATGGGTTCCCTATAGACTTTTATAAAAAATTTAAAAAACAATTAATAAGTCCTATCTTCGAGATGTTTCAGGAGGCATATCGCAATGGTGGTCTACCAAAATCTATGACAAGTGCTTTAATCTTTGTGCTACCCAAGCCTGGGAAACCCAGCAATAAATGTGAAAACATGAGGCCAATAAGTTTGCTTAATGCTGACCTAAAAATACTCTGTAAATTATTAGCAATACGCTTACAAAACTCACTTCCTTCAGTGATACACAGGGACCAAAATGGTTTTATTTTGGGACGGCAAGGCCTGCACAATGTGAGGAGGCTTCTAAACATTGTTCATGGCTTGGGTGAAAAATCAGGATCTGCACTTCTGTCTCTAGATGCCGAGAAAGCGTTCGACCGAGTCGAATGGGTCTATCTATTTAACATCTTAAATCGTTTTGGTTATGGAAATAATTTTAAAAAATGGATTCACTTATTATATTTAAACCCAACTGCAGAAATATTAACAAATAAGAATGTGTCTAAACCAATTGTTATCAAACGAGGTTGTCGTCAAGGTTGTCCTTTGTCCCCTTTGTTATTTACATTAGCATTGGAGCCTTTTGCTATAGCTGTAAGGTCCCATAAATCTATAGCTGGCATTACAATTAGACAAGTAGAACACAAACTTTCATTATATGCAGATGACATAATCCTGTTCATTTCAAACTTAAAACAGTCTATTCCAAATTTGCTTAATTTAATAGAGGAATTTGGTCATATTTCAGGGTATAATATAAATAAAGCTAAATCTTCATTACTATTTTTGGATGAAAAAGAAATGTCCCCGGTAATAAGTTCAGAGTTCAAGGTTGTTAGAAATTTTACTTATTTAGGAATACAAATATTTTCAAATCTAGATATGATTGTAAAGAAGAACTATGAGTGTTTAACAAAAGAAATCACTGAAAGTATTAATAGATGGATGCCCCTTCCCTTATCATTGATTGGCAGGATCAACACCTTCAAAATGAATATGCTTCCAAAAATACTGTATATTTTTCAGAATGTCCCCCTGCCGCCTCCTGCAAACTGGTTTGATGATTTTAGGAAGTTATTTGTTGGGTTTTTGTGGCAAAATAAACGGCCCAGGGTTAGATTGTCGCTCCTACACTTACCTCATAAGAAGGGAGGACTAGGGTGTCCGAATATGAGGTGGTATTACTGGGCAACCCAACTTAGGACTATTAGATATTACTTTAATGCCAGGGATGCCCCTCAGTGGACAGAAATGGAATCTGATTCTGTAAGTCCACCTTTGCCTTTATACATTTTTTCTGATTCGGTCTCAAGACTGTTGGGAAGAACAGTTAATCCTATTGTTAAAAACATGATCAAAATATGGTATGACGTAAAGAAATTCATAAAAGAACCAGTTATACTCTCACAGTTTACTCCTATATGGGGAAACCAAGATTTTACTCCTGGAAGAGCAGACTCTGTATTTAAGCAGTGGGCCTTAAAGGGAATAGATAAGATTCATGATTTGTATCAAGCAAATTCGACTTACATGATGTCTTTTGAGGAACTCAGGCAGAAATTTAATATAGATAAAAAATACTTCTTCAAATACCTTCAGCTCAGAAGCTACATTAGGACAAAAAACAAAGATTTGTCCAAGCCACCAAAGTCCCAGTTAGAGGAAATTGTTTGCAAGTATAACACAAGTAAAGGTGCGATTTCAGAATACTATAACTTTATGGTTTTGAATTCATCAGAGGATTCAACACGGAAACTAGAAGCCTGGAAATTAGACCTGGGAATAAACCTGTCACTGGAAGATTGGCAGTCTGTCTGTGCAAAGGCTCAAAAGCAAACTGTTAACTCTCGCTTAAGGTTACTGCAATACAAATGGTTAATGCGAATCTATATTACACCAGTCAATTTAAATAGGTACAACCCTAATATACCAGATGTATGCACAAAATGTTTAGAAGAAAAGGGGACTTTGTTTCATTGTATTTGGAAATGTACGGAAATTCAAAACTTTTGGAAAGCCATAAGAAGAACTTTGGAACACCTTGTCTCTAAAGTTGTTGCACTTGATCCTGCTTTTCTAATTTTAGGTTTGTACCCTAAAAATACTTTGTTTACCAAAAGTGAACAATTGTTGATTGATATATGTCTACTACAGGCTAAAAGGCTGATAGCACTATCCTGGAAGAGAACAACAGGACCAGGTATCAACCAATGGATTAAGCAAATGCTGAAGACTTTACCTCTGGAACGCATAACGTATCTCCAGAAAGGGAAAAGCGATCTATTTGAAAACATTTGGAGACCCTTCCTGAATTTTGTTGAAGGAGTGGACATATCTCACAATGACGAAACCAGTTAGAGACAAGTTTATTGTCAAAACACAATGTGCAACAAGGGAGCCTCAACAGTGGACTATTTTCTCCTGTATACTTAAAGGAGTCTGTGCAAATATGTATCTAAGAGGGTGTTCGTAGGTCCTGTTTACTGTACTGGTTATGTGGCAAGTGTATCTGTAAAAAAAAAAATACAATAAAATTTTTGTTGGAAAAATGCACTTATACATTATATGATTATAGGAAACACAGATATCCAGTAATAATGATGCAGGGCAGCTTTTAGGTGAAGCAGCTGCCCTTCAGTGAAAAGCTTCAGGTGATGTCTAAATAAACCAGGTGAAACTAAAATATTTCCCTTGATGAGTTCTGGATGGAGAATATTGACAGACAAAAACATTTTTTTAATCTTATATATTATATATATATATATGTTGTATTTTTAAAAATGTTGGTATAATTACTGATCTAAGTGGGTTGCTCTGTCAGAGAAAGGCATATTTTACATTTTTATTATGTTTAAGAGTCTCTATTCTCCAGTTAATGATGAATCACTCACTAAATTAGTTGATGATTATTGAAATAATCAATGAATACAATTCATTTTTTCAGTCCCAGATAAAATACATGAAATGGGTGACACAGAGTAACTACAGCCCAGATGTTCAACTTTTATAGTGAACTTACGGTAATAGTTTAATGAATGTATTACTTTGCTTGATACAGAGAGAGCATAGTAGGTAAAAATATAAGAGTGGGGTTTAACTCTGCACAATTCTATATCTTCAAAAGAAAATACTGTATTTACATTCTGTGTTAGTCGTTCAAATGAAACCGTTTTCAAAGTGGAAAACAGTCCTAATTCCACATTCATCAGAGCCGGTGATACTTCAAACATTCATAAACAGCATCTAATGAGTGTAGTGCTTATACAATTTTTATTAATGTAGCAAAATGATGCTTTTCTCTTTTAACAATGAATTTCCCTTATCAGTACGGATGCTCACAGCGTGCATAAAAAAGGACATGCATATTGCATAGCACCAATGACAACCCACTGATAGTGTCCCTACCAAAGTTCAAATCAAACCTACGCCCTTGCTCTGAGCCTAACCTTGTTTTTGTCTTTGCCTTTGGCAGGAAGTCCTCCTGCGTACTGGATGTTTGGCCTCCTTCCCCTGTTGTTTGGATTGTTTACTGAGTTCACACCAGACATGGGCAATGTGGAGTCAACAAGTCATCTCCATGTTATGTATTTGTTCTACCCAGCCACTGAAGCAGGTGAGTCCAATCTTCACCGTGAAATAACCTGTGCAGATTGGACTCACCTGGTTAATTGGCTGGGTAGATTAAATACATGACATGGAGATGTCTTGTTGACTCAACATTGCCCATGTCTGGTTCACACTGAGCAGGGGAGAAACCTCCACATGTGCCGTTCAAGTCCCTCACGGAAATCCAAGTGACAGTCCGCTCCATTGCTCCTTCGGGTCCTAAGTATGTCTACCAGTCCACTCTTCAACAACTCAAGAACCCCCCCAAACGTGAGTTCCTCAATAGCATCAACCTTACGACAATCAAGATTCCCACGGTCCCTGAACTAACCATTGTGATATTCTCTCCAGACTTTTTTAGTTCCTGTTAAATAGCTTTCTGAGTTCCAGATCTACCGCCTTCAACCCTACCTCAATAAACCTGTTAAACCTTTGCCTTGCTCTCTGAGTGGTTCTCTGCATCTTTGGGTCAGACCTTTAAACACATCATGACAGTTTCTAACTCTTGCATATGTTTAATGACAAACAGATATATAAATTTGAGATCAAGTGTAAAAAGATGCAAGAAGTTGCACTGGGAAAATAGTCTGTCTGTTGGAGTCCACTGGAGCTAAAGCTCAGGGAGCAGTCTGATGTCTCTGTGGAACTGATAGACAGCAGTGCTACTGGTGTTTGATTAAAACAAAAAAAAGGAAAAGTGTGTGAGTGGAGGACTCCGTTATGGATTAAACAATAATTTATACGAGAATTACAGATATATGGAAGTAAATTTGTGTCGCTGGGATTTGAATTAAAAATGCCACTGAAATTTTAATGTTGTTTTTTTGTACTTACTGTTTCAGTGTTTAAATATATTCAGAACACATTTTTGGCCTAAAAAAATCATTGTCATTATTTCTACACAGTTAGAAATTTCATGTTATTTTCTCTTCAAGCTAAAAATTCACATTACTATTTCAAAGTGATTACATTTTCAATATTTATTTTTCAGTTTAATTTTTCAGTGTTAAAAAAATCTGCATATAAAATATTCAACCTTTTAAAATTCAAATTCAATATCTTCATCCTCCCGAGATTCAACTGGCTGTATTTCACCGTCTTAAATTCGGGCGCTCTAATTCAGTGTAAAGGGAAGGTTACTTTGTGCTCATTGCATTAATGGCAATGGATTGCGGCGATTGTCAACGCCGTTACATGTTTTCTTCAGTCACGTCGCGCGACGTTGTGGCGCTCATACGGAAGGAAAACCAGCATGACGGAGCCGGTCATGCAAGCTAACGTTAACTCAACGGTGAGTTTATTACTTTCATTTTTCTGTAGTTGAGTTAGCGTTAGCTTGCACGACCGGGTCCATGATGCTGGTTTTCCTTCAGTATGAGCTCCACAAGCGTTACGTCACGTGACTAAGAAAACGTAACGAGATTGGCTGGGTGTTGGTCACCACAATCCATTGCTAATGTCTGTGACCTGAAGTAACCCTTCCCTTTTCACAAATTTAAAAAAAAATTAAGAAATTTAAGACAGTGAAATAGAGCCAGTTGAATCTCAGGAGACTGAAAATATTCAGTTTGAATTTTAAAAGGTTGAATTTTTTTATATGCAGATTTTTTTTAACACTGAAAAATAAGTATTGAAAATGTAATCACTTTGAAATATTAATATGAATTTTTAGCTTGAAGAGAAAATAACAAATGAAATTCTTCAGCTGTATAGAAATAATGACAATGAACTTCTTTTAAGGTCAAAAATGTGTTCAGAATATATTTTAACACTGAAAACAGTAAGTACAAACATACAACATTTAAATTTCCAGTGGCATTTTTAATTCAAATCCCAGCGACACAGATTTACTTCCATACAGATACAGCTGGTATCACCATCGTTCATAAAACTATGATGAGGCAAGCTCGGTTACATGGAGGTTAGTGAATCCAGTGTGCTGGTGGGTTTTGCATATACCTCAGAAACGATTGAAACATTATTTGAAAGATCTTACTTCTGCTGTAAAGACGAGTAGAATTAATCCAATCTATATAAAAATTAACCATAACTTTTTTGCCTATCAGTGTTAATATTTGATTGCCATAATTGCCCAATCATTAAAAATCTAAAGCACAAAGGATTCATTGACTATTTCCAGGTGAACATTATTTCACTGCTAGAGTAGCTGTGGCATAAACATCACCTGAAGCGATTAGTTATAAAGCCATTGTATTCAAAGTGCACATCAAGCGTGTGAATGCAGAGATAACAAAGAGCATTTGTTTGATAATTCCACTATCTGTTGTTAGGGTGAAGCTGAGTTCATCCACACCTCTGGAACGATGGAATGCACTTGGTATTCACCTCAGCACACTCATTTAAAAAAAAGAAAGTGTCTGAGCAATAACTTGTTAAACATAACAGCCGTTCAATAGAGTGTTTGTCATAGACCGTTGCACTGACAATGTTTATTTGAATAAACAAAAATAAATCATGGCCCCACTCCTGTGCACAGTCAATGGAATAATCGCTGTCCGTAAGAGAAAGGCTCGGCTCACTTTGTAGCTAAGAGATAAATGAGCGTCTGAAATGTCTTCTTTAGGTTTATCTTCTTATTGACACTTTGTTTAGGTGAATCTATGTTGTTTACAAAGATGGATGCTTCCCACTAGCTCTCTGTTCATCCAGCGCAACAACAGATTTCGATGTTTGAAAGCTGAGGAGGATTATGATGGATGTGATCACTGGTCTGCATTGATCCGACTCATGGACTCTGTAAACCCAGTAATCAATACAGCAAGGACCATTAAATTGTCACCAAATTACTCTGACCATGACTTTTATTTAAGTTTTCCATTGAGTCAATAGAAGTAGAAAACTGGTTTTCTTTTACTAAAGAGACCAAGGCAAATGCTGAACTAACGGCGTGGCTATTTTTTTCTTTACAGTTATTTAGAGACATTATATAGATTTTATTCTAATAAGGAGGTTAAAGATCAATAGAATTAGTTATGTTTTTCTGCAAGCTTTGATTTATAGTGAGATGTTAGAAAATAAGTCAGTTTTGAGCTACCACAGCTAGGTACTCTGTCTGAGGAACCCTAGACTACAGCTTCCTCCTGGTTTGCTTCCCTTCTTCTTTACATGCCTGGAAAAAAAGGCTATTATATGAAGACTATGGCCCCATCCACACAAAGTCAAACCCTGGCCTAAATGCACAAATTTTTCACCAAACCAGCGTCTCATCCATACGAAGCCGGCGTTTTCGGGGTCTGTATACGATCTTCTTTTTATTAAGCCTTCAGAGTGGGAAGATTTTGAAACGCCGTTTTCGCGATTCCATCTTTAAGCTCTGACCGCTTTTTTTTACGCATGCGTCATAGCGTGCATACTCTAAACTGCGCATGCGCGACACACGTATCACAACAACAAATGGCGCCGCACTGTGTTTGAATGGTTGCCTAACTCATGCTACTCACCCTTAACCTGACAACAGCCAGATGCATGTCATCGCTCCACATAGCTCCACTCACATACATCTGGGAAACCGCTCATTGAAAGTGATTTCCCCAACCAAATTTATGGTCTGGCCAATCAGGACGCAGGGCGGGTGTTTCCTGGATGTGTGGCGTAGTGGAATAAAAATAAGTCTGCTGTGCACAATGTTTCCTTTTATCCGCACATTTTCATGGCACAAACAACATTGATCATTTACCCGACATTAGCGCTGATTCCACTGTTGCTATATCCAAGATGTAGGCTGTTCTGTTTTATTTTTTTCATGCGTCAGCTCACAGCGTCACGTGTTAGCTTCGGTGTGAGTGAAGTGGTTGAAATAGCACAGCATCGATAAAGATGACAGACAAGTGGCTTATCCAATCATATGCAAGGAGTTTTGATAAGGCCCAGCCTTCAGTAAAGGCAATTCCTATGGCGGTGTCCCAGATGTATGTGAGTGGAGCTTGGCGGGAGCTACACATACATCTGGCTGTTAATCAGGATTAGCTCACCCTGCTTATCGGACTTACAACAGAATCTTCTTCTTCTGGAATATCTCCAGGAAAAACAGAGCAATATCGACGACATCGTTCAGCACCTGAATTTGACTGAACCGCGAAAATGGACCACTTAGGGCACAACCATGTTTATAAATATTAGTGCAAATGCCCAACATTTCGTCAAGCCTATTTTTGCTTTGGCACCACAAGCGCCACTTACAGGCCTGGCATACATTTTTGCAGTGTTTTCATGCATCCGTGTGGACGATCACATTTATGCGTCTCCGTCTTTACGACAAGCGTTCTGGAAAATATTAGTGTTTGCGTGGTTCGCTTTGGACTTCGTGTGGGACGGGGCCTATGTGCAACAAAACCACAAATCCCTGTAAATGTTGCTATAATATTTCTAACCACATCTTCACAACCAAACAGACTATATAAAGATTCTATTTTTTAAATGATGTGGAAAAACACCATTTGAAGTTAATAAATTATGTTTGGAAGCAAGGCCAAGCTGAAACACACCTCTAGCTACCCACATGTCTACTAATACGCAAACACCCATCCTGAGTTCTTTTTATTGCCCATCTCTCCTTTCAATCTTTTTTATTCCATCACCCTTGTAATTTTTCCATTTTTTCTGTTCTCATTCTTCTCTAGCAATGCTTTGTTTTTCCAGGTTAGATCTGGAAAGTGGTTTCGGGTTGATCATGGACAAGTTTCCATTATCATTTGTGTGAGCTTACTGAATCATATAACCCAGCTGTTGCTTTCTCAGTTTAGTTAACATCAGTGCAGGCCGGGTGAGCGGGAACTTCTATGTTGTTTGACTCACTACAGCATCTATTACTTGGAGCTAACAGCTACAGTGAGCCTGGATTACCTACACAGCAGTTTTGCCAACATTTGAAACCTTTCCAGTGGCAAATCTCCCAAATTTTTTTGTGTCATTAGAGACTTTGGTGACAATATATAAATGCACAAACTCTGTCCTCCTAAGCAAGGAGCAAGTGGATCCATAGCCCACCTCTCACTCAATCTCTATATCTCTCTCTCTTTCTGTCTGCTGTTGTCATACAGGGCAGGCGTCTGCACACTGCAGCAGAGAGAAGCAAGTGAAATGGACATGCGCTAAATTGCTGCAAATTCTGCCCTAGAATGCAAAGTGGGATAATGAAAATGATTTTTCTATTTGACACAGTTATCTCACATAAAAAAGGGGTGGAAGCTAGAAAGAAATGGACAATCGGACCCGACCTTCTCACATATAAAGCTCCATCTTATATCAGAGATCTGATTGTTTCCTTATGTTCCTAACAGAGCACTTAAGCTTTCCTCAATCTGCAGGTTTACTAGTGGTTCCTAGAATTTCACAAAAAGTAGAATGGGAGGCAGATCTTTTAGTTATCAGGCTCCTCTCCTGTGGAACCAACTGCCAGTTTTACCAGTCCGTGAGGCAGACACCCTGTCTACTTTAAAGGTAGGCTTAAAACTTAAAAGCTTATAGTTAGAGTGGCTCCGGGTTATCAAGTGAGCCATCTCTATGGTTATGCTGCTATAGGCCTAGACTGCTTGAGGACATATGGACCCCTTTTTCATAATTCTGCTTCATTTGTTAGTTCAATCTCTAACGTTCTGCTCTCTCTGCTTTTCTCATAGTAAACCTTCATCTTGTCTGTTCCTGTTTGGCTGTGTATGCCATCCTGGAGAGAAACATCAGCTGTGCTGCTTCCATCAACACCTTTGTTTATAGATGTTTTGAGCTCTTGCCTATTTTTCTCAGTATATTCCTGTTTCCCTGACTGTGACTGGCTGGATGTGCTCTCTTTGTCCTCTGCTCGTCTGCCTTGGTGGCCCCGTCTTCCTGGTTTCTTCCTGTTAAAAGGCATTTTTTTCTCTCTAGTGTCGTTACAAGAATGCTTGATGTGAGGGATCACCTTCGAGTCAATGAGTTGATGCAGTCAACTTATTTTCCTAAGATAGGAAACTCTGAATCAATTTGACTGTATGATCTAGTTGAATTTACTCTGTAAAGTGCCTTGAGATGACGTGTGTTGTGAATTGGCGCTATATAAATAAACTGAATTGAATTGAATATAAATGAGGTCCCTTTGTCCTCTAGTAACCTAAACCTATAGCAGCATATAATACAAAATAGCTCAGGATAACCTGACCATTTTGATAAGGTATGAGTAAGATATAGCCCATGAGAACTATCTGTCTGTGATTAATTCTCCCTGCTGGATAAGGCTGTTCACACACAGCTCAATCCAATTTACAGTATAGAGTCCTGTGTCAGCTGATCTACATCTAAAGTAATCAAGTATCTTACTTTAGGTCGTAATACAGTGATACCAATATGTCTAATCAAGTGTACACCATCAAATAATAATTATTTTATCTCAGCTCAAACTAAAGCGGTCACACTTGATTTTTGTGATACCAAAATAGAATGTATCACCAATGCGCTTAGCCCTTTCCAATGTGAGGAGCTGTATTAGTCAGTATTACCCGATTGAGTTTTGCATCATGTACAAAGGTTCCATGATGCCAGCTTGATGCCAGCCTCAGGCAGCTGGGAGCAGCTCACCTTATTTTTAGCAAGGTGTTTTGTCATAGAGTTTGCTTCTTCATATTCACTTTTTTTACCTCCTCTTATGCTCTTGATCTGTCATTCCTCCTATGAAAGACACATTTATAAACTATCCATGCATTCCATCCATCCATCCATTTTTCCGTCACGCTTATCCCTGCTGGGGTCCCTGCGAGACATGCTGGTGCCTATCTCCAGTTGTCATTGGGCGAGAGGTGATGTACACCCTGGACAGGTCGGCAACACAGAGACAAACAGGACAAGCAGACTTTCACGCACACACTCACACCTCAGGAGAATTTAGAGAAACCAGTGAACCTAACAGTCATGTCTTTGGACTGTGGGAGGAAGCTGGAGTACCTGGAGAGAACCTACTCATCCTCAGGGAGAACATGCAAATCCATGCAGAGACTCTGGGCCGGGAATCAAACCCGGAACCTTCTTGCTGCAAGGCAGCAGCGAGCACCACAGCTTTGCCTCGCCTGTTCCTGTTACAACCCCTGACACATCCTGGAAAGATGTACATCAACTGTGCTGCTTCCATCAACATTACCCTTGCTAAGAGATGCTGGAGATCGCCTGTTTTCCAGTGTGGTCCTTGCTCTCTGACTGTGACTGTCTGTATGTGCTCTCGTTCATCGTCTGGACATGGAAGCTGGCTCAGAGCTCGCCTTGCCTGGCTGTGTGTTTCCTGGATGAGGCTGCCTGCGGAGCTGGTTGACAGCTGCCTTTTGTGTGTCTTCTTCTTTTTCCATCTCTGCTTCTGTCTCCTTGAACCCCAGTCGGCCTCGGCAGATGGCGGCTCACACGGAGCCTGGTTCTGCTGGAGGTTTCTTCCTGTTAAAGGGGGAGTTTTCCTCTCCACTGTCGCTACAAAGCATGCTTAGTGTGAGGGATTGCATTTGAGTCAATGAGTCGATGCAATCAACTGGTGTTCCTTAGATAGAAAACTTTGAATCAATTTGACTGTACATGATCTGGTTGAACTGTAAAGTGCCTTGAGATTGACATGTGTTGTGAATGGTACGCTATATAAATAAACTGAATTGAATTGAAACTTTGCAGCAACTGTAAGCTATAGATTATTAAAGTAAAATAAAATAAATAATGATAGTTGTGTGCCGTTAACCGTAGTACGCCATTAATGTGCTTTGTTAGTGCCAGACTCTTATATTGCCATCAATCTATCCTTAAAGTTGGGTTGGGAGCTGGGTCTATACTAAGTAAGCTGTGATGACTTTCACCTTGATAGTTTAGAGCAGATGTATATCTTGGGGTGAGAAAGAATCCAACCTGTGTAGGCCTACTGTGAAATTACCACATTGAACGTGATGTGCTGACGTGGATGCAGCTATAAAGCTGGCGGGTTTCCCAATGGAAACCTATTATGACCTATTATGCAGGCCTACAGTTCAGAATTCATGTCATATTGCTCTTTAGGCGCTGCACAGTGGCAGCTCGCTGCACCCCAAGAGGATGGTTGAAATGCAGAGAGTTAAAGGTACACTATGCAACCGGTGTTGATTTTACAGCGAGGCTCCCCCCAGAGGGCGAAAGTAAAAGTGCACTGTCGTAAATATGCACAGCTGTTCTCCTGGTTTTCTCCGTCAAGCCAGGGCGCGACCCAGTTGTTTTGAAGCTTAGCAGACGCAGGCTGAGCGCCAACTAATGACTAATGCTGCGTTCACACCGCAGCTTCAGCGGGACAGAAGCAGCGCAGTTTACATGCAAAAGTCAATGCTTGGCAGCGGCAGCGTCAAAGGCGCAGCAAAAGATGGCAGCTGCGTTTTGAGCCGCAGGCGCAGCGCGTCCTGAGCAGCTGAAGCAGCGCGTCGGGCGCGTTTAATCATCTGGCGCGGGGAGAGAGACACAGCGCTGATTATCAGAGGCTATGATCACTCCACTTAAACAGTTTATTGATGCCTAAATTAACTTAAAATGCAGAAATCTGCCGGCAGAATATGCAGTTTGGATTATTTAGATGAAAAACACCTACCAGCTGCGGCGGTGAACCGCGAGGAGGCGACCTGGCCAGAGGCTGCTGATGAAGGGATTCCCTACTGTGGCGCACCACTGGTATGTGGGGGTCTGAGCGGCTCCGACAGAAAAAAAATATTGAAGGCAGGATAATAATCTGAATGAACTGGCGGCACTGATTACGTTTTTCAGGTGTATTTTCTCACTTAAACACATTAAAACTACTTATTCCCACTGATCACAGCAAATATAGCTGCAAGGCAGAGAAAGGGATAGTGAAGCTCAGCCCAACGCGCGTCAGACACACTTTTGCACCGGCGCGGCCAGAGCAGCAAAGCTGCTTCAGCAGCTGGCCAGAATCAGAACTAACTGGTACAAGCAGCAAAATGAAGCAGCAGACGCGATTTTGCTGCGTCCGATGTCGAAGCGTTAGCATAACTGCACAAAGATCGCCACTGTGCTAGCAACGAGCATGCTTTTAACTGGGGCATGTAGCAGTTCTCGCCGTAAAAGCAAGACCGACTCTCGCGAGACTTCTGAGCCTGTGGAGTGCTGGTCGGTGCTCCTGCAATTACAAGTCGCGGTATTTCCCCACAGACCACCAGGCCGGCGAATACCTTTGTTCAACCTGAAATGAATCATTTAATCATCCATAACGTTATGGAACACATTAATTAACTGAAAATGTTGCATAGTGTGCCTTTAATTTCTCCATTGTAAAATCAAAAAAGTTCAATTTATTTATTCTATATTTCATGTTTACGTATCTGACTAAACAATTATTAACAAAAAATGAATCTTATTAAATGTTATTATTTTCATCGTAGTAAATTTTTCTCAAGCAGATTGTGATACATTTTGGAAGCAGTAGATGAGCCCCCGGTCTAACGTGCCACCTGGCTTTAGAAACGTCTTCAAAGACTTACTTTTACGTATTATTCAAGTAGCACACACATATCATCAATGTCTTGGCAGAATTCAAAGGAGCCAATTTAATCTAGATTAATTTAAATTAATTTCAAGTTACAGTGATATTAAACAAAATGTAAAAAATCTATGCTCACCACAAATAATAACATGAATAATATAGATCAATTAAAATCAAATAACATCTAGATTCTTGAGGCTGCAAAATATTGAATAAAGTGAGGAAAAGACCTACGACTGTAGTTTTCATTTGAGTGATCATAAAGCTCTCCCTATGAGATCATACGTAGGAAGTTGACTCACAATTCTGGCTCTGCATCCTGACATGCACCCTGAAACTTTTTTGTACCCAAGTAGGAAGTCATGTATCAATTCTGGGCAGAAATGGCTCAGAGTTCCCTGGGCACTGACCTTATCAGAGGTGAACAGAGAGACAGCAGATACATGTACTGCAGTTTGAAAAACATATTGTCCTGCAGCTTCTGGGGGAACAAAACTGAATTAATAGGGAAGAAAAAAAATGGTTTTCCATCAATGATCGTTGTCTTTGTTTAGAAATATCTTGAGTATGTTTAATAAGGGTGTAAATAATAATCGTTTGTATCACGTTTCGATGCATCGATCCAAAAGCCGACGATCCGATGCATCGTCACGTCCGCAAAGAATCGATTCATGTTTCTTTTTTCCTCCGGTCTATTTTTATCCATTTGCTCCTGGATGTAATCTCCCTCCGTGCTGCGGTGGCGCTAAACCTATTTTTGCCCTCCTACCTCGCCTTCCTGGTTATACTCTTACAGCAGTGTGTTGTAGCAAGCTTCACACAGACATTTTTAAATTATGCTCAATATATGGAAGGCGTGGTCCTGCGCTACACTGTGGGTCTGAATCTGGCCAGCAGGAGGAAGGAAGGCGGGGAGTTTAATCCACGATGATGGAGAGGACGCAGGGGTCAAAAAGGCGGAGATCCAGGTGAAAAAAAGGCTCCCAAGCGTTCTGCAGCGCTACCTGCAGCTCTTCTAGTGAATCAAACTTCAAGAGTTGTTTTTCCGCAAATTTGGGTCCTAAAAACAAAACAACCCGACCTCCTGTCTGCGGCACTGTTTTGCGGTCAGCTACAATCTGGGAGAGGTGCAGCGGAGTGTGATCTCTCAAGCTGCGGTGGCGTGTTCGACACTCTGGAGCGAGGTATTGACCACGTTGCACTCATTGCACTGATTATGTGCAGTGTTTTTGCAGTATTTTTTTGATACAACTTTTCTACTTCTGTTATTTGCTGTTGTTTCTAAAAAAAGAACATAACAATATTACAGCTTTCATTGATTTATTTCAAACTTGAAACTTTGTTTTTTTGTTTAGCCTGTAAGGTTAAGGTTAAAAAAACAAACAAAAACAATTAACAATTAACAATTAATCGAATCGTATCGTGGTGTATTCTTGAGTATCGAAAATAATCAAATCGTTGGGTCAGGAAATGCGATACTGAATCGAGATCGCCATGATATCCCTTTCTCTTTTTGTCAATCAGGAGGAGGGTACCATGACAACCAGTCCTGTAAATTTTGTCTGGCAAAAAGTACTTGTTAAAGTACTTTTTGTATACTTGTTGTGTTCCAAGCCTCATGCTTTTATGCACATAAAAAGGCTAATGGGAAAAAAAAATCTCTGCACAAAACGTATGGACTGGATGTTGTTCATTTATTTCTACCAATTAAAGATCCTGTTTTGTAGAAAAGAATTTGAAAAAAGAAAACGCAATCCAGAAATTATATTATAAAAAAATTCAAAATCAAAATTAGATTTTGAGAGTAACTTTGCTGATATCTGCGGTCTTATGTTTTCAAATTTTATTTTTTCCAACTTTATTTTTTTTGCTCTCCTTTCAGTTTTTATATTTTCAAGTTTTACTTTTAAAAACTGTCTTTACCACTTTGAGTTTAATGGACTCTTTTAAAAGTGCATTTTACAGACAGCATTCTCTTCACTTCGAGCCCAATACAGATGCTGTTGCTGACGCCCACGCAGATGAATAGAAATGCGTCTTCTCTCCTCACTCCAGAAAAAAAAGCACGTGACTGTAGGTGTTTGGAATGAGTAAGGCAAAGAAAAAGAAATAAATCCTCACTGCTGTTATGTTTACCATGCTCTAAATGGACTCAAAAGGAACTGGAGTGGAGCTGAATGATAACAGCAGAGCCATAAACAGTCTTTAAACAAAGGAAACTGCAAAAACACCTGGGACATATTTCTGATAAAAGGGGAGTTCTGGTAAGTTCAGTATTTAGCAGCCATGCATCCCCCCACCAGGATATGCAAAATAATACGATAGGTTTAGGGTTTTGAGAACAGTTACATTTAAGAACAGGATAAAATAATTTGCACCAACAATAGTGCATATATTTCAGTACAAGATAATTATGTTTTACCTCTCAGGGAGGAAATAAATCAAAGAAATCAGTATCTAAGAGGGAATAAAGTGAGGAAACAAATACAGTAGAATGAATAAGACATAACATTACGGAGGGTGATAGAGAACTGGGACTCATGCTGTAAGTGCTGTTAGACTAAAGCCCTGATTGCACCCTATAAGCATTATGTCATAAAATAAATTCCAGCCCCCACGTCTGCTTCTTATGAGCTACATTTGCAGGGAAAAAAACAATACCTCAGATTATGCTGAAATTTACAGACATCTTCAAGAGAAGATTTTAACGTGCTGCTTATAATAAACACTCTACAGGTTTTTCTTGCAGTGAGTAGCACTGCTGCCTTGCAGCAAGAAGTTTGTGGGTTTGAATTTCTGATCCGGGGTGTTTCTGCATGGAATTTGCATGTTCTCCCTGAACATTTATGGGTTCTCTCTGGGTACTCTAGCTTCCTCACACAGTCCAAAAACATGACGTTAGGTTCCTTGGTTTCTCTGAATTCTCCTTAGGTGTGAATGTGTGCATGAAAGGTTGTTTGTCCTGTTTGTCTGTGTTGCACTGCAATGGACTGGCGACCTGTCCAGGGTGGACCCCGCCTCTCACCCATTGAAAGCTGGCACCAGGACCTCTCACAACTCCAGCAGGGATCAGCGTGAAAATGGATGGATTGATGGATTATCATGATAAGTTAATATAATTGTTATCTTAATTACTTTGGTCTGTTTAGTTTCTTTAGATTAAAGCTATTGATCAATACATCTACATAAAATATAAACAAATTTTTTGTCCCTTTATTTGTGTTGCATTAAGGAGAGTACATGCTGTTAGGAATCCAGTTTGTGTGGGTTGTGTTTTGTTTGTGTTTTCTCCCTCCACCACCAGGTGGCGCCCTGTTCTCGTTGTCATCCTGCAAACTGGATGTTTGGCCTTCTCCCCCTGAAAGGCTTGTTTGAGCTTCACACTGAGCAGGGGATAAATTTACACACGGACCATTCAAGTTCTCCTGTAAATCTTGCTCCTCATGGAACCAACCTAAACAAAGTAAAACCTGTCCGCCCTCCAACGAGTCAACTAACTTCTGGAATTACCCACACCGACTGGATTCTGGGAGGACGTGAGTCCTGTTTTAATCTTTGTTTTTGCAAGTCGTCGTACAAGTTTCCCACGGAACATGAATTTATCTCTGAACTTCCCTTCCCACTTCCAGTTCCGGTTCACCAGCTCTCTGAGTTACCCTGGATCCAACGCATCGTGTTTTTCAATAAACCTGTTAAACTTTTACTCTGGTTCCCTGAGTGGTTTCCTGCACGTGGGTCAGATGCCTTAAAAAGAACATTACACATGCATAATTTTGTGTTGTGCCGATACCGATGTCAGTATCAGGAAGGGCTCCGATCCAGCACTAAAATGGTGGTATCGGCGTGAGCTAGTACCAACAAACAGGGCATCGATACCATTTTGAGAGCCAAAAGTTTATTCAACTATTGTTCCCCATTCCAGGAAGGCAATAAAAAGTTCTACTGGATTCACTTTGTTTTAGTCTTTTTCCTGCTTCTAGGCAGCTTAGCTTGACAAAGCCATGATGGCAATTATTTTACATCCAAGTAGTATGCAGTTCTTCATATATAAACACACTCATCAATTTGAAAGAGATGGTATCGGCATGGGCCAATACTGCACAGCCAGGTATCGGGGCCAAAAAATGGCAACACTACTTAAAGCCCTCGTCCTTGGTTATTAATGAGAGTTTTAGAGTAAATGCAGCTTTAAACATTAACATCAAGATCTCCATAGTTGTCATTATGTAAATCTAATCCAGGGTTCGGCAACCCATGGCTCCGAAGCTTTTTCAAAAATTTATGAAAATAGATTTTTTTGTTGTTGCTGATGTTAATACGATGTGCGGGACATTCCTCACAGTTGGGTTGGGAGCTGTTTTGTTGAAACATTTCTTTCAACAAAAATTTGCGTCATGGCCATCGAGATCATTGGTCATATCCTGCAACACAAGTTACAGCGCAGTACCAGGCAAGCAAAGCAGCGGTGGGTCTCAGGCCATTTATCCCAAAGGCTAAAAAGGAAGATACCTGATGAGAACAAAGGATTCAGGGTGGAGCAAATCGTTTGCGCTTATTATTAATGCGGAAGGATTGCCTGAATTTTTGCTTTGTAATGACAACTTGTCAAAAAAATTAAAAAAGGAGTAATTTGGAAAGGCATTTCCAGAGAAGGCTATAAATATGCAGCCGATCACAAAGTCGGGAGTGAGAGAAGAAGTGCAATTGCAGAACTTCTGACTAAATTAGAGGAGAGCAAAGATAGATTTAAGAAATGGATTTCATCTCCAAACTCCACTACTGCTTGCAGTTTTGTTACAAGCATGGAAAACCGTCCACAGATCGAACAGGTAGCGCTCTGATGCAGGCATGTGAACTTTCTTCCCCCTAACCCTCGAAATAAATATAACACCAAGGAACGCTGGTGACGGAGTATGTAGGATTTCAGGGTTAGAGAGCACTGCTCTGATGGATGTCAGCTGTTGCTTGGTTCATCATGACGCCATCAACTCCTCCCAAACAAAAAGACGTCCACCACAGAAAGATTCCTTTATCATGTTTCTCTAATTTCATCAATGCAAAAAAACCTAAAGCAGGTGGTGAAGCGGCGAGCAGTGAGAGCGTTCACTGCTCCTCCCTCACCTCATGCTACTATGTGACATTTGCTCCAGGATTAACATTTAATCATGAATGCTTATTATATATTTAAGCCCATGTAGTCCTTTTCTATAGTGGGATAATACACTTAGAGCCCGTGTTGCCATACAAGGCTTATATAAGACTTTGACATTGTTGCAGCTCCAGACAGATTTGGTTTTTTTTTGTTTGTTTTTTTTTAGCCAATATGGCTCATTGAACAGTTTGGGTTGTGGACCCCTTTTCTAGACTAAGGGAGGATGCCTCCTTACCTGTTCAATCTTGAAGGAGTGTGTCCTGTAAGTCCATCTAGAATCCTGTCTACATTTCCTTATTGCAGAATCTGTTTGGAAAGTAAAAGTGCTCCCTTCTTGTATTGTTATTTTTTGCTAGATGGTGACCCTTAGAGACTCTAAAGATTATGTTTACATATAGTTTAGAACACAGATTTGTAATATTTCTTCTTTTAATGCAATAAAAAATTGTAGGTGTTCAGTCTTTTAAATATGTAGAACATTGCTGGATAAGCCAAAAATAATAGCGCTCAAATGCCACCCATCAACTGCCTGCCATTTTTAAATATTGGCACCAGACTGGAAAAAATACTGTATGTTTCCAGAATGTAATTCCTGTTCACCCGATTGTTTAATACATACAAGTGTAGAAAAGTTCAATCTTCTGCTGTTGGGAAAAACAACAAATGGACAAATACAAAAACCTTTAGAAATATTGCTCACTATTAACAAAATAAACACATAGATTCACAAACTTAAAGAATTCTCATCAATAAATGAAGCAATGGTACATCCATATCATTACACATCTTCTACCTTTTCTTATTATATATTTATTGTGAACTGTTGAACCGGAAAGACAGATGCACTCAGAAATGTTACTGTTAAGACACTGTTTTCAGAGTAAACTGCTTTGAACTGCAGTATTCAAAGTAAAGTTGCTGCCATTGGGCAGAACTAACAGCTTTAAATTCTCCTATATTGAAGATGCAGGGCAGATAAAGATAGAGAAGGCAGCGCTCACCTCACAATGAGATTTTTCTGAATTGTATGCTAACAAAATGGAAGTAAGAGCATTGTGAAACAGAAATTTTACGTCAGCTATAGCCTTGACATACTCGATATCAGAAAGCGTGACTCAGACATCGCCGGCATTCACATATTCATATTTATACTGCACAATGGATTATTCCATTTGAAAGCAAAGATCACAGAATGTTCCCACCAATATCCTGTTGGTGAGAACAATTAATCTTTGCTTAAATTTCTTCAAAGGCTCACTTTGCCTTAGGGATTATATTTTTATTTGTTCATGGCCTTCCTTATAGTGCACTTACAGGTAAATTTATTTGGGGGGTTCCTTCCACTGATTAGACACTCAAAATCCCTATCATTCTTCTTATTAAAAATACTATTTTTTTTATTATTATAATATGCTTATATTCAGCCAAGTCAACAATTTCCTTTAACAACACCCCTTTCAGAGACTTAGACAGGTATGGGGCTTTGCAGGCTAACAAAAGAAGCCAATCAACCCTTCGACAATCGACTCTTCGGAGATTTGATCAATTCCTCCTGTTCTTTGAGTCTGGAGTCATGTTAGGTTTTAGTCATAAGCTGTTCCTCATATTTTACCCTCAGCTGCTGTTCTTCTACCAAACCCTCTGCCAGCTTCTCTCTTCTCCATGCATATTGCTCTTGAGGACGTCAAGCTCATGCAGGACACTCACACTCACTGTAGCTTTGATATTACTGTTGGCTGGTTTCCTGCTCCTCCTTCCTCTCTTCATTTCTGACTCTCATGCTACGTCATGTTCTAAACTTATTTCCAGTTCTGTGATTTGTTCCATCTGTGCTTTGCAGTCAACCTGAAACTCGATTCTTCGTTCTCGCTCCTCATGCAGATCAGCAGTCCTACCATGCAGCTCTTTTTTTAGATCAGTAACCTGCTGCATGAGATCGTTGATATGTTTGATAGCCTCTTCGATGTACATCGAGGGAGGGATCATTGTGACAGCTGATGCATGGCGCAGCATCCTGTTGCTTCGATAGAACTTGGGGTGATCAACATCAGTTTTTCTGTTGGCCCCAGCGTTGCCATGGCTTTCTCTTGTTTTCTTCTGATTTGGAAGCCACATAATAAACTGGGGCTTCAAAATGTGGCCAATCTGCATATTGGTGTCGACCCACAAAACACTGAGATTGATGATGTAAGTAAGGTGCCTCAGAAGAAAGAGCGGCACTAGGGGGATTATTTGGTTCTTTTGACCTTGGAGATGACTGACATGCTTGCTGGACCTCGTCTGAGTTGAGAGACAGATGATTCCTGCTGAACCTCCACTAAGGGAGGAGACTCAATTGCATCAGAAGAAACTGATTCCCCTTGGATCTCTGGACCATCTTCTGGTTGGCTGAGATGCAGCTCACTGGTGACAGAGCTGTCATCTTCAATTGGGAAAAATAATCGCGTCATAGTCGACTCTGGGTTTCCACAAACAATCTGTTTTTGCTCCATTTCTAACTTTCTATAAATCAGATTACCTACCTTAAAGGTGTGTGATATCTGAGATCGATGTCTGGCTTTAGGGGTTTAATTAGTCTTTAAACAATACGTTTTTTCTTAATTCCGTTAATTCCGCGCTTTTGTGAATCAATAGTCCTGGAATATTTAAAAAAAAATCTCTTACCTATTTAATATTTTAGTTTTAGAATTTAATCTAATTTTCATCTTAATAAAGAGTACATGCTTATACAAGCTGAAGGAGATACACTACTAAAGTGTTGCTAGGAAACAGAAAGATGAACAGGCATGGTTCCTATACTATATTTACTACTACGGTGGCTTGCTAAGTCCAAAAATATATACGCTTTGTGTTTTGGTGTCAGACCAAGGCTGGTTTGTAAACATTCCAACAGAAAGTGCTTTATAGGCAATCACCCTATTATAACAATCACCTTTCTATCTAACCCACCTCAAAAAACAACAAAATAAAAAAGCATTTTTGAGGATTTTCAGAAATGATAATGAACATTATAGAACATTCTAAGATAAGCAATGAAATATAGTTTTAATCTCTAGACACTCAGGGTAGCCTATAGAATACAATAAATATGGATATAAAACAAAAGAATTACAGATGCATCTAAAATAATTAGCCTTACTGAAAAGTTAGTCATCAAACCAGCATCTATGATCGCCAAGGCCTGCTGGAGCTACGGTCACAAAATGTTTAAATACTGACATTTTTGACCGTTTAAAGAAGTGGCATACTGCTAGGAACGGATGTCAACAAAACAGCTGAAAATAACTGACAGAGGAAGAGATGCGCAAGACGCAGAAAGCATGGCTGCAGAGGGGGGCTAACTGCAAAGCTAAAGAGAGATCCCCACAGACCACCAATCCTGCTCTCCACTCATTGGAAAACAAAATGGATAATCTCAGACTCGAACTCTCTTCAAAAAAGGAGATATGTAACTGCTGCGCCATCATTCTGACCGAAAGTCTTGGCTGCGTCCAGCAATACCGGACAATGCTATTAGCCTAAGGGGGCTGATGCTGTACCACGCAGATAGAAACAAAGAGCTCTGTGTGAATGGAGGCCCCTCTGAGACTGTTCCCAGGCAATCTTCAGCATCTAGAGGGGAAGCACAGCCCTCTGCAGGTGAAAATGAGGAAAGCACTCTAGATGCTTCCCTGCCGGGTGCTGAAACATCCCCAGCTGGCTCCTTCCGGCCCCCTCTGGGTTCCACACCTTCTCCAGCATCGTCTGTCGCTGCTAAACCTGCCGATGGCACCACTGCTGCTTCAGCCACGTCCAGCCTCTTCAACCCAGGTGGCTACCACCCTCACAGCATCATCATCATCCTCCCTCTCCTGAGCCAGGAGAAGCGAGTGCTTCAGGAGCTGGAAGCAGTAGCAGCTCAACAACTGCTGCTTACCTTATCAATGAAATTGTCTAGAGAGCTGTTCTAAAAAAAATTTTTGTTGTTTACAATTGTATACACAAAATTACTAATAAGGCTCGGGCACATGACGTCACACGTTATGCGCCGGCAGACATATTGATAGCTGGTCAGCCCACTGTTTACACTTTGACTTCGCGCCTGTAAGGACGAGCTTTCTTCTGCTAGTAGTTTGCTTAGTTTTTTGCCGTTTCATTTACCTCTGCTGTCGTTATGGTCGCCTCGTTGCTGTGTCGTAGGGTGTAGTAGCGCAAGCTGTGACTGGACGGGAAAAAAAAATCCCAAATGGATTGTCTTTTTACCGTTTTCCAACCTGGAGGCGTCTCAATGGAAAACAAATGTCCTCCATAACAAAGAGTCGCCCGGCTAGCATGGGTCGCTGCTGTAAGACGGCCAAATATAACTTTCAACTCAATCCCTGTGTCCATGAGAGTGTGTTCCCGGCATTTTCATTCTGGTAAGTTACAGAACATACGTTTTTATTCATCTATCTCCGCCCCTGCGTGGTAGTACCATGCTAGGACAGTCATATATCATCAGAATTTAACTACATTATCCCTGGACACGTACAGTCAGCACAAGATTTATTTAGATACATTTTTGATGTTTTACGTTAGTGCCAGCACCTAGTCTTATCACCACAACAAACACCACACCATGTTGAGACGGTAGCTTACCTTGGCTCTGATGACTGTGTTCTCATTCGGCTTGATAACTTCCATGTCATGAACTTTTCCATCTGTCAGCTGTTTGTAAGCCTCTAGCGACTTGTAGCAGCGAAACTCTTCATGTGTGTAGGCACTGACGCCACACACTAGATACTGGCGAAAATACGTCCTCCTCGCAGAACGGCGTAGTAGAAATTCTTCCCCCAACGCACCACTCTTGCTTTACCGCCGTAGGGATCAAGTCCGCTTTATGAAGCCCATCTTTTGCAGATAACGGTCCCTGGCTTCCTCTGCAGTGTGTCTCGGTATATTCCGCATCCTTTCTTCTTCTTTTAACATCGCTGTTTACCGCTTTTCTGCTCTGTCTCTATGCTGTTTTAGGTCTTTGTTTACCGTAGCAACTAGCTACCAATATGGCGGCGTACTCCAGAATGCAACGCTGCTGTGCCCCGAGCCTATTATTAAATCTGTCTAAGTCCAAGAAAATGTAATTTATTCAGGTAACTCAATTCACTAGAGTAACACATTCATTACACATAGGCTGATGCCTTCAAGTCTTTCTTTTATTTCCTTTATTTCTTAGAACACTTGAATAAATTTAAATATGATAAAAAATACTAATTAACTAATGTTTTTGAAACTGACTTTCAAATATGGTCTCAGTTATGGAACCCGGTTCAGCCGAGCAAACTAAACTCACCTGAACCAGAATAGGTATGCCACTGCATGTGTACCCGAGCTTCAAAATCCCACAACTCTTGACAACTCAAGAGTTTCCCCCTGCAGCAGCCACAGACATTCTAATCCCATCTGTGCCCTCACACCCCTGTGCATGAAGCCCAGGAACAACAGCTGGCCCACCTGCTGGGCCAGGGACACCCCCTTCAACAGGTGGTCAACTCACCTCACGTCTGGACTCAACTAGAGCAGAGCAGACCCACAGCGGACTGGGAATCAACTGAAAACAGGCCAAAACTGGTTCATGGCCAACTCCTATCTGATTTGAATTAAAACAAAGCACGTTCCAACTTCTCCAAGTGTTTTTTGTTTGTTTTCTTTTTTTTTTTAACAAACAGCCATTCTCTGCCATAAAAAAGAAGACAAATACAAGGAAAAGAAAAAAACAGTTTACCATTTACTGTTAAAAAAAGAAACTTATTAGTTGTTGAAGTTATTTTATTTATTTTAATAATTCATCCATCCATCCATTTTTTTCCATCCATGCTTTAAATCATATATATATATATATATATATATATATATATATATATATATATATATATATATATATATATATATATATATATATAAATCATATATATATATACTGTATATATGTTGATATGTCTAATTTCTCAGGATCTGCTAAAGGAATTATTCTTTTCGGTCTTGGAAATAAGATAATTAGACATTAGGCTTGTCTGTGTGTTATCCTGCAATGGACTGGCGACCTGTCCAGGGTGTACCCCCCCTCTCACCCATATTCAGGCGGAGATAGGAACCAGCATCCCTCGCGACCCCAGCTGGAACAAAGCGTGACGGAAAATGGACAGATGGATATTAAGCTTTTTAATTAAAATAATCGTATTGTTGGTGGTTTTTTTCATATCCTTTTTTTTTGCCCCGTTTTGCCAATATAACTCTGAAAATACGGTAGATGTCTCAGGGCTACATGACAGTCTAACAGCTTTGCTTTTACAAGCAGACCATAATCAGACCATCATCGTTGTTGCCATAAGGTTCCGCTTCCATCTTATTAAACTTATATATATTAAACTTTTTTGAAAATTATACATGGAGAGAGAAAGAGAGGTGATAACAACCAAAACAGGACAACAGACAAAATAAACATTTAAAAAAATCCTGTCAACAGCAGCAGGTAACTTTGAGATTTTCATGGTTGTCGAAGTCAAAATCTGTGTTTTGACTTCAACACAAATATTTTACACAGATATTATTCAATGTGGTGTTTATCTGTAGCCGCAGTGCCCAGTGAAGTACCCAAGTACCAAGTACTAGCGAGATTTGAAGTCCCTCCTCCCCCTTTGTCCTTCCCTGCAAAAGTTGAACTTGCATCTTACATTAGAACTCAACACTTTGACCTAACTACCTCATGTCTCATTCACCTGTAACCAATCTCATGAGTTTTGTGAAGTTGTGTTGTGAATATTTTACGTCAATGACCAAACCCAATGAGGAGGAGGAGGGAAAGAGAGGAATGCATCTGATTGGTTTTTCCATTCAGATCGAAGGGCAGGGATTGGTCAGAAACATTAAAGCCTTGCACTCTTACAGACCTCTGATTTTCTTCATTCCTTTTTCTAAATACGTAAGATATTGACTATTCTCAGGATGGAAGGACCATTTGATTCATTATAACAAAAAGTGTTTCTGAATAGGATAACCAACCCTAACTTTAAGTCCTGTCTTATTGCTTCTGGTAGCTTCAGAGGAACAAAATAAAAGCTGTAAAGACGTTTTTCCCCTCCCGGCCATGATGCTGTTTGTCATAAATGAATCACGCTTCAGAGAGCACTTGAGTTGATCTGCTTACAACAAAGAAGTGTATCATAATTGTCTTATTTTAGAGAGCAGCCTTATCTTAAGCATCAGCCGCAGTTATATTAAAATGTTCTGTATCGGTTGCTGACTGGGCAGCTGAAGGCATCAAGTCAGATTTCATGCTGTCTGAAGGACAGCGATGCCATCCGAGTCCTGTGTACCTCTGGCAGAGCAGCCACCCGCAGACCCCTGACCTCTGGCTAGTCACGGGGTTTTGATCCTACTCTGAGCCAGCAGCAGCACAGCTGTAGCAGCAGAGGGAGGCATCCTCAGGCCCCAATTAGACTCTGGAGTTGAAGCCGGCCCGCCGCGGAAGTCTTCCTCCAGGGAGCTGGCAGCCTGACACTGATGTGGCTGAACAGCAGCTAAAGGGGAGGGCAGCAGGAGGCGCTACCTTTGAGGCATTGCCAATAAGAGGTTTAAAAATGTATGCCATCCTTGTCAAACTTTCATTTGAGGCTGCTATGGCAACAGACTTAGGCATGTGGCGTGGTTGGTGGTAAAAGAAAATGGAATAAAAAGAGAAAAAGAGGTCACATTTAGATTAGTGTCTTACTTTTTAACTATGCCTACAGTGTTGTAAAAAAAAGCATGTTCCCCCTTAGTTTCTTATCACACCTACATTTTTTAAACCATTAAGCAGAACGTTATTAAGATTTTATAAATGGCTTTCCAAAGCAACCTGGCCCTAAATCCAAATGTATTTCCCTCTCTAAGACTAATTAGAAGAAATTTTCACCTACTTTTCTATTCATTATAGCTTAATTTTCTATAACTGGGAGCCTGGTTAATGACACGTCACAGCAACTTAATTAGATTTTGGTTGGACTTTGATTCGGTCGAAACCATTACTTGTCTGTTTTGAGCCATAAAGAGGTGGACCTGCTGAGGTGATTCGGATCATATCCCTGCCACATAATCCAAGAGAAACTGAAGCCTTTTATTCTCCTTAAAGATTGTCTAATAGAGCAGAAATCATAGTTCTTTAATTACTGCAAGTCATGCCGGTTCCGGAGCAGCAGTGGAGCCTCATTCCAATACGCTTCCACCACGGCTATCTTCTCTGTTTTTGTTTTTGTTTTTTTTTGAAAACGCTGTGTTTTCGAAAAAGTTAATCATTTAATCATTCAGATGTTGTTTTCTTTGTTCTGTTTTTATATAGCAGGTGTAGGTTCTTACTGTCCTTATTGAAGCTTTAGCTTGACACTCATCAGACTCCCTTGTATCCAAAAAATAAATCCACGAGTCCACTTCTTGACTTCAACGGTTTACTTGAAAACTTAATGCAACATTACAGAAAACATTAAAATACATCCATGAAATTAAGTCCTTTTAAAGTCCAACGGAGCCTGGGAAGGGTGAGGTCAAAAAACTATTGCGCTCCAATCCCCATCTGATTCCCACTGCATTCCTCACCTGGCATGAAGATAAACCACTCCCCTTAGTGGGTTTTTAAATGTCACAATAAAAGTCATATCTTTCTCACAATATCAATTAAAAAATAGTATTTTTTTTATCCTTTTAAATCCCTTTGAATCATTAAATCAAAAACAATATTTATCTTACTTATGAATTTGCATATTTTTAAATAAAATAGAAAATAAATATTCTAACTCAAATAAACTGCATTTAGGCTCCTACAGCAGGTCTCCACATTTTTTATGCTCATTTTACTTCTTACTGTTGAATCTTGAGGTGAGTTAGACCCTCAGTGCCTCAGATGCGGTTCATGTTTTTGTGGCCTCTTTGAGGAGTTATCCCTCCACACATGGAGTATCCTTGGTGTGCAGGACATGTTACTGAAGGTTCAGCACTGTTTCACACTGTCTCCATTTTTAAATATATTCTCTAACTTTGGTTCTTGAGCGGGAAAGCTTCTTTTTTTTTTTTTTAATATTGACAAAAGAAACTCTTAAGACTTTATTTTTTATTTTATTTTTTTATTTACAAAACCTTTTATTTGCTTGAAACGATAATGGAAAAAGATTTACTCTTTAGGGTTATTGGTCTGAGCCTTCGTCCATCTATAACAGTGATTGTTTTCTTGGGTAAAACACTTCACCAGCCTTTGCTGTTGTTAGTCAGAAGGGCACAGAGGGGCTGATGGGATTGCAAGGCAGCTTCACTTCTGTCAGTGTTACCCAGGACAGAGATGGCTACATTGTAGCTTGCCACCATCAGCGTATGAATGACTAAATATGGTTTGAAGTTATTTGGAATCCTTGGATTTGATGAGTTGCTATTCTATAGAAGTACAGGTTATTTAATATTTAAGGCCAGGTTGCTTTTGCATTTATTATTACTCCTAATAAATAAATGATCATGTCATTAATTATTAAAGGTATTGTGGAGAAATTTCAAGAATTTTTTAAAAGAACCGCACTTTCCACTTTATAAAATAAAATGCACATGCACAGCCCTGTAACCGCTCCCGAGAGGGAACGCCTATCAAATGCATGCAAGAGCGTGCACAAGCCCATTTATCCTCGTGCACTCTCTGTTTAAAAGTTCCTTTTCTCGTAGCTCATACAAGCTTACTGTGCCTGAACATCCCCTCTAACCCCTAAATCCATCAATCACTATATAGAGCAGGGATTACCTGTGGAGTTTGCTTTATAGTGGACTTTAAAGGGAACTCACCGTTCGACAGATTCAATTCAGTTCAATTCAGTTTATTTCTATAGCGCCAATTTACAACACATGTCATCTCAAGGCATTTTACAGTTCACCAGATCATACAGTCGATCGGCACTTGTTACTCGCTGTTGGACACGTAACTCCTCCTCCACTGCACGGTGCCTGCACCATCTAATAAGTTATTGTAATTTACTAATTTGTAATTAGTCGCAGCGGGCCGCTGTGACAGCAAATCCCACAATGCTTTGCGAGGGGAGCTCTCTGTGCAAAGCATTCTGGGATATATCTGCCTCTTCTGAGGCCTTTCTTTTCTTCTCATACACTTCGTAGATACTTTTTATCTTTCGACCCTCGGCCATTTTCAAAGAACCGCGGTGAGAAAGGTGAGCTTCAATGACTGTCTGAAAGTGTGCATGTGCAGAAAAAAATAACTAACTGGACAAGCACATAGGAGGGTCTTACATAAACATATGATTACAGAATGTTTGACAGTTAGGAGGACCAATTATTGAGATGATTCATCTGCAACTAAACCACAGCTCAGATTTTGTGTTTGAGTCAAAGTTCAACTTGAAATATTTGGTATAAGTTGAAAAGTTGCTTTAACTAAATTACAGCATTTTGAATGTGTTCAAACCAGTTCCAGTGAATTCCAGTTTGTTGATGGTGTAATAAGTGGGTAACAGTAGAGAAGCTGCAGAGGTGTGTTGAACTTCGTCTCTGTTTCCTGGTCCAAACCCTGGGCTGTCAGGGTTTTGGAAGATTTATAAGTGTGGCCAGATTCACAAGTAGACCACAACTCTTTGACTTTAGTGTTTCAGCTTTCAACAAAATGCAACAGTAAACATAAACCAACGGTTACTTAAATATTTATTGTATATTGATCTATTTGCCACAGATATTAATGGTTCACCTTACACATCTCAATGCTTTATAGGCCTATAAAATCTGTCCAACCTGCTACAAGCTGGGGAGATATTTTTGGAATTCTTCTTGTGTTCTTATTTTGTACATAAAATAAATTGTTACATTTTACGTAATACTTGTATTGGCATAATCATGATACCTGCTGGTGGTATCAACAATTATCATAAAAATCTAATTCAAGACCATTCAAAACCCTTTATAAAACTGCACTGAACACATAGATATGTTAAAAAAAGGGAGAGAAATCCATGAAACCAGTTGAGATCTGACAGCATTCACAAGGTTTCCCCTGTGCTTTTAATGTCATTGAGTGATATGGTTAAGAGTAAAGAGAACTTGACAAAAGAGTCCCACTGTTGAACAGTATGGTAATAACACCAGCTGCATTTTTAAACTTCTGAATGTTCCAGTGAGTGCCATTGAAATTATATAGTAGCAGTGAAAAAACATCTTTCTCTATGATTATGCTGCCCAGGCTTAGGCTGCTGGAAGACATAGAGACCACTTTTCATCATTCTGCTTCAATTTATCTTTCCTCTCTTTCTGCTGTACTCATTAGTACAGCTCCTAGATTTATATCCTCCGCTCTTTCTTCTTATAGTAGTTTGATCCTTAGTTCTGTTAATATCAGCTTGGCTGTGCTTCTATGCGCCTTTTATAGGTGGTTCTCCTTGGTCCCCTTCAAACCAGGCTCAGCCTCAGTAGCATGCTGCTTATATTGAATATGGTTCTGCTGGAGCTTTCTTCCTGTCAAAAGGACGTTTATCCTGTTCACTCTCGATTCAGCATGCAGGGTGTAATAAATTACTGTAGAGTCACTGACACAATGCCTACTTTCGCCACATGATCATCTGCAGTCAATGACTGAATACAGTTTTTCCTTCACACCAATCTGACTGGGTGACCTGATTGAACTGTCTCTGCAAAGTGACTTGAGAAGATCTGCATTGGCTCTACATTGATATACCCAAATTAATGTATTTTCATCTTTTCATCATAATCAAGACATGGTTAAGTGTCATATCTAAGGAGTTCTGATGGAGACAAAATAAAAACAAAATAACTATCCCAAGAGATTATTTGTTAAAACAGTCATATTGTCATTGCTTTGTTTTTAAGCCTGTGGAACACATCCAGGCAGTGTATTCTCATTATCAGTTCGTATGAAATCGTACTAAAAGTTATGCACAGTAATTTTGTAATTTTTATTCGTGGTATTTCGTCGTATTTTTACGCTCTTGCCTCGAGACAAGATATCCTTTAAGCATGCACATCTTACAGCACCATTCAATAACATAGAATATAACATACAATTAACCCTAACCCTAAAATACAAAACAGCAAGCAACACAGTTAGAGACATCAAGAAGTAATTATTGCACTGTTTTCCCAGTTTTACGTCCGTCCGCGGATCTGCTTTTCGCCTGCAATGTCTGCTCAAGCATGACTGATCTGTTTTTTCGAAAGAAAAATGTCAAAAACGCATTGCCAAATACTGTGCATAACTTTTTCTATCGCGATTTCATACCGAACTGATAATGAGAGTATGTTGAACCAGGACAACTCTTAGGACAGTAGGATAATTATATGACAAGTTGATTGATTGATTGATTGATTGATTGATTGATTGATTGATTGATTGATTGATTGATTGATTGATTGGTAGGAATGGCAGTCTTGATCCTTGAACTTCATAGTGGCATGAGAACACTGGAACACAATGGAAAGGTAAGTAATGTGTTAGGCAATTGGAGGTAAGTAGAATGTTAGGATGAAGTTTGTTTGCTTTGCTATAAGAAGATGGTGTCAGAAACAAAATGATTGAATCCAGGGGATTGGATTGTGTGGATTTGATACATGTAACAGGTGTCAGGAAAAGAGGTGGGGTCCCACCATGCGTGAGGAAGTTTTAGAACATCAGGAAACTCCAGAAAGAAAACATAGACATTGTACATCTACATAATTACCTTGAGATCTTAGTCTCTAGTGGATTGTTGCAGCAACGGAAACTTTAAAGAAAAGTTATCTCTGTTTATTCGTGGTTTTTTCCACTGCTCATTATTGGAGCCCAAACTGAAAATTCAGTATATACTTCTCAAAGTATAAAACACTGTGCCCATGATGGCAGGGCACATGGCTGACAGCACCTTCCTAACCTATGTTAATGAGCAAGTACCAAGTGGAATTATGGCCAGCAGTCTGGCAATGCGAAGGAGTGAGAATCTGTGCTGTCAATTATCCAGTGTGAAAGTGTCCTGGTAGGAACAGCTTGGGGCCTCATCGCTTCGCCACCAAATATAGGTTGCTTAATATGAGTTTGCCTCATCATCAGCTCCTTAAGAACACTGGTTAAACAAGTCAGCTTAAGTAACTTATGAGCTTAACATCAAAAATCAACATTTGGTTTGAGTTTAAAGGCCAGACAAGGGGTGTCCTTAGACTGTTACACAGAGACAGGCCTAAAGTGTCCAAGAGAGGCTTTTGATCAATACAAAATGACTGTGTAATTGCTTGGCTGGGAGCTCTGGTTATATGCCTGCCTTCCTAGCTCAACCCCATCCCCCATCCTATTGCTCACACACCACGGCACACACCTGCCACACCCCCCCAACTGGCATTTTCAACCACTTAGTGATGCAGGACAGCTCTAAAAGCGGCCAAATGGCATCAGAAAACATTTCAGCAGCGAAGGTTAAAAGCCAAGCTGATGTGCTGAAAAAGCTTCATTGTTATTCCTGCATTTGTCCTGGCAGCAGGTTTCCGTTTCGCTGTGGGTTTCTGCTTGAACCCTGTTCTGATTAAGCAGCAAGCTGCTTTACAATGAATAAAAATTTGGATTTATAAAGGAATGAGGCAGGTAGGTGCCAAACACCTGGCATTGGCGCCAGAATTCTTGCTCTTAAAAAACCTGGTGTCAGATATTTAGGTATGAAGTCAGAATTCTGCTTAAAGTGCACATGCATAACAAATACTCATACATGCAGTTTAATTTAAAGCACACACACACATAAACTATTCTCCATCTGAATTTTGTTTTAAATGTGCAGATTTAATACCATGAGGCCACTATATGAGCAGCATGAGGGAATGCTCTTTTGCTTTTTATGCTCCTTCTGATTTTCTCCTACTCAAGTTCAGATCTATTTCTGTGCACGCCTGTCAACTTTTGTCATTTTGAGGGTGGAACCACCTGAGAAAGTTCACTGCATGTGATTGACTACTTTTCAGGAAATCTCTTGAGACAGTAATGCCTTCTTCCAGGTGCGGCTAGAACTTTAGCAAAGCATCTTCACGGTAATTGCTGTTCTCTTTAGGAGTTAAAAAATTGGTTAGGTTATGTCATCATTATATAATTTACTAAAAAGAGTCATAAATCTGACTTACAAAAAAAAAATCGGTTACCATTGCACTGTCACACTCCGGGCTGTATCCAGGTGCAGGCCAGGTTTTCTCTCTATCCTCAGCTGGAACCAGTAGGAGGGCATCAGATCATTAACGCCACTGCGTTGGTACAGACCAAACCCAAATATTGTCCTAGAGATTCTAAAACCCTTGCCTAAATCCTGCTCTGAACCTTTTCTTGCAGAACCCGTTTCTGACCCTTGGACCCAACCGTGAACCATAGACCTTGGAACCCCCGTCTGAAAAGAACCAGGAACCCGAGAGGGATCTCGGGTAATCCACCACTCAGCCCTCCTACATGCTGTCACCCAGTGTTGGGAAAGTTCTCTTTCTACGTGAACTAGTTCAAAGTTCAGTTCACACATTTTAAAAATGAACTAGTTCAGTTCATAGTTCACAATTCCAAAAAACGAACTAGTTCATATTGTTCTTTTTTTCTCATATATTGCTCAATTACCACCATAGCCTACTGTAGAACCACACACACACACAGACAAAGGCAAATTATTTTATCAGTTGTAACACTGAAACTGTGCGCCAAATTTCATCTTCATATCCAGTTTTAAATCCTTATCCTCAACCAGGGTTTACATTAGCATTGAGGGGGACAGCATTTCCCTTCATTGCTTTTAATGTTTTGTTGCTGTCCATTCACTTCACACTAGTAGCAGCTGCAGCTTTCACCCTCACAGTATATTCTCAAAAACATCAGGAAAAATGTGCAGCTTTGAATGGTCTTTCTTATGAGGAATTATTAAAGGAAAAACAGGAAAGTAGTCATTAAGGTGCAAATGCTTTTTTTTTAATAATTTTTTCCATTTGAAGTTCCATTTCAATACATACCAAAAGGAATACTGGAATCCTGGAAAATTATACCAGGCAGGTTTAACAAAAAAGTTACATGGATAGTAAAAACCTCAAGAACAGGGGTCTTCTAGTTTCTTCCCAGACCAAGGACCCCCAAACTGATGGCGAGATGGAGCGGGGACCCCCTAAATATATATATTGTATGAAATTGTGTCCTATAGTCACTCTATTACAGATGGAGTAATGTAAAGAAATAAATTTCTCCCCTGGGATTATTAAAGTTTTTCTGATTCTTGATTCCTGGTTGATGGGACAGGTGTTGTGAAGGAAACGGTGCCCAGCTTGAAAGAGCTCCTGTGTGTCGCTGAATGTGTGCATTGATGACTGAAAGACATCTTCTGCTTCCATTTATCTGTTTACTACAGTGTGTTGATTTCATGTTAATGAGTATTTAAAGACATTTCAATTAGTGGGGAAAAAAAATGCGGGGGGGGAATATAAAAATATCAACTAACCATGCAGACCCTCATGCAGTACCTCCGTAGACCCCCTAGGGGTCGCGGATCCCCTGGTGAAGACCTCAAGAAGATTTTACTAACACAAACTGAGGGACCAGGCTGAGGTAGGAATTTAAGGTTACTGAAGTGCGATTTTTTTACTGAAAGCCGGGCGGGCAAACTTGTTGCCATCATCCTCACCGACCACCTGGTCATAAAACCTGTTTTAAGTCGCCTTCCATGCTGCTGTGCTGTGTGGCTTCCACGCTGCATTTTGTTTTGATGACGACGCCGCTGTAGGCTACGACGCTGGTAGCTAGTGTTGCCAGATTGGGTGTTTTTCCCGCTACATATTAAGGCCTGCTTACGGTGTGATTTAGCCGGGGTTTCGCCTGGAGGGCTTTATAGAAATCTGGCAACCTATTGAACGGAGTTGAACTGAGAGAGCGTGCCGCTCACAGACACCAGAATGAATGAGTTCACAATAACGCTCTCACCAGGCAATAATGCAGTACGCTCAGTTCACGTTCGCCAAAATATGAACGAGTTCATGAACTTTCGCTCAATGAACGCGTTCAGGCACAACACTGCTGTCACCTGCCTGTCCACCCTCGTACCACCAACCAGGGAGAGAGTACTGGTCAGTACTTGGACCACCGGGGACACTCCCCCCAAGATCAGACCACAGCCTCTCTACAGTGAGTGTCAGCCCACCATAATCCTCCAGCAACTGTTTCCTCACATTCACCAGTCTCATCTTCTCTGCAGAAGCCCAGAAGAACTTGACCAGACCTTTACAGCTTTCAGTTCACTTCCACTATCTTGTTGTTTCTATAAACCTCTTAAACCTTCACCTGCCTCTGTAGTTGCTCTCGTCCAGAGTCACCTTCAAATATGACATGCACTGATGAGTGCATGTTTCCAAGCAATACAAGGATTTGTCTATATAAAACTCAAACTCACTGCGGATCCAGACATTTGAATTGAGAAAGCTTCCTGGAGAGGTGGAGAAATGTCTTCAAATCTTTGAAACCAAGTCCAGTGGATTTTTTTGAACTTTTACAGAAGGATTTTTTATTACCTAAGCTAAGATTAGATAAACTGTTGCGCAGAGTGAGGTTTGAATGTTTTAAGTTGAACACAGACAAAGCTACTATGAAGCATTTTTTTTCTTTGTGTTCAGCTTCGTGTTTGCAAAATTCTCAGCTGATGATAGAGATTGATGTTGGTTAGGACTTCAGATTTTAGACGGATTCAGGACTTTGTCCTGCAACCGGAGGGTTGTTGGTTCAAGCTCCGGCTCTGGCTTTCAGTGTCGCTGTGTCCTTGGGCAAGACACTTCACCTGCATTACCTACTGATGGTGGTCGTAGGGACTGGTGGTGCCAGTGTATGGCACCCTCGCTTCTGCCAGTGAGCCCCAGGACAGCTGTGGCTACAGTGTAGCTTGCAAAAAAATAAAAAATACAATGTAGCTTGCAACCATTAGTGTGTGGGTGTGTGCATGAATGGGTGAATGACTGAATGTAGAGTAAAGCGCTTTCGTCAAGTCTTCTGCCTTGAAAAAGTGCTACATAAGTTAAGGCCATTTACCATTTCAGTTATTTCAGAGACTATTAGCCTGAAGAGGCTCTGCTATCTTTACCGTCACTACCTGATCTTTACTAAAAGCACAATCCATACCATTATCTCACTTTCGCATGTGCAAATAAAAAAAACATCCAGATCACAATAAAATATTTTATTCCGGTACTGAAAGTACTTATTTCTATCCTATATCACAAAAAGAATGCTACACTACATCTTAGAAAAAAATATGTCATGAAGTAAGATTGAATCCCACCTCCATAACAGATTATTTTATCCACCTGTTCCTGCTGCTATTTAGGCCTCGGGATCCCAGCTTTCGGTGCCAGATTATTCAAGTTTCAGCAAGAGTAACTCTAGTTCTGCTGATTCCTGATCTGTTTTTGTCCTTGGACTTCTGAGTTTTTGACCACCCCTGCTTGCTTTGTTTGCCTGTTCTGTGTTTTCTGGACTGTTATCTGGATTTCGCCTGCTGCCAGCCTTGGACCTGTCTTCTGACTTGGACTACCCTCCTGGATCTTTCGTGTTGTGTGCCTTCTCTGCGTGCTGAAGAATGCTTCTCCTCTTCTCTCCTGGATCTCTGGTGCCAGCTCAGTAAAAAGTAGCATTTTTCCGCTTCTCTGGACAACACTCCTTCTCGGCACAGACTGAACACTGTCAGGCTGCTCGCTTTTTTATGCTCATCATTATTTATTGCTTGAGTTTTGAAGTCACTGACCTGAGCCTCTATTCATGCAGTTTCCAGTAAGTCCACCGCACCTTACATCAATAAACATTCTTTGAATATATCACTGTTTGTTTCACCTCAATTCTGGGTCCTATGTTCTGAGACTATTGACACTTCTTGACATTGCAGTTTAGTATGCTTTTTATAATTAGGAAACAGTAGTATCTTTTGTATGAAGCATACTGGAGGTTGACCTGGATGTATTTCTGGTTGCAGAAATTAGCTGATTGTACGGACCCTGCTAAAATTACATATCAGGTGGTTACAATGACTAGACGCAACAAGGAAGTAAACTATAGAGGTAGGATATTTTGAAAAGTAGCGAATAACAGGCAGTTTGCTTTCTCAGGTTGGTTCTTTCCTCAAACTGACAAAATCCTACAAACAAGAGCACACAGATATAGGTCCAGACACAGTAGGAGAGAATCTACAGGTGCATATAAAGGAAGAGGAGCATAGAAGGAGCATGAAAACATGGTTATCATATAATGGGAGACTCCTGGTATTGAATCCGCACACATTAAACAGTCAAAATCTGCATAGAGAGGGATTCACATGTACATATTTAAAATAAATTTGCTCCTTATGTATTTAATATGCCTGTGCCCTAGTAGCAGAATTCTGACCTCATATCATTTGGAGTCTTTTAATTGGTGTGTCTAAACCCTCAACCCCCACTTCTCTCAGTTTCTTTGTTTGACAGAAGATGGGGAATTAATCTGTTCAAAAGCCCAATTCCTACAAATGGGAAAGTAGACGGATGTACTGTACATGGTGGTCCAATCAAATTCCACCAACCAGCCGATCAGTCAGCCTGGATGCAAACCCGTATTTGGATGGAATATCTTTGCGTCCATTCCCCATGAATCTTTTCCAGGGCTTTGTTCGTTGGCAATTTAGCTCTTTTTGTGATTTAATTAGATGAGGGGGTAGTCAGTTGTTTCAGTGGCATTAAAATAATTGTCCTTTTTTGGAATTAAATTTTTTCTAGGAATCACAAGAGGCACAAGAATCCTCCCTGGTGAAGTAGAGATTACTTTTTTTTTTAAAGTGACTTTTAATGTGCTTTTTGTGGAGGTTTTTCTTTGTTTCAGAACTACAAAGCCAATTTTATGGCAGGAAAGTACTGTATTTAAATATTCAAAGGTGATGGGGATGATAAAACAAGATATGTACAACTCAGGATCATGTCTTATTGTGCCAAAATCAGGGCAAAATTTAAAGTTTCTCTTTTATTACAAGAAACCTGAATAATTGTAAAAGTTCTATCTCTAAGGCCAAATTTAGAAGAAATAAACATCTTGAGAAAAGTCTGATGACGAGAAGCTAAGCAGGATAGAAAGAACTGTTCAAGTTCTGTCCTCTGATCAATTTACGCGTGTTCTTATTTGGGCTTCTTTTGCATTCCATGATATAAGGGATGAAATTAATTTGGACCCCCGCAGAGCAGAACTCAGCCGCCTCACTCCGAGATCACATATTACCAGAGTTCATGTCTCCTTCAGGGTTACATTTTATACAACAGCTTTTGTGCAACTCCCAGAAACTGCCTTCAGACAGCCTCTTGCACAGACATGCCGTCGTCAGATTTTTTCTATTGGTTTCACACGAGTTCGAGGCTATAGCTGCTACTATCAAAGAATGTAGGAATATAACTTGTTTTTTTCCCCCTCTTTTCCTTTGTAAAGTTAGTGCAAAGACAGTGTTCATGCTCTTCTGCTATGCTGTGACACAGGGTCTCTACACAATGAATCTGGTTAAGTTTAGACCTCACTTGAGTCCTTCTTACCAAGCTTGAGTATTAAAGAGTGCAGATGACAAAAGATAATTTATGAGTGAAGCTCTTTACTGCTGGAATTGAAGCACTTATACGATGTAGGGGGGGTTGCTGCTCTGTTACTGTAGGGAATTGCACTTGGATCCCAGAGGTTCTGAGTTCCTGAGCCAGACCCTTAACCCCCACACTACTCCCAGGCACCGCAAAATGACAGCCCACTGCTCCCCAAGGGGTTAAAATTCAGACAGTGAATTTAATTGATTTGTACTTGTGACAGTGTAATAACAATAAAAAGTTGAATTCTATTCTGTTCTATTCTATTCTACGATACAACAGAACATCTGCATTTGAATTGCTCTTCGATGGACCCCTCTAATCAAGGGGTGGGCAATTCAAGCTCAGGGCTGGTATCCTGCAACGTTTAGATGTCCCCTTGGTTCAACACACCCAAATCAATAATTAGATGATTAAGGGGACTGCGGAGAAACTGACTGCATACTGGGAAGGTAATTCAACAATTTGAATGGACCAAGGACGAATCTAGGACTGGATCCAAATTCCTCAAAAGGGTAAGGACACTTAAGCCATAGCAGAATCACACCAGCAGTTGACATAATAAGAGATATCTAAATAGTGCTGATACCACAGTCCTTTGCATGGAAGACGTATAAGCACAGCCCAGCTCACAGAGTTTTAGAAAATACAGTATTTGTCATGAATCTTCTGGTTGCAGAAATGAGCTGGGGACCCAAATGTAGAGGCTGAGAGGCAGGGGTGAGTTCTTTGAATATTTAATGAATGGTCACAGGCAGCAAAAACAGGAATCCAAAAAATACAACTTAAAAATGTTAAACAAAACAGGAATCCAAAAATCCAACATAGAAAATTAAACACAAAACAGAACCATGGAGACATTAGGGGAAAACAATCATGAGGAGCCAGAGTAAGATGAAATAAGACCGGGAACCAGCACCGAGGGACTGCAGAGGGAGTGTATTTATGGCTGACTGAACAAGGCACACTGTAAAAAAAACGGCCTCATTGGTAAAAAACTGGCAGCTGAGTTGCCAGAAGTTTACCATAGCTTATACCGTAAAAATTCTGGCAACCAAAGCCGCCAGTTTTACATCAGATAATATGTACCTGGCAACCATAGCCGCCGCTTTTTGCAATCGGCATTTGCTACCGCAAAATGTGCAGGATTTTATCAGAGTGGAAAATAATACAAAAATTCTAGCAAAATCACAGCTGCCAGTGTTTACCGTATTTGTTAAATGCAGGATTTAACCGTACGCAAATATACGGTACCCTGGCAAACACACAGCCGCCGCGTTTTTACCCGTATTTGCTAAATGCAGGATTTTAACAGAGTTTTTAAAATACGTAAAAATCTGGCAAACCAGCCGCCGTTTTACCAGATTTTATCATACGGTACCCCGTATAAAACTTAGCCGCTTGGTTCGCATCAACAGATTTACAAATGCAGGATCAGAGGTTTAAAATACGTACCCTGGCAAAACTTCATTGTGCCGCCAGTTTTACCCGCAGATTTCGTTAAATGCAAGGGATTTTATCGTATTTTTACATTACGCAAAAATCTGGCAAAACTACAGCTGCCAGTTTTTATCGTACATTTGCTAAATGCAGGATTTTACTCGTAAGTTTAAAATACGTAAAAATCCTGGCAAACCTACATGCCGCCGGCTTGCGCAATCGCATTTCCGTTAAATGTAGGATTTCCATCAGATGTATCATTATACGTAAAAATTCCTGGTAAACCACAGCCGCCAGTTTTACCGGTGACGCTAAATGCAGGATTTTATCGCGAGTTTAATATACGGGTAAAATTCAAGCAAAACCACAGCTGCCAGCGTTTTACCCGCATTTGCTAAATGCAGGATTTTTACCAGGCTTTTAAAATATGGGTAAAAATTCTGGCAACCACAGCCGCCGCGTTTTACCGTATTTACAAATGCAGGATTTGGTCAGAGTGGTAAAGAGCGAAAAATTCTGGCAAACCACAGCTGCCAGTTTTAACAGATTTGCTAAATGCAGATTTTACCGTATTTTTAAAATAAGGTAAAAATTCTGGAAACCACAGCTGCCAGTTTTTAACCGTATTTGTTAAATGCAGGATTTTGGTCAGATTTTTAAAATACGTAAAATTCTGGGCAAACTACAGCTGCCAGTTTATTACTGTATTTTGTAAATGCAGGATTCTACCGTATTTTTAAAATACGGTAAAATACCGTACTTCCTAAAATATTTAAAAAAAATAAAATGTGGTTTTGCCGTAGTAAATACGGTCATGCTGACTGAGGCATAATATCTCCATGAGTAAACACATCCAGACTGGATGTGATATATTGACATTTTATTGTAAACCCCCAAAAAAACCTATGGTAAATTACTGGTCTCTGTTCCTACCAGAATTTTACCTCATACAAAATTATAGTAATAACATAACAAGGAAGTGTAATCCTTGTCAAGCATTTCTATACAGAAAAGTTATATAAAGAAAATAATTTCTAATTAAACAAAAATACAGATTACCAGGCAATCCAATTTAAAGAAACAATTTCTATTTAAAAAAGTCAAGTTAAAAAGAACTGATCTTCTATTTTTCTGTCCAGTTTCCTCACGTATTACTGGAGATCGATCCTGGAAAACAGAAACAAAACAAAACAGTATGTGTCCACACATAAGAGATAACATATTGTAGAAGACAAAATGGTGATAAAAGGATTCTTTTGTTCTGGGTTGAGAGTCACAGTCGCTGAGGTCAGACGTGCTGCTCAGGATGGTTGTAGTCTTCCCAGTCACAGGTTGAAATTGAGACTCGCATGTTGTCAATCGGGTGTTTCCTCTGCTGGAAAACAAAAGAAAAGTTAGAAAGATGCACTACATGAACATCTTATTCGCTAAATGTTTGTTTCCACCTTTGTTGACTTGCATATGGACACAGGTACTTCAACCAGGTGGTGCGATCATTTCGACTGAAAATTCAGTAGTTAAACCTTTGTTTGTTGTCAACAGGTGTGATCCTCTGGTCTGCAACCAGACAAAATACACAAACAAAAAACAAATAAAAACAAATATAACTGTTTTAGGCAATTTATGAAATAGATACTCACCATTTATTCGAGTCTCATGAAGGCCAATAGGTTGTCTTCAACCGTTTATGTAAGTTACATTTCCTGCAAGCTAGCAGAAACAAAGCTGTAAATGTGAACACTTTTCATACAGGCAAACAAATTGATACAGCTTTGGATTAAATTTTATGCTAGGTTAGTTTTTCTAGTCACTTTTGCATTTCTCAAGTCATTGTTGGCATTTACAAAACAGTAACGTGATTTCAAAACAATTTGTGAAACAGGAAAATAGCATTTGTTTGCTTTCAAAAATCCTTAGTTCAGCTTCTAAAATTTGTCTGTTAACATATCAGTGACTCAAAATAATAAGTTATAGTCTCTATGTACAGATAAGACAGTCAAATTGATTAGTCATGAGAAGAGACTACAAAAGGATCATTTACGCCAGTGTTTCTCAACCCTGCTCACCACCACCCCCTGGTTTGCATGTTTTAGATGTGCCTCTACTCCAGAACAGCTGATTCAAATGATTGGATGACAATCAAGTACTGCAGAAGCTTGTTAATCATCCAGATATATACAATTCAGGTGTGTGGGGCAGAAGGGAAATACCTAGCCTGCAGGACAGGGTGACGCTGAAGACCAGGATTGAGAAACACTGATTTACGCTTTTGCTATAATTTATTCATGGACCATGCCTTGGTGATTCAGAAAGAAAAGACAGAAATGCAGAGAACAAAAAAGTAGAAAAGGAGCTACAGGACAATCTCCTCAAGAAAAACTGTACAGTGCTGTAGAAATTACATTACATTTTAATTTCATAGTCACTTTGTTCTTAACTCCACTGAGGATCTTTTTTCCCTCAGTGGGGTTAAGGAATGAACAGTAGGGTGGGGAGGACCTCCATCAGCGCCATGTTGTGGGTCTCAGCCATGTCCTGATGTTGGACTGATGGAAACTGGCAGATGTCCTCAGCCTCTTCTTCTGACTTTTCTTCTGCTTTCCTCCCAACTACTTCCCTCCTCAGCCTCACTCCCTTCTTCTTCTGGCTGTTCACTCTGTCCAGGTACTTGTTCATCAGTTCTCAGACATGTAACATTGTGTTGTGTTCTGACTATAGAGCATAATGTTGCCAACTGATGGTTCGACAAGATGCACCTCCACCTGTTTCAGAAAACTGGTTGATCGCTGGTTGAGCTTAATGGTTCATACACTGACCTGTTAGAGAAACTCAGGACTCACTTGGGGAGAAATTTACCAATTGGACAGATTTAAAAATAATAGAATATACCACTAATATATGATTCACATATGACAACTTTAAGACTTATGCATGTTAAGACTTACACAATGAACTGATGCTATTTTTGGAAGTTGAGAATTCAACCAGACACGTTGTTGTCCCAGAGTTGTCCTCATTTTCTGTATACACCCTTTATCCTCCGGTCAAAATGACCGCCTTCACTAAACCCCCAATATAAGCAGCTTAATTGAATTTTTAAACACACCAAATTCTATCTTGTATATTGTCATCACCACAAAATGTGTGAATACTTGGAGTTTTCCTCTCCCACTTGAATTTCTATAGTTTACAAAAAAATGTGCAAAATGAGTTTCGAATGCATTTTTATTCATCACAGTGACTAATTTTCTTTTACTTTTCTCCAGTGAACAAAGAGATGTACAATACAAAATATGAAAATAACATAATCCATTCAACTACACTACATGTAGGCAGTATGCAAGTGCACAGTCTTTTGCAGATATATTTTTACACCTGCAGCACACAGTATGTGTTTACAGTCTGAGGGAGAACTGACATCTCTTCCTCTTACTTGGCTTAGCTGGGGAAGTGGCTGGCAGATGGATCCTCAGGTTGACTGTGAGCCGCTGCACTCTGAATAGCTTTCACAACCGCTGAGGCTTCTGTGCGGGGACATGCTTCCTTCTTTCAATGAGTGGAGTTACAAGTGCCTTTCCTAGCTGCTCCAGGAAATCTCCTCCTCTTGTTGTGCTTATGAGACATCCAGGTTGGGTTGATCTCATCCAAATCACAAAGGCATTGTGGTGGAGGACACATCATCGATGTTGTGGAAGATGACCAGGGCCAGCGGGCAGTCATTCTTCTGCAGCTATATGCTCCAATCACCTTTATCTAGGCGTTGTCCACACCTCTTTGTTTCTGGTTGAATTCCAGGATAATAATTGGCTTCCCTACCTCACGGTCACTAGTGTCCGCCTTTTGTGCGTGTGCTCAGAAGAACTACATTCTTGTTTTCTTTGGGAGGTAGGGAACTAGAGTGGTGGTGGGTGTGAAGGCAAACTTTGAGGAGAAGACCTCTCCCCTTTGACCCCAAGCAGTGCAGGTGGGGAGCTCAGGCTTGCTCTTCTAACTGTAACATCTGTCACATCAAGCACAACTCGCAACCCTGGTTCTTCTCTGGGCATCCACTGGTTGACTTCCCCAGTATAGACTTGCATTTTCCAAGCATAGTTTTGGTCGGGAAGCCACCCATGACTTGATCCCATATTTTGCTGGCTTGCTGGGTATATACTGCTGGAAAGGACAACAACCTTTGGACAAAAGACATTAGCATCAGTGATTAGTATCAGTGTCACAGAAAACAGTCAAAGAAATCAATAGTGAAAATCACTTTTTATTACAAATATGAAAACAGATTACCTCTAAATGGAACCAGTTGCTCATCCACTGTTACATCAGGCTCTGATTGTAGAGGTAGGGTAACCGCTCCACCCACTTGTCCCATACCTCTCTTATGGCTGCAAGTTTGTCTGTCATACATCTTGCTGGTCTTGATTCACGGTCATCAAATCGCATCAGTCTTGAGTAGGTGTGAAAGAGTTTGAGTGGCATTGTGGCTCGGAAAATTGGCCTTCCACTCTCTGCTTACTTCTGCTACTGATTGATCTGAGACACAACTAAAACTTTGTAACATTTTATGGTTTGTAAATAACTCTGTGACCTTGATTTCAACTCCATTTGCCTCACGGGTCATTTTGACCTGAAGACCATCTTTGTACCTTTTTGTACAGCTTACATGGAAATGAGACTAAAAGCAACACTGAACTTTTTCTATTGTCTGGGCAATCTAGGAAAAGTCTTAAAATCTCAAGTTAAAAAAATTACATTTAGGGGATTTTGGGGGTGGGGTTGACAGTGGCGGGTCATTTTGACCCGAGGACAACAGGAGGGTTAACATATTTTGATCAAGACGATAAAAGCAAATTACAATTATAAAGCATAGAAGTGTACATAACCAGCTACATGATGTACAAAAGCAAAACTTGCAAAACTAATTTTTGATGCAGAAGTGACACAGTAATTTGAAGATTGAACAGGTAGTTTTAGGAATTTCAATTCTGTTCTGAGAGATGCACCCAAACTGAGAAAAGCTGTAAAATATTAATATTTAAATTCTCTTATTTTTAAAATCCTTCAACTGTCATGGACCCAGTGACTTTTAGTGCAAGTATTTTGGGGTGAGAGTCAAGACGCCAAAGGAAAATATTAAATAATATCTCTGATGCCAAGCTTTATAACTTCTAAGTATTACCAAAGTATTGAAACAAAGCTAACATGTTCTTTTCAGAGATTTAACTTGCATGCATGAACATTTCACACTCAAAGTAATTCAAATTAATTATTGAACCAAACTTGGAAAAAAAGTTGCTTCTGCCATTAACAATAACTTTAAGCACATGTAGCTCCAAAGTAGACCAGAAATATAATCTATGCAGCCGTTCCACAGAAACATTAATGGAAGTGTTATGATCTGTGAAGATTAAATGTTCAGATAGTAAAAATATATAGCTGCAGTGCATATACATAAACAGCATGGCTCAGAAACTACACATTTCTTTGTCAGTTGGTTAAAGTTAGCTAACTTCAGTTAAAACCGTGAAAGGGACTCACCTGTGATGTGTTGCCCTTCTCCCTCCTGAACGTGCAAAATAGCAGAAATTTGATTTCAAAGACAGTAGCAGCATCTTGACAAGGACCAGGGCCTACTGGCCTCAGCACCCTAGTTAGCAAACCTTAGTTAGCACAGTGACTTTACTGTGTTGAGTTCAGACACCACCAGGAACAGAGCAAAGAATCTTGCTGCTGATGCTGAAGGAGATCAAGCAGCAATGCAAACTAGATAATTATTTGTTTACATGACAAATAACAGTCTCCATTTACTGTAAACCCTGCTATTTATCACAATAACAAAATGAAAAACTCTCTAGACAAGGGGTCCCCAAACTACAGCCTGTGTCATTTGGTCTGGCAATGCTGGATCCGGCCTGCCTCCTCATACCAGAGAGCATTCAGTGTAT
>JAGKQL010000046.1:9476303-9541805 GCA_018398635.1 Cyprinodon brontotheroides | reverse complement strand
TATATGCTTAAATATAAAGTCTACCATGATTCATTTCTGTGAGTGTAAGTATGGATTATATACTGCATATTACTGTTGTTTCTATCCCAAAAATGTTTAAATAAGGAGACATCATGCAATAAAAATGTTAAAAGCATCAAAGGTTGTGTCGTATTTCCTGTTTGTTTTTATCTGAGACATACATTTTATGCAGGGAAGAACGTCCTTCCTTTTTGTGTTTTGACCTTTATCTGCCATGTTGAAAATGTTAAACAGATTGCTGCTGTGACATGGATCTTATTCAGGCGATGTCGCAAACATCGCATTAACAAAACCATCAAATACTTTTCTCACTTGCTTTGAATGGATATGACAGAAGCTTCTAGAACTGCATTGGAGAGAGGTGATTTTTCCCCTTGGACAAAACAGTGCTTCATTTAACAAAAAAAAAAGGCAAAACGTAAGGTAGTCCCATTTTGATGCTACCTTCCTTCATTTGCAAGTGGGATTTTTGCATCGAGTAAAATTGTTGTTCCGTCTTTGAAGTATTAAAGCCTACGGTGTTTGGAAAATAGATGGGTTATTCCCAGAGCTGTCACAGCATCCGAGAAACAAAAGAAAATGAGTAAAGCTAAAATTAGGAAAGAGTTCTACCTCTGGAAACTAAAGATGGAGTGTACACCCTGGTGTACTGTTAAGGGGTGTCATATTATTTTGGAGGAACCTCTTTTTCTTTTGGGTGAATGATGCTCGAGCAATCTCACAGAAAAAAAAAAGCTAATTTCACAAACTCGTGTATGACTATGACCCCCCTTTAGTACTCCGGGGGAGGATTGTCTTGTCTCAGGTAGACCCGGAGAGGCGATATTTTTCCCCAAGTGATTTATTAGTATAGAACATTGCAGGGCTGTAGCTGCGGGGGAGGCCTACAGTCATTTCCCAGGGGAATGCTTGTGTACAAAGCTGTGTGACAAATTAACATCAGAAAGTTGTTTCCAGTCCAGGAGGAGGCTGATTAATGTCTTTTCAAAGCTCCCACCGATGGTGGCCAAGATGACCAGACAGTTCTCATTCATTTTTAACTGAAACTTGAAATTAAAAGTAAAATTTAATGACCTCCTTGGCCTGTAGCCGGGATCTTCCTCTCTATATGCACTGGGAAAAAAATGAAATATAGATATGTAATTATTTCCTAAAATAAGTGGGTTTTTTCTTGAATTGAGGAGGTAAGTGCGACACTTTGCCAATGGAACAAGACAATTTACATTTAAAATAGGAAAAAAAAAACTATTTGTGTTATTTCAAGTGCATATTATCTAATTACCTTATTTTAAGAGTAAAAATCCACATTCCATTGGCAAATCTTATTTACCTACTCAAATCAAAGGTAAATAAACTTAATTTAAGACATTTTGATTTATTTCTAGATCATTTTTTCAGCGTGTACATTTGATTTTACTTCTCCAGGGTTTTTAATGACCTGCTAGATAATTGATCCTTAACTTTTTTTTACATTTTAAGAATTACATTTAACCAAAGCATAAGCTATGTAGTTAAGAAAGTATCCTCTAAGAATTCCGACCTGAGTCTTTAATGAACATTTCTATGTTTGCTTCCCTGACACCTAGTTCTAACTAAAGCTACACTGATTCACATGTGCATGTTTCTGCAATCAGATGAGAATGAAATTGTGACACTACGTGTTTGTCCACACTTAGCATTAGCGTTTAATTACTGGTGACAACAGAAGTGAGCAAAATCCTGAAAACATTTAGGAAAGTGAAAGACTGCACCTTCTTTTGAAACACAACTCCCCTGACTCCTTCAAAAAGCAGCTTTAGACATTTTCATTTAAACAGGCTTTTAATTGGGTTTTTTTTTATTCTCTGCCCTGTCTCTATCTTATAATAGGCCTATATGTCTATTTGTTTGCATTTGCACACTTACACATGCAACGACAATCCAGATCACACTGGAATGTGCTTGGACATTTTTGAATTGTGGTTGTGGATATAGGCTGTCAATATTTTACTTTCAGCTGAAAACTCCATATTTATGGCAAACTGGGACTAACAGATCATTAAAAAAAGACCAAGACCAAAGATAAGTCCTACCGCAACAAGAAATCAAAGTAAACTAGAATTTTTCTTACATTTTATTTCATTGGCATTATGTAGTTGTTCACACTGACGGTGGAGATTATTTACATAAGGAACAGTAGCTATGGTTACAGTCACAAGATTGAAATATATTCTGATTAAAAAGAAGAAAATAATCATAAGTACAGTTGATATATGCATGAATAATTAGAATAAGACAGACATTTCTGGAATTACAAGTATTCTGATGGGAGCTACTGCTGTTGCCAACTAAGCAACATTGTTGACATAATAAGTGACTTTTTAGACCCCTCTAGCAGCTAGCAGCTAGCGACAGATCTAGTAACTCTTTTTTGTTAAAGACTTTGGTTAAAATTTAAAAAGCACTGCTTCCTCTAAGTTTAGTGTTCTCAGCTAGCAGTTAGTTCAATTACTATCCTCCAAAGCACTGAGAGATGGTCAAACTGAGCTGTAAACATTACCCACAATCAAACATATACTGTGGGCAGGGCTTCTTTGGTGTTTTTGGAGACTTTGGAGAATACCACAGATCACTTTTAGTTTACAGCCTTCAGCGAGCAGTAAGTGCTGCTGGAAGCTCCTCCAAGGCACTGACAGGCAGTCAGAGAACAGCGGGACTGTCCTCTCTGTTCCCACTGACAATCATACATGCGCAACATTACCTCTAATTCCTCTCTATTGAATAATGTTAATAACATATCTAACTTTTTTTTTTCTTTGAAACTATTGCACTAACATAGAACCAATCTAAATGGATGATCTGATTAATTTGTCTCTGTAAAGGCTGTGAATTGATGGTTTATAAATAAAATGAATTGAAAAATGGAATGTAATTGAAAATATACCGCCCTGTTTTTAATTTTCAAATTAAAAATAAATGGACACTTACTTGTGTGTCTGCAAAGTTGGTCCAGTCTTAAAAACACAGAATTGTGCTGCAACTCTGTGGCCATAGAAGGTGAATAACTTTGCCTCTGGTATCCACAGAAATGGGATGGAGTTTTCACTTATGTCTATTTTAAAGTTCTTCCACAGGTGACTGTTTTTTTTTTTTTTTTTTTAAGTGTTTGTGGCAGTAATGTCACAAAACCCAAAGGAGAAGGGGGAATGGAGAATGGGAAGATATACAGCTAATGATCCATGGTTGGGAGCTGAACCTGGGTCATTAAGACAGCTACAATAAGGGCTACAGATACTATATATATATAGTCTGTCTGCTCTACCACTGAAGACTGTGAAACCATTTTTTGGTACAAAATCCAACAAAGATTTATTGCCCGAAAATGCTAGATTCCGCATAATTGGCTCATATTTGTACCCCTTTAACCTTCATATAATCACAACCAACTTTGAGATATTTTGTTAGAATTTTATGTAATACACCAGCATAAAACTGTACATAAATGAAAGTTGATTCCCTGAAAACTGAATAATGTACTGTGCATTTGAATTCAGCTATTTCAACTCAATGATTTTGCAAATCTCAATCCTGATAGTTTCTGCTTCTATTGCAAAAAGTTCAACTTCTGTCTGCTTAGATAGAGAGAGTTTGCACGTTTGAATTATGCTTTTATATGAATTATTTTATAGTAGCTTTGGTAGTATTTTTAGTTGTGCTGTCTTGGTGGAATGTAAACTGTTACAGTAGAAACAAATAAAAAAACAAAACAGGGTCCAAAACAAGACAATCCAAGCAAATTATGGAACAAAGAAGAGGAGCGCCTAGGAGGTGATGACCAGGAGTCTCTAGGAAATAATTAGTAGTCTATAGAAGATGACTATGAGTAATACTCTCTAGGAGGTGACAACGACGAGGAGTCTCTAAGAGGTGACAGGTAACGACTAGTACCCCATTTACACTACCCTTGAAAAACCGATTCCAATCAGGGACCAGTCCGATTTCGGATCAGTTAACCAGGCCGAGCTCGGTTCTGACGACCGTTAACACATCGCGCTATCTCGGTTGCTCGACTCTCGCCTCCTAGTGATGATTCTGCGTGTATTACTGCCAGTATTGAAGGAGGAAATCAAGCAGTTGGTGGCGGTAATGCACCAAAAGTTGTTTGCCAACCACCATAAAACACAAGAAGAAGAAGGCGTGAAGAAGGAGAGAATCAAGAAATCAACATGGCCACTGCCCGTCACATCTCAGAAAGTTATGCTTGATTATTATTGCTGTACTAATGGTGTTATTATTTAAAATGACAATATTTAAAATGTTGGATGGAAAAGATTTCGATTGTTGTTTATAGTTGTTGTTCTTCTTCTGTTTGTGTTGGTTGGCAAGCAACTTCCGGATGGGCATTACCGCCAACTACTGGAATGGAGTGTGAATCGGGATGCTTAGCCAGACTGAGATGACACGTCCTGCTTATGGAACTGGAACTGGTCTACAGTTAGCTTGGTTAGGTAGGGTCGAGCTTGGTTCAGTTCAGTTTGCTTACCATTTACAAACGATAAGTTACTGTATCTCAGTTACTGAGCTCGGACCGGTCTCGGCACAGTTTTTCAAGGGTAGTGTAAATGGGGTATAGGAGGAGTCTCTAGGAGGCGATATTAAAATCCACTATGAGCCTCTAGAGATAAAGCAGAGAGGACGACTGAACCCTCAAAGAGCCTCTGAACGGCAGATGTCGGGCCAGCGGAAGAAGTCTTGAGGCTGGGGGATCTTTAGAGGCCGGCGCCGGAACCTTGGAGGCTGCCATCAGAGGAGCTGGCACCTTGGGGGCAAGAGGAGTCTAGCAGGCAGCTATGATGTTTTCTGATATAACTTTTAGTACCAGGTGACCAGTGGAGCCTGGAGATCCCAGGACTGCGGAAGTGATTGAGCTTGGAAAAAGCTGACATGAGATGACATTGAGGCCTGCAGGCTGCTGAGCTGCAGTAGATTAGCGTTTCCAGAGACCCTAGCAAGGACAGCTCTGAAGCTGATGTAGACATGGGGTCATGAAATGCCAACGGAACTTGGAGATGAGGAACAACCCTGGAGGGGCCTTGGAGAGAAACCTCCACACAACTCTTACTCTGGTAAAGGTCCACCAAGTAGAACAGGTGTCACAGGTAATGCAGGGGTATCTAGACGGCACAGAGGTGGCTCAGGGGTCACTAGACAGCAAAGGACAAGTTCAGAAAACTCTGGAGAGGGCCCACTAACGGGCTCTGGCTTGGGGTCTGACTTAGTAAAAACACTGCTATAGGCCCCTGAGAAGCTGACACTGGCTCTGACTGAGGGGAAGATCCAAAAACTAGCTCACACCAGGGAGCACTACTACCCTGGGACTGAGGTGAAAGAACACATTTGGACCTGGGGACTGAGACAAGGGAATACCAAGAGCTGAAAAATGAGGTGAGGAATCATTTAAACCTGGGAAGCTAGGCGAGTAAGCACTAGGAGCTAGGGACTAAGACAGGGGAGAACTAGAACCAAAGACAGATGTTGAATACTAATATCTGGATAGGCATAGGATCTGGAGCCAGGGAACATTTGGGAGCTAATGGAGTTGGTACGACAGGAAACCAATTTGTCCCTTTAACCAAAAACAAAACCTCAGAGAGTTCTGATTCCTTCAGTTGCTGGGGATCTAAAATCATAACTCTTGGTGGTCTGAGTGAAGGCGAGGCCTTAAAGTCTTGTGGTGTGGCAATAGTTAGAAGTTATGAAAGCAATGGCAGACACTACAGTACGAGGAGCACAGGGGAGTCTGACCTGACACTCCATGGGAGCAATTGTGATGCCTGGCTGACCCATCAGGCAGGAAGCAGGGTTCTACCAGAGGCGGTGGTGCCTGCCTTTGGATAAGGCAGACAGCAATGGATATCCAGCAGCAGGAACCAAGGCGTCAGACAGAGGAGCCGGTATGAAGGTCAGTTGTTGCCTGGGTGGTGGAGGTTTGTCAAGGTGCTGAGTATGGGCAGCTTGTAGATTCCACTCAATCCCCTCAAAAAAGGCAGTGATTCCAAACACAGAAAGAAGGGCAGATTTTCCTTCGTTAAAGTCTTTCACATGGTTTTCTGCAATCATCGTTTTCCAAGACGGGTTGAGAGTCTGGTTCAAAGAATATCTTAAGTCCTTTTGGTAGCCTCCAGGATTAAGGGTCCATTTAGGCCTTTTTAGTAGTGTCATAGTTTTTAGAGGCAGAGAGGCACCTTTATTGAAAGTGGTGGCAGCAGAAGTTTAAATCCAGTAGTAACAAACTACTGGATTCATAATCAGAATTATAATCCAACTTTAAAGGGTTTGACTACATATACAATGAAATGTAAATAAAATATAGAATTAAACAATGAGACTAAATTAGACTAGTACACAGACTATTTTTAAAAAGAATGTCAGAAATGTTTGGTTCATATAAAGTATGTTTATGACCTAATGGAAGGTTGATTTCAAAGAACTTTTAAAACAAATCTAAAAGCATTTTTAAAAAAATTCACTGAACATGACTGTACTTAGAATAAAATGCTATTATTATTTTCCATAAGAAGACTTGTTAAAACTTTAAGCACATAGGTTTTAAATAACAGGTCTGCATGGTGTACTTTTACATTAATTATAGATTTTTTTCCACATCGTGCTATAATGCTATAAAATATATGTTCCAATGTTGTATTTCGATCTCCCTGTAATGTCATAACAGTTGAAGCAGATAATGCTTTGTGATCACTTTTGTTAGGATAATAATAGTCATCATCTTCATTTGAGATACGTCACAAGGTTAAATTAACTATAAGGCTGGAGAAAAGTGGTTAAAATGGAAAGATACTGTTCAGCTTATAGAAACAGAACATCTGAGAGAACTTTTCTTCCAAGGATTGGGTTTAATAATCCAACAGTCTGTAATTGGGGTGATAACAAACTGCAGGAACCCTTAGATTAAGGGCTGGATGCTCACTGTTAAATCTCCAATCAATTAATACCCTGTAATGCCAAATGTATCATATTTGATACATACAGTTTCTGAAATGTTTGTGTCTGACACCTTTTGCATAATTTAATGGTAAAAACTTTGCTCAAAATCCTATTTTACACAATAAGATATACCTGATAACAGAGGGCAGAAGACTACACAAAAAATTCATAATAATTCATAGTAATAAATTATTAATATCAAAAATGTTTTTTCTGTTTTTTTCTTTTTACATATTTTGTTAAAAGGCCAAATAAGGACTTCAAACCAAAAAAAGGTAATTTTCTGTTTTATTTTTTCATTCTTGGATCGGGCTTTAAAGGGTTAAAGAAATGCACACTGCTTATAGTGGCAAGGCAGCTTTATTTATAACACAATTCGGTATAAAGAGAATTCAAAATGTTTTTCATGAATTAAACAATATAATAGAAGAGAACAAAAGCAGAATAAAAGCCAGCAGAGATAAAAAAAGAAAAAAAAAACATGAGTAAAACAAACAAAAATCAACCCAAATGGACAGTTGGACCACAAACTTAAACTAATACCTCTTATAGTCGTATAACACTGATCACCCTTTCTTGTGCTCCATTTAGTGCTGTATTGTTTTCAAACATTAATATTCCTACTAAGTGGTGTTTTTTTCTCAGCTTTTCTTTTAGGGTCTTAAATCAAACCTACCAGAACTTTCCATCTTCATCCCCATTATTTTGCAACCACTATTTTCCTCCTATCTTGTGAGACCCTGTGTATAAACATTATTCTGACTTTGGTCTTGAATCCATTGACGACCTTTAGAATGATATCTGCTTTGCCTCAATCGGCCTACTACATTTAAAGTTCCCCTCTGCTGATGTTTTTGTTTTTCATTCCTACAAATAAGAAGTTTTGTTCTGTTATGCTCCTGTTCACAGTGGCTTTTAGGATTATTTGATTAAAAATCCCACCTCTAAATCAGAGCAAAACACTTTTTATAAACGGCATCTAAAGATGACATCAGAGAGGCCAGGCTTAAAGACATTACAGTGGAGAAATCTGATAAAGTCATGCTTCCCGGTCTCATTTATTGCCTGCAGTTTCTCAGACAAAGTAACTGTATTTTTATGTCAGTTTCCTCATCTTTCTATAGATACAATGCAAAGGAGGAAGGAAAGCATAGCCACATGTTTTGGTCCTGTGTTACACTTAGAAGCATTTGGAAATTGTCAGGACTCCAGTCTGTGTGTTTGTCTTTTGTGTTGTTCTCCCTTCCACCAACAGGAGGCGCCTGGTTCCGTCCTCGCCTCCTCACACACCTGCTGACAGTTACCTCGTTAACGGAGTGTTCTTAAGCTGCTGATTGCCACTACCTCGACGCCAGAGTGTTTGCCTGTTTTTTGGTACTCTAGCCAAGCTGAGTTTTGCTGAGTAACACTGAGTTCTTGTCTCCCTGAGTTTTAACTTTGTTTTTTGTCTTTTGCCTCTCGGCAGGGAAGTCATCCTGCAAACTGGACCTTTTCGGACCTCCACCTCCTCAGGAGGGATCAACTGAGCCTTAAACTGAGCCGAGGATTCAAACAAGAGGTTTTGGATCCAATCTCACTGAAGGACGTTGACATTACTCTCTGAGCAACGGAATCATCTTCACTACGAGCCGTTCAAGTACAGCAGGAAATCTGGGTGGCAATCAGCGTCTCCATTCACCTACACCGTCCGAGTTCTGGGTAAACCCTGTTCCGCCCTCCACCGAATCAGACAAACTCTGGAAAACAACACACAGATTGGAGTGAAAGATCCTTCACTTCTCTGGAAGCGTGAGTCAACAACCAGATCCTCTTCTTCAAATCAATGAATGAAATTTCCCACTGAGCGTGAACTAATAGCCTGTCTTCCCCTCACCTTCCAGTTCCGGCGAGAGTTCAGAGCAACACTGCACCGTGCTTGATCTCTTCAATAAAACCTGTTAAACTTTTCATCTGTGTATCTCTAGACTTCTGCATTTTGGGTCAGACCTTTAATAAAATCATGACAGAAATAGTTTTTAGTTTTATTTGGTTTTGTCATGATCTTGACGCTAATGGCTGGCTTAATTGCTCATTTTGTTCACCTATCTGGATCTGCCCTGTTTCTCATCGCTGCTCATCTGATCCACCTGTTCCTGCATCTATTTATTCTGATTACCTGCTCCTGACTAGTTTCTGCCTCTGGACTCCTGAGTTTTGTTTTCCCCTATCTAATCTGTTTGCCTGACCTGTCTTCGTACATCTGCTGAATTCTTCTTGTGGGCTTAACCTGAATCTGCCTTCTGACCTTGACCTGGATTATCCTGCCTTCCTTCGTCTGCTAGAATCTGATCTCTTGCTAGTTCTGCAGCCTTCTAGGCTTCAGACGAACTGATAACTCTCTGGCAATGTCCTCTGCGTCTTGTCAGCCGGCTGGCTGGAAAGCTGTATTAGTTCCTTTGGGCAAGAATGAGGCACTAAACCAGGTTGTAGTTCCACATTTATAATCTCTGTCAGATTATCAGTGGTCACACACGTGTGTTTCTCTCCGATGGCTGGGTCCTGCCTCAGACGTTTTGACTGCAGCAGCCGCTGTTTCTGCAGATCTGTCTTGTTCTGAATGTGATTTTTACTTATGATTAAAAACTTTCACCCCTAAATATAAGAAAATGAAGAAAAAGAAATGTTCTTTTTCTTTCACATTTCAACTTAAATCTACTTTGTGTCTGTCTGTCACATAACATTCAGATCAAATGTAAAGTGGTTGAAGGTTGTGACTTGGAATGATGCTGATTAGAATCACACACAAAAAATACCTGAGAGACAAATGAACCTAAAGAAAAATACAGTCTTTGAATAGACATGTTTCTAAGTGACCAAAAGAACAAAAACCTAACATGCATATTTTTGGACAAAGGTAGGCAGCACATGTGGGCAGACCATATAAGCCTCATGTTAGGAACTGAACCCGAGACCTTCTGCCTACAAAGCAGCAAATCTCTGTCACTGTTCAGCACGGCTGTGACCTAAAAATGACCTAAATCTAGGTCAGCTGCATTGTTAGGAGAATAAAACTGTGTTTTCAACAGAAGGGTTTTGATATAGTGCACAAGGACCAAAGTAGAAGTGTGCACATGCTGCATTATTTTTTAGTTTTAACCTTTTATCTAACTGGCAAAATCAGCCTGAGCAAAACTAACAAAGGAAAAAGGAAAGAAAAGATGGAATGGATGTGAGAAAGAAAGCCCAGACTGCAGCAGAGGATGAAGGGACAGTATCTTTTGGTGTCAGTGAAAAAAAGATTGGAGAGAAAGACATCCCACAGAGGTCAGGAGGTCCGGCTCCATCTCTTTGTTCTGGAGGAACAGAGAGGAGCACTGATGGTTAAATCAGTATAAGATGAGATGATGAAACGCTAACGTTGGAACGTGTTAAGCTGGCAGCTTGAAGGATCACCCTGAAACCTGAGACAAAATCAGAAGCTGATTCTCTGATTTGCAGAAACCACTGACCACAGAGGGAAATGAAACAGGTCGCCCTTTCTTCCTATAACATTAAATACCAGCTTTGACTCACTGAAGCATATTATAAAAGTATTTGTAGATATTTGCATGAATAAAAAAAATGTATTGCCATAATTTATATATATATAAAACTAACTTTCTTGTATATTTTCAAGATTTTCTGTGATTAATCAACAAAAGGTGATTATAAATCTCTGTAAAAGTGCAGCATTCCTGTTAAAGTCTCAGATGTTTGTTAACAAACATTAATTCAATTCAGTTTATTTCTATAGCGCCAAATTCACAACACATGTCATCTCCAAGGCACTTTACAGTTCACCAGATCATACAATCACATTCATTCAAAGTTTTCTATCTAAGGAAAACCAGTTGATTGCATCGATTCATTGACTCCAAGGCAATCCCTCACACTAAAGCAAGCTTGTAGCGACAGTGGAGAGGAAAAACTCCCTTTTAACAGGAACATTAATGAAGAGAGAGCTTCTTAAAGACAGAGGAAGCCAGACAGCAGTTCGGGATTATTAGATCGTTGAACAGTACGGGAAGTTTTAAAGATCCTGTAGAGCTTCATTCATTGAATCCTCATGTTGTGCCTCACAGCCATGGGTTGAAACATTAAAATGGGTTAAATTGTAAATTATGGAATCAGAATGGTAGAACCCACTGCTTGCAAACTCTTGCTAAAATATCTGAGCACTCCTGAACTTCTCCAAAGTGCTTGAGTTTCTTCCTTCATCTGTTGTCGAAACTGGACGAAAACCCAACACCTGGAAGTGTGTTTAAAGTGCAGATAGGACAGAGCAAACTTCTTTGATTAAATAGACCATAAACTTAGACAAGAGTAACTTTTCTGTTTACTCAAATTTTTTTCTGTATATTTATTCTTTCAAATTTCTATTTTCAGCTTGAATTTTACTTCCAAAAAGGAAAAAAAAAACACGAAAAAAAAACAACAACAAGGAGGCCTTTTTAATTCAAACACAGGACAGCAGCATACCTACAATTTATGGACAAAGGACATTCTTTGGAGGACCAGAATATTTACAATTTGTACAAAGAAGACAGGTGGTTTAAAGGAGTGTGAAGGAAGCCATCTATGTTAAGAAAGAAAAAAACAACCTTAAACAGAGGGGGTGGATTCAAAAACCTACAATGCAGCAATTGAGTTGATTCCATCCCGCTATCATCTCAACCACCATCACAATGCAGGGGAACAGAACCTCTTGCATGTTCAGCCAGGCCAACAATTCTCCGTAACGACCCCCCTTTCAGAGACAAAAACCAGCATCGGGTATTACAGGCTAATAAAGAACCCAAATGACTGCCCATTCCAAAGGGGCGGACACATTCGTCTGCTTCAGTCTGCATGTTTTCCAAGCCAAAACAAGGCTTTTGTCATGATTTTTCTAAAGCTCGGACCCACATGCAGTGAAGCCAAACAGAGAGACACAGAGTAAAAGTTTGAACGGGTTTTATTGAAAGGTATTTAGGGTTCGGTGCAGAGTTCCTCCGAAACTCTACTCGGCCGGAAAAACTGAAAGACGAGGGGAAGATAGACTATTAGATTCAGGATCAGTGGGGAATTGGAGTTGTTAATCTTGGAAGGAGAGGATTTGTTGCTACCACGTTTCAGAGTAGTTGAAGAGACACGAGACTCCAGTCTGTGCGTTGATCTTCCAGAGTTTGTTTGGTTCGGTGGAGGGCTGAAACAGGGTTTACCCAGAACTTCGGGGCCGAGGAGTGGAGATATTTGCAGCCGCTGGTTGCAACTCAGATTTTCCTGTGGTACTTGAGCGGGATTAGTGTGGTGAAGAAGACTTCCTTACTTAGAAGTGATCTCAGCGTGCTCAAAGGTGGCTGGATCCAAACCTCCTGTTTGGAATCCGTCACTCAGTATGTAAGACTCAGTTGATCCCACTTGGGGAGCAGAAGCGGTCCAAAAAGGTCCAGTTTGCTGGAAGGCTTCCTGCCGAAAGGCAAAAAGAACAAACAAAGTAGAGACTCAGGGAGAAAGAAGCGCTCAGTAAACTCAATGTGATCTCAGCTTGGCTAGAGAACAAAAAACTCCAAATGCAAAAATTCAGATTAGACTCCAGAATAAACAAGGCTTGGCTAGAAGTACCCCAAACTGGCAAACACTCTGGCATCGTGGTAGTGGCAACCAGCAGCTTAAGAGCAGTCCGGTGATGAGGTAACAGCTTGCAGGTGCGTGAGGAGGCGAACAGGAGCCAGGCGCCTCCTGGTGGTGGAAAGGAGAAACACAAAAGACAAGACAAACAGACGAACACAAAAAACAGGGATCCTGACAGCTTTGTTTTTGGTCCATTCTATAAAGCCTCAAACTCATCGCTATTTCTGACATTTTGAATTGAAAAAGTTTCCTGGATGGGAAGCGAAACGTCTACAAACTTGGAAAAAAGATCAAGTCCAGTCCATTGTTTTTTAGATTTTTTTTTACTATGACCTGGATAACGGAGAATCTTCACAAAGTTTGAGTTTTACTTACTGCATTCTTTTCAAATAGTGTTTTACGGATCACAATGGCTTCACCTCTGAGGGCGGGTTTTCCTCTGGAGTAAAGAATAATGCTACATTCACACCTAGAGCAGCAGAGGCAGCAGATAGTTTACTTACAAAGTCATTGAATGATGCTCATCAAGGCGCAGCAAAAGGTCCTGCAGTGCATTTGGAGCAGCTGAAGCAGCGCCTCATGAGCTTCTGATCGGTAAGCAGAGACAGAAGTTTCTTACGTGCCAACGACCTCTTAGGGGCCCCATCACTGACACCTGGTTGGCCCCTTACGCAATTGTAGACTATGACGTCTCTTTGCAGATGTAATGGTGTGAAAAATTCCTCTTCAACCCACCTGATACTTAAGGGACCGACAGCACCGGACTGTATTACTGTATACCCCAACACATGCCAGATCCTAACATGATGGTGAGCGTTTAAACACGACACCAACAGCAAAGCAGACAGTGGTACTTTTAATTACTATGGTAATAACTGTGTATAGTTCATTAGACGGGTTGGTAAAAAAATACACTCATATAATATGTTTCAAACCGCAATAAAGATCTTAAAAGAACAATGCATTTGAGTATTTTATTTTTTACACTTCGACTTGGAATTATGGGTAATCCAGAGCGTAGATTAAAACCATAACCGTTATATGCAATGTGTTACCGACGATGGATACCAAAAAGAGGTGCTGAAGCAGATTTCAGAAAAGATACAGCAAAGAAGAGCTGCTGGAAGAACGGAAAAAAATTCCCAAAATAAACACGTTCTTTTAAAGAACCGACGAGGGAGAGGTGGACGTTGCTGCTACAGTGATTAAAGAGACAGCGTGGGTGAGGAGGGGGGCTGTGAAGCTCAAGCTAACCCCATGAGCCCGATAAATTAATTTTACAGCAGAATACACTAAAGCATCTCCCTGAAATGAGTTGGGATGTCTGTAACATGTGGTGGCACGCTGTCACCAATGGTTCCATTCAAGGTGAGCAGTCACTATTTTTCCGTACGTGATGTGTGATCAAATACTACTGAGAATTACATAATTGTATCTTCTTGTCCGATTTATGGAACATATGATGTTGTACTTCATATGGGGCCCACCCAGATAATGTTGCTTACGGGCCTTTTGTTGTGTCGTTACGCCGTTGAATGTTACATGGTGATGGTGGCATCAGGCTGTGGAGATATCTTTCTTTAGGGCCAAGAAAACTCGCTGAAGTTTATCATCTTATTAACCCTGGAAGAAAACCTGTCAGAGGTTACAAAGAGTTAAAAATGGTGTGGAGGATCTCCTTTTTCTACACAGGGATGTCAAACTTAAGGCATTTAGGGACATGCAATTGCATCCTGCACCATTTTGATATGTCCTTCATCCGACACACGTGAAGCGCTGAACTGCAGCATGCAGTCCTGCTGATGACCTTATTATTTCTGTTCTGTTAAAGCAAAGACAAATCTTGATCCTATTATTTTAGCAGAAAAACAACAGTTTCCGTACTCTGGTCTATATAAATAAAAGGATTTCATGTATAAGAAGGATTCAGTTAAAGCGAAGATTAAAATTCAACTACACTGGAAAAAATCAAAATCTAGAAAAGTCATTTTTTATCAAAATAAGTGCGTTTGTTCTTGAATTGAGGGGGTAAAAGAGACATTTTGCCAATGGAACAAGACAATTCACATTTAAAATAAGAAAACACAACTGCATTGTCTTATTTCAAGTGCATTATATCAAAATATCTTATTTTAAGAGTAAAAATACTCATTCCATCGGCAAATCATCTCATTTACCTACTCAAATTAAGGGTAAATACACTTCATTTAAAGCTACAGTGTGTAATAATTACAGGGATATACAGCCAGAAATGTAATATATTATACACTTAACTATGTTATTTATCATCATCTACGAGCTCAGCCTCTTAATATTTCGCGTTGCCTTAGAATTGGATTATTTATAATAACATAGGAGCAGGTCTACCGCCCAGCCATGGAGGCAGACATCTTTCTAGCGCCTGACGGCAGCCAGAGCCAACAAACTAGCCACTAGCGAGATAAGCTACCATGCATTTCGAAAGTAACTAAACCGGCAGGATTGAGAGATGAACTGAAGACGGTACTGAACAATAGATGGCAGTATTAAAATTATCTATGTAAACAAAACCTCATCACTTGAGAAGGTAGGTGATAACTTGGACGCGTCGTGGAAAGACATTTTTGTCCCGTAGACGCTTGCCGTACTGTTGGGGGATGCGGGGAGATGTTCATGTTGCTGCGGTCTGCAGTCTGGACGTTAGATGAAAATTACACACTGTAGCTTTAAGAAATTTTTACTTATTTCTAGATCATTTTTCCAGTGTAGGATTAAGAACAGCTCTTCATCACTGTTCTCCATCCAGTCTGGCTGATTTTGAGCTGATTGGCTTCAAATAAGGTGAAACATTTCATATTTCAAAAATGCTGTAATGACTGATTTTTGTTGCATGCTTCTCTCAACTCTATGTCCTTTATGTGGAAGTTTGCACAATCACAAACATAGATATTAAAGCTACAGTGTGTGAATTTCAGAGTGCACTATCTAGCGTGTCAGACTGCAGACTTCAGCAACATGAACATCTCCCCAACCACCATCACCTACCTTCTCAAGTGATGAGGTTGTTTACATAGATAATTTTGCCAGATAGTATTTCTATTGTCTGTGTAGGGTATAGATTTATTATCTTTAAGATAATAAATATACCCGCTATTTTTCTACATCGCTGTGACGCTTTTGGTGAGCTGCGCCGCATGGTGATATAAACAGACGAAGCAATTGTAGTCATTAGTTTAACAGCTTAGATTGTGTTCGCTGGAAGAACATATATTCCCCGCTTACAGAGTCCAAGTCATTTTGGTGGCACGGGGTTACAAGGCGAGAGAAGAGGGAGAGGACGAGGGTGAGGGCAGGGAGCTGGCAGACAGGGGGAGGGAGCCAGCGGGTGACTAGAGCAGAGGAGGAAAGGCTTGAAGATCTCCAAAGGAGCCGAGAAGTACCGCGGTATATATCCAGAAAATTATTTTACAGAAAAATTACTGAATCATTACCTATGAAACGGAGGGACGCATAGATAAGTATAGCTGAGAGTAACAGCATCATCAATGAGCATGTTATTGTTTTAGACAGGTCTGAGCATCCTGTACCCAAAAACTGCAGTGATATTAGACAATTGTGTGTGTAGGATTAATTACCTGTCCAACAGAAAACTGGCAACTTGAGCGTCACTTTGAAAACCTTTTTTCCTCCATCAGTGACTTCCATCGTGGTAAATGCCGTAAGCAATAAGTTGGATCCGTGTTTTTTGTCAAGCTTTTTGTCACGCTATGCTTATTCTCGTCAGCCGTTTCCGCTTCTAGATGACGGGGTTCGCGTGTCCGCCGTTGTGATACAGAGTAGGCATGATCCTCCATTCGTCTGATGTTTGGCCACACAGTGCCAAACAGTTTGCAAAGTCACCACGCCTGCCGCCTTGTTCACCTTTCTTGTTACTGAGGCGCAGTATACCTGCTTCTTCTTCTTTTCTCTTTGGTTTCAGGCAGACTAAATGCTTCTCAGGCATAATACTGCCATCTACTGTTCAGTACCGTCTCAGTTCATCTCTCAACTTGCCGTAGTTATTTTCGAGCGCCATGGGAGATCTCGCAATCGCTAGTTTGTTGCCTCTGCGCTTGCCGAAGAGCAAAGATGTCAGCCTCCCTCCCATGGCTGGGAGACCCGCCTCCTATGTAATTATAAATAAATCTTAATTCTAAGGCAACGCTAAATATTATGGTTAAAAGGGGCTGAGCTCATAGGTGATGATAAATAAATTATAGTTATGTATAATATATTAAATTTCTGACTTTATATGCCTGTAATTATTACACACTGTAGCTTTAAGCTCAGGCTGTAAATGAATGTTTTCAGGGGTTTTTAAGGATCTTTGTTGATATAAACTGGACTGGATGACAGGCCAGGCCTCCAAGAATCCTAACTCTTCCTTATTGACTGTTAGCATAGCACCTGTCAAAGTAGGAGATCCTAAAAGTTCCCTCCCATCATACAATCATACATCATACATTGTCCCTCTCTGCTGCAGGAAGGGTTGATTTATCGGTGAAGACATTAGCCATGCCCTACGACTGACCTTTTCCTGTCTGATAATTTACCAGAAAGTCCCATTATTCCTCAATGTTCCTCATTATATGTAACAGTTGCAGATTTAGAATGGCTCACAGGCGAAACCGTAAATGTGCAGCGTTCTGATGGCAATTTTCAGCACTAGTTCCACAATGCCCCTCTCAGCTCCCTAAGGCAGCAGCCGGCGATCAGGAGTGGGAAAAGGGTTGTGTTGATGTGTCGCCCCTATTGAACCTGTCCTCAGCTCCTTGGTTGGCATTAAACCTACTATTCCATTATTTATCACCTTTTAACATCAAACTGAACCTCAGTTACAGGGAGAGATGCTGCACCCACACTGAGGTATTACTCTGCAATGTAACAAGTCATTAAGACCAATCCATTCACACTCTGTCATTATGTTGATAATGCAAGTGGCACTAATATGGAGGCTCCTAGCTACAGTATTCCACCTATAATAAGAAGCAATGTGTGTGTGTGTTTCCACAAAGTCACAAATATTGGTACCAGTGTTAATACAGCAACCATCTTTGCTTTCATTACTTTATTTTTATCTTCAGCTTACTCCTCAATAAGTTTTTCTTTTGAAGACGGCAGTTGCCATGAAGAGAACTTTGATTTTATCTTTCATTCTCTTTGATTTGGCCTCATTTTGTGCATCATTATTCCTTTAAAGTCCCAGATGATGGCTCTGTGTTAACTTACTGATCACTTCTGTTTAAATTCTCTACGGAGCAAATTTTGTTACATTATTGTTGCAAGAAAAGAACACAAATTGTAAATGAAAAAAGGAGGCAATCCAAAAAAGAATAAAACTTCTTTGTGGAAAATATTTTTGAAAATAAAATTGCAGGTTTTTTTTTTTTTTAAATCATAGGGAAATAATATTTAAATGTCAAATCATTCTGGCTTAAACATGTATATACTGTAAATGTACTCTTTATCTGACCATATTGTCCCAAAAGTAAGAAAATTTCTTTCTTTTTTTTTTAAATCCTGTCTTAAAATCTGTGGGTTTTTTCGTTATCTTATGCAGCCTGAACACCTTAATTCGCCAATCATAAATTAACAATCATCTGTCAATCAAATTTTTTTCCCCAGCCATCTTCCCCAATGCAACTCCTGCATTTACCCACCTACCGACCTCTGCAGCCTTTTAGTAGCGCTGTCGTTCTCATCGTAGACATACTCCCATTAACGCTCGCTCTCTGTATTCTTCACACTCCCTTCATTTCCAGATGCCCTGAAGAAAATCAGTGTGTTGTCCTCGTTTTTTTTTTTTATTAACAATCTTAAATTTACTCTACGTATCTTCTCGGTTTGTTCTGCATGTGGGTCAGAAAACTAAAAGTTTGCTGCTTTAACACCAGAATTTCCCCATTGTGGAACAATAAAGGGATTTTCTATTCTATTGTATTCAATTCAATTTATTTATATAGCGCAAATTCACAACACATATCATCTCAAGGCACTTTACAGTTCACAGGATCATACAGTCTGTTGGGGATCCTCAGGCTTGCTCACCAGAGGGCCTTTCAGGATCCTCTTCTGCTCTCTTTGTTTTTCCCTCAGGGTTTGGAGTTACTGTGGGGATCTGGAGATTACCCTCTGTCTCCAGCAGGATGCGCTGTGGGTCTTCTGGAGCTGGAACTTTCCTGCACACCTGTTCCTAATCCCCTCATTAGAAGACCTCTCCTTTATAAGCTCCCTGCCTGACCTTGATCCCACGCCGCAGTGTTGATCTTGGTTGGTTAGCTTCCTGAACCTTCTGCTATAGACTGAGTCTTGGTTGTTCCTAGGTTGAGACCAGATTCTAATCTCTCCTTTTCTGTGCCTCTCAGGAATCCTGTCTCCTCGTGAAGCTCTGGATGAGCTTAAACCCCAGTCTCTTCTTGAAAGCTCTGGATGAGCTTAACCTCCTGTCTCCCCTTGTGAAGCTCCTGTCTCTTTGTGAAAGCTCTGGATGAGCTTAACCTCCTGTCTCCTTGTGAAGCTCTGGGAGAGCACCCTCACTGGAACCCTGTTCTGGTCTGCAGCTCGGGAGAGCTGTGTCACAGGAAACCAGTCTCAAGTCAGAAGCTCTTGGAAAGCCCAACCTGCTAACCCGCCCTGTTGAGCCAACCCGAGGATCCCTACGTGGTTTGAACTTGAAGACTTCTTTGAGGAGTTTCCCTAGAGGTTCCCATGTGGACTATCCCCTGTTGTTCTCTGTTATCCAGCCATCCCCCGCTCCCTGCACAGACTCCAGCGAACCAGCCCCAGACCCATTTCAGTCCCAGTGTTAAACTTTGTGATTTTGGACTTTATTAAACATTTTGAACTTTTCCCCTGCCTCCTCTGTGTGTGTTCTGCATCTTGGGCTTGCCTCCGTTAACCCATCATGACACAGTCAAATTGATTCAAAGTTTTCTATCTAAGGAAAACCAGTTGATTACATCGATTCATTGACTCAAAAGCAATCCCTCACACTAAAGCATGCGCTTGTAGCGACAGTGGAGAGGAAACACCCTTTAACAGGAAGAACCCTCCAGCAGAAACCAGGCTCAGTGTTAGCGGCCATCTGTCTATTGACGCTATTCTATGACAGGTGTTTAGTTGAAGCAAAATATGGGCATTTTACAGGTCTAGCACCATAGTGGCCAAAATTGTATGGAGTGTGCCTTTTAGATTTCTAAATATTTTTTTTATTTCATTTTATCACAAAACTTTATTTTCACTTTTTTAGTTTTATAAATCACATTCTTTTCATATTACTTTTTACAAATCACATCCTTCATTTTTAGCCCAAAATCTGAAGAAACAATAAAGTTACTCGCATACCTTTTTTTATAACAAAGTTTTTCTCTATTGCTTTTTTTTATTTTACCTGGTCGCAGCAATGATGGAACAAAATTCTCCTTAAATCTCTCATGATATTTCAAAAAGTTCTTGACTGCAGGAACTCTGTCAAGGCCTACAGCGTTGCAAGTCCTTCAAATATTTATTGTTTTTCTCCAGTAAATAACTTTCTGTACAACCATTTTTGGAGAATGTTTGACCTATAGAAACTTCAGTCACACTTGGGCTCTATTTTTCTGAATTTAAAAGTTTTTGGACTGAGTAGCTATAGAAATAAAATAGATAATACTAACCTGTACCAGGATTGGTAATCACTTAATGCCTTTTAAAAGTTGCAGAAATCTCCAAAAATGGAGGAAAGTGTACCTGTTTAAAGGGATAGATTTGACTTAGATGTTTATTGTCGCTATAGGATGACCAAAGAATAATACAAGTACCAGATAGTCCGTTCAGTTCTGTCCGTTCATGTCTGTGGTGGGCAGTAGAACTGACTTACAATCACATGGCTCGTTGTTTGGCGCAGAGCTCTACTACTCTGCTTTAATGTTGGTAAAACATCAACACATCAAGTAGGCTGATAAATGCTTCAGTGGTTCTGAATCTTCACCAGTATTACATAGAAATGTCTACACTCACTTCAGATCTACAATCGGAAAATAAACCTGTAAGAGCCCAGAGGATTGTTTATTCTGTAGTTAAGAGCTGCAGACTGAAAGCATGTCATTGCTTAAGCCTGAGCTGTCAAGGGAATAAAAGTACGGAAATCAAGAGTGGCTGATATTTTTAATTTCTAACTCAGTCATAACACTGCTCTGATCTGTAAAGTTTCTTTTCTTTTGTCTGTTTTTGTTTACAGCTATGTACGTACCGACAGCAGGGGCATCAGGAGATGGACTTTAATCTCGAATTTCACACTGCTACGGAAAAAAAACATCGAAGCGGAACGGCCTGGGGGATAAAAAAGGAGCAAGAAAAAGCCAAAAGACATAAAGAAACAGCGGCATTTACATGAGGAGAGCAGATGCATCCAAGGCGGCGGCGGTGGAGGAGGAGGGAGGACATACAATATTTAAAAGGATGGAGACTGAGGCAGCCTTTGCTACACAAACTTATTTGATCTGCAACTATTATTTCAAGGACGTATCAAGGTAAATACTATCAATGCAGCAGAGGGGGGTTGAGGAGAAAAGAAACAGACGCAGACTGACTGAAAAAAAACGCTTGCAGTTATATTTAGATCAGACCTTATAAGGAAAAGTCAGAGCCCAATAATTCAGTACAGAGGAAGGATCTTTATTATTTGCTGTCAATCAATACATGATGCAGAAGAATATTAGTTTTTCAATCAACAGGCTTAAAAAACACCAACAAGCAAAATATATATTTTCAAAGCTTTACAGCGGATTATATGAAATATTCAGACATGCATTAAGTACAAATCTGAATTAATAATAGACTTAGCATACACAGTTACACTGTAATAACTTCTCTATTACGATACACACACATCCATTTTCTGCACTTATTTAATAGACTTGTTCTGAGCTTTCAAAAAAAAAATCTATTTCCCAGAAAAATCAGGAAAGGTTCATTGGATAAAATATGAGCTGAACAGATATCCATCGTCTGTGTTGCTGCTATCGATCAGCCCTGTTGACTAGAAGTCCTGTAGTGATCGATCCCTCTCAATCTCAGCAGCCACTTAGCAAGGCGGCACATGCTGACCCCTGGTCACATTAGAGTTCACTTCCAATGGAGACAAAGAACACTTCATAATTGATGCCCTTGTTTGAATCACAATCTGATTAAGAGGCTTCTAGTTAATTATGGCCCCAGCAGAAGCCGGTGTCTACCTTAGAACCTGATTAGAGGAAAAGTGAAAGTCCGAATTAAAACACTTGTGGTATTTTCCTCTTCCTCTCCTCCTGAGCAACTATAATTAACCAAGGAAAAATCCAAACCATGAGTACGTAATTACAGTCTCCTCCTACTGTATACATTTTTGCAATTACATGAAATGTAATTTCATTAAATGGATTACTGCATGGATGTAATGTAATAATCATACATTTGTGCACTAACGTCGTCCCATTTGTTGCCATGGACTGGAGAGTGTGTGTGTGATTTGCAGGGTGTAAATCCTGGATGAGCCTCCGTGTTAAATCCCCTGCAGTACTTTTACAGAAAAATAAAACATTGGCACTTTTATAGGGAATTTTATTTGCAACTTTATAGTAGGGATGCTTTCCATGTCAGAAAATAAATACTCAACGTTGAATTCTGACTGGAAAGGTTCGGGAGCCATTCCTGCGTATCAAAATGGCAATCATGCATATAATGCACTGTGTAGAAATGATTACTTTCATTTCTGTAAGCTTCCATGTAAGTGCATCATATACAGCTATACGGTGCAACATTTACATGTACCTTTTGTGTTTAAAACATAAAAACATTGTCATTTTCTTGTAGTAGGGTGGCTGGCCGATTCAGCAAAAATAGAGCATATTCATCAGCATATGATGTAATACTCATAACACAACTTTACAAAATATGCTGGTTATTTTTTTTATTACTTGTAAAAAACTTAACAAACAAAAGGGAAGATCATCTTCCATCATAACCCTGTTTGACATTCAGAAAAGTTTTGAAGCTGAAAATATCAGCTTTAAATAAATAAAAACCCCAAATAGCAAAAACTTACTGAATCAATGTGGATGTTTGGTCAAGCAGCAATATTTAAATTGTAGAAAAAGTGGTCAGTGACTTTCTGTCAGGATTCCTGTCTGTGTGTTTGTGTTTCTGTGTTTGTCTCCCTTCCTCCACCAGAAGGTGCCTAGCTCTGGTCCACCTCCTCAGACACCTGATTGCTTCCTCGTTAACGGAGTGTTCTTAAGCTGCTGATTGCCACTACCTCGACGCCAGAGTGTTTGCCAGTTTTAGGTACTCTAGCCAAGAGTGTTTTTGCTGAGTCCAACTGAGTTCTAGTCAACCTGAGTTTTAACTTTGTTTTTTGTCTTTGCCTCTCGGGCAGGAAGTCATCCTGCAAACTGGATTTTTCGGACCTTCTCTCCTGGAAGGATCAACTGAGCTACAAACCGAGCTGGGGTTCAAACAGGAGGTTTGGATCCACTTTCCTCAAGAGATCATTTGAGCTTCACACTGAGAAAGGGATTTATCTCCACTCACTGACCCGCTCAAGCACCGCAGGAAATCATGAGTGGCAGTCAAGTTTAGTATAATCACCTATAACATACCCTTTAAGCTTAGGGTAAACCCTGCATTCGGCCTCACTTCGAATCCTGTGACAAACACTGGAACTACAGCATACAGACTGGAGTCAAGGATTCATCAACTTCTCTGGAAACGTTAGTCAGCAACCAAATCCTCTTCTCCAAGTTCATGAGTAAAATTTCCCACTGAGCCTGAACTAACCGCTGTGTCTTCCCCTTACTTTTCAGTTCCGGTTGAGCAGTGTTCAGAGCAACACTTCTCTCTGAATTATCTCCTCAATAAAACCTGTTAAACCTTTTCCTGGTCTCCCTGTTTGGTCTTCTGCATTTGGGTCTGAACCTTAGTAAAATCATGACACTTTTGTGTTGAACCAACCACGTAACATATCAATGTTGAATCAACAAAACTGCATCGATGCAATTACATCTTTTCAGAATTGTTATTGGCTACAAGCAGATCATGATTGAAGGTCGACCATCAACTGTCAGCCCTAACCAAAATAAACCTTTCTGACCATAACTCAATATTGAATTGACATCTTTTGCTCATTTAATATACATGTTTGGATACATTTGTCTGTATTGTTTTTATACCTAGAAGGTTATTGTCTCACATCCAGACAAACTGAACCCCATCCCCCAATTTTTAAGGTGTCCTTTCCAAGACTTCGAAGCAACTTATGAAACCTAGCAGTAGGGAGATATCTGTGTACTAGAATCCCATGAGCTGGTAACTTTGGGCTTGATTTGGTTATTATTTTACTGACTATCTTAAAGATACAACAGAATTTTGCAAGTTGCAACAAAAGATTTTCAGAACGTTGAAGATTTGTAGAAAATGCTAGAAACAGGGCAGCCACTGCTTCAGATCTTAGCATCCATGTAATGCTGTTGCTGTGCAAAGCAGTGGTACGGTCTGGTAGAGATATTGATTTTTTTTTTAATCCTAGAGCTGAAATTGTTTTGTGTTCTAGCCACATATCACTATATCCCCCTTTGTATGCATTCCTAATCTAATAAGCTGCTGCTACTCTATTAACTTGGACAAGCTTCAGATAAGCTTGTGTCCTTAAGCCACTTCATAGTGGGAATCAGCCCCTGTTGGTGATGAGAGTCGACTGCGGGAGGCTGAGATGTGAGCTTTAGGTTGCTGTGTTATTGTCTGGGGCTGGGCCAGAGGCGCCGCAGAGAATCACTTCTTCTAATGGAAAACTATTGTCTGCCTCTGAGAACTTACAAGTGTGTGGAACATGAATCAATCTGTTTGGACTTATGCATGACACCGAATGGAGCTCACTATCCGCGAGAAAGACATTTTGGGAATTTTAATATCCACTCAAGTCGACTGAGATTAAGTAATACATCTGGAAGAAGCTGTTGTCTTCTGTGAGGCTGGGAGGGATTCCCCAGTGCCAAAAAGAAAACAACCAACTAGTCTTGCTTATATATAATTTAAATCCAAAATGTGAAGTAAAGATTGAATGCAGCAATAAGGCACTTTGTGATTTATTCATTCATTTGGGCGCACTGGATGGAGATTATTAAGCACAAAATTGCAAAAAGAAAGAAAAAATCTGGTTAGAAATATGATGAACTTCTCCCACTATGTTGAATCATTTATTAACTCCTTCCTTTCAAGCAGGCATTAGTTCATGTCTGACATAGGAACCTCACACATTCCTGCGTATGAAAAGTTACACAGAGTCACTGGTGCTTTGAAAGACGTTTTCTTTTCCAAGTCTCAGAGGAAAATAAAGTCAATTCAAGGCTTTTCGCTCCTCCTTTTTTTCTCTGGAGAATGACGAAGTGTGATACATGTAATATAGTTTCTGCATCTCCACTCAGGTCTCTTTACATCTTCTCCCAGTCCTTCAGAAGAAAAAAAAATCCCCCCAAAAAACAGTCCACACTAAAATATTGGAAAAATAAAACCTGGTCAAGCTCTCAACTCCTGAGATATTAAACGTAGATTTTTGTCCATCAGGATTCTTGTTTCCTGCAAAAAGACAAAGAAGGGAGAGAACGTCATGACACTGTCTTTGTTCCGCTCAGGCTTACTGTTTCTGGCTAATGCAATCAGTCAGGCATTGCACTGCATCGAAAAGTGGGATTTTTAGATCAATATATTTTCGGCACTGTAGATTGTGTAGGTGGAACTTCAGGTTAGCGACGGTATACGGCAATTTGCAGGCCGGCTTCAGCGAAAACTCCGTAAATTGTCAGAAATTGGCGATGGAATTTCTTCGAGCAGCAGTGTTCCCCATGCCTCCCCAGTGGAGATTCTAGGGAGGCTTTAACATGTAAATGTCGCAACATGCTGTAGGCTATACAAATGCAAACCAGGGTTGCAGGGGGGGTTTTACCTGCAACCCTGGCTAAAAATCTCTGAGACAAAGAGATCCAGGTATAGCCTCTTACATTTTAGCTTGAATTGATTTATTTAATTAAAGTTATAGAGACCAAAACAGATCTTTAGCTGACAAGAGCAATACATTTAGAGCAGTAATTATTTTTTTTTTAAATTTGCATTTAAGATAAAAAATAAAATGTTGTTCTATCAATATGCTCAATTCACAATTACTTAAGTGGAAAAGTTTCAAGAAATGATTCTGAGATGATTCACTTTATAACATGGCGCATTATCCTGTTGGAAGTAGCCATCAGAAGATTGGTACACTGTGGTCATAAGGACATAAGTCAGCATGCTAAATTGGTTTTAAGTGGCCCAAAGTGTGGCAATAAATATCCCCCAAATGGGTAGGCAGAAATAGATTGGGCTCAGTACCGGCTTCATTATAGACTCTTTACATTTACAAGCCGGGTGGGTTGTTCCCAGTGATGCAGCTAGATTACTGTGTGTCACAAATGTTATGTAAAACTGCTGAAATAAATTTGCTTTAAAGGTGGGACAATCAGGAATCAGTTAGGCTGCTTTGTGGTTAATTTTTTTTGAATTTCCACTTTTTTGTTATTGAATATATAAGAAAACAATAACAATCTCAGACAACAATTAATAACAAATATTTCAATACAAGAAGAAATATCACAACTCCTGCTTTTGAAAACTAAAATTAGCACAGGCCGGAACAAAGTATAAAATAAAATAAAATAAAATAAAACCGCTGCCATAATAATAATAGTAGTTAAAATAAATTAATCAGTGGGGACTACCAACTGAAATTCTTCAATTAACTCAAACAATTTTAATTGCATTTAAATTCTGCATCTCTTTCTCAGACATCTTTGAAAAGGGAAAGTTCATTTTGAGAGCAGAGATTGAGAGGGAGCATTTTGCATAAAGGACATTTATGGATATAATACTTTGTTACAATTATTAGAATATTGATTAAAATTCAAATTTTTTTTTCTTTAATGGATAAACCAGATTGAATGTTTTGCGGAAATAAAATCTAAATTTATTGTTTTTTTTTTTTGGGAATATATACAAACTATGCTCTAATTTCTAGATACGGTCTTGTTTTTACTATAAATTTAATTTGACAAACCGGTCTTCTACATTCTTTTTTCTGTTTGAATGCGCATTGCAATAGCGGGTCTCGGATCTGACGGACGAGGGGAGCAAAAAATAGCTCAGTCTTCATTATTTTGACGGTGAAGGACGGAGAAGACGACGCGGGCGTGTGGCGGCGGAGGATGTGGAACAACTCCTCATTGATTTACATGCCGAACAAGTAATACAGATAGTAGGATGGACATTTTATTAGAAATAAATCATACACTGTTCAGAATACCAAACATGGTGGCTGATAGTTACATTTGTGTGGGTTCCAGCATATTGGGGTGGAAGGAAACGAGAGGGCAGATAAAAATGGCAAAAAGGGCAATTAAACATTCTATTAGTTTTATAGTTAAAATAAGTAAATCAGAAGGAAAGTATTATTAAAGAGAAAACTTATGGAAATTTGGGAAAAAGATAATGACAGGAAGATGGTTTTATAAAATTCAGAAGATGGTAGGAGAAAGAAGAAATGGAAGAAGAAATAGAAAGGGATGAAAGGTAGGATAACAAGGGTTTAAGATTTGGTCATACAGGACTTAATCATACACTTTTAAAATACAAAAACATAAAACGGGCAAATGTGATTTCAGTGATAAATATGAAACCATAGAACATGTTATATTAGAATGTCATAAATATGAAAGAGAGAATATATGAGAAGAGGGTTTGAAACGGTAAGGAGAAGGATGAATTTATTATGAAATATGCCGAGGAAAATTTGAGAATATAAACACATACAATGGCCATTACGATTTCTAAAGAAAAGCAGGCCATTTCATGTGGAATTTAAAATATAGCGTGAGCAAGCGTGAGTGAAGCGAAATGATATAAAGCTGCGCACAAATATGTTTATATTTTTAAGTGTGAATGTGTGAATGTTTAGGGAAGAAGTTGTTAGGGTGGAACGCATCAGGACCAATATTTAAACCACCAACTGGCGACTCATGAGTTCAGTAGCGGGCGGTAATGCTGCCGTAACAGTTTGCTGCCAACCCGGCAACCCACAAGAAGAAGAAGAAGATAGATTGGCGACCGTGATCGCGAGGCCGGGCGGAGTTTTGATGAGCATGTGGAAATCTGGGGTAAGTGGAGGATAAATATACGTCCGGCTGGGTGCAGTATTTTCGGACAGTCTGGACAATGCAATGAAAATCCGGACTTCTGGCCACCCTAAAGCCGGACACCTGGCCACCCTATCTGCAGTCCCGAGCAACTTTCGGGACTCGAGGAAAAACGAAGATTTTCAACTTCCGCTAAGCGGTAAATATACGCGGTACTGCAGCCGCTGGCAACCTAACTTAGCTGCGGCAGCTTCAAAGCGCTTCTTGGCAGGTAAGCTAAAACAGCTGGCACAAAGCTTTACTAAAAATTAATAATATTTTGGCGTTCACTGGAAGCGTACTTGCGTGCTTATGGCTGGGAGACTAATTGCGGCGTATGAGCGGCAGGGAGTAAGGTTTAAAAGAGTATGGCACAGGTATAACGATTAAAGGGACATGGATACGGATGGATACCGACCATAGCTGTACTTTTTTCACACAGATACACAGTTAAGCTTCACAATGAAGGCGTGGTGGCCTCCTATTTGCCAACGGATTTTACACGATGTTGATAAAGACGACAGTGTGTGTAAGTGACTTGTTTTAATGTTTCTCCTTCCTTAAAGTTACTGTGACTTCATGCTATATTTTTTTTATTTTTTATTCATACCACTCTCATTTAATTGTTTTCCAGCTGCCTGTAAAGACGTATTATGAGACGGTATGCAGGAGCTTCAGATACACGCTGCTGTAGCCAGCGGCGCTCGCGTGCTGGTAGGCTGCCAGGCTATCTGCTTCGGAGTCGGGCCAGACCTTAAAGAGGGTAAGAGACTTTATTTGCGACTATTTTTCGGTGCATTGATAGATGTGTTGTGTCCTATATGCAGTGTCCGCAATTGATTCATGTTTTTTTTTTTTTTTCAGCTGCTGAAGGCGGGAGGCAGAGTGTGCTGGCAGATGAGGAAGTGGAACTCAGTAAGTCCGCCACCGCTGACCTCATACATCCGACGGGTTAGAAGATGGCGTGTCGGTAGGCGGAACGTGTGTAATCTGGATATGGGATTGTACGGTCGTCAGCCATCGCGAGCAAAGGCCGGATCTCACTGAACTCATGTGTTAAACTGCAGTCCCGTGCAGGTCTGCTTATGCCGAAGGCCAGGCCACGCACAGTAGGCGTCTGCACATCGGACCTGCCTGCGGAGGGGAATGTACTGCCTGTTACCTCCAACCCCTCGAGGAAGCAAACGGGGATGAGTTCATGGAGTTAATAATTTTTAGATAACAGCATGTGTTTTGGACATACGCTGTTGTATATAGTTGTGTATTGTGTTTTAATAAAGCTCTTTCTTTGCATAAACAGCTTCCCTGGCAAATCTTCATTTTCCACCATAAATTACATTCATGTCCTTGATGGTAGCATAATAATTGTGTAGTAGTGTAGGATAACATAAATACACAGCATATGAATGAATAAATATGATGAATGAATAAATATATGAATATATATATATATATGAATGAATAAATATATATATATATATGAATAAATATATATAATAACGAAACATATATATATCCCCAACCAATCACGAGTGACTTCGACTTTTGTTTAAAAAGAAGTGGTTCCGTCGTCAATAGTCAGTAAGAAAATTAAAGCCTGGCGCGTGTACGATGTGGTTTTGCTGCCAATCCTGAACCGATTTCATTTGTTTGAGAATAGGTGGTTTCAGCCAATACTGAGAAGGTTATTCAAGCCAGACCTGGCCAGTCACGCGGCGCTGAGTTTGCTGCATTCATATGCTAATTAGGGGCCATTAGTACAGCTGACGCTTCCACTCTACGTTCAAATCAGTCTGTCGTCCTCGGCAAATTTGGCGGCGCGACAAACGCCGACAAGCACGGGTTGCAAATTGTCGGAAACTGACGGTAATCAGGCAGATCTGGCGGGAGTTTACGGGCTTACCGACCTAAAATCTCACTTTTTCATGCAGTGTTGCATTTCTTTACTCAATGCAAGCAGAGTGTGTCATCTTCACAGTAAGGCAGTGGAGACCCTGTTGTGGTTCACAAAGCACAGAATGTTCTCACACAGTAATTGCGTTTGTACAAAGAGGCAAAGAGGCCAGAATCCCCCCGAGGACATTATAGAAAGCTATGGCAGGGAAGCCGAAGGTCGAACTTTCCGTGGGCGATCCTGAAGGATTTTAAAAGTTGTGGAAAAATATTTCTAAGATTTAAAGATCCATTAAGAGAACGTCAGGTCTCCTCAAAGTCACATTAATATTTGATATCTTTGGATAAATCTGTGTCCTCTGCAGGAAACTGTATACTGAGGTTATAAAATGCAATCCCTCACGGTATTGAATATGTATCTGGGATCTTATTTAAACATATCTTAAAACATAATCAGTTTAATGTTTTTAAAAAATGCACTCATAAATCCCTCTTATTTCCTTGAATATTCTGTGTTTCATCATATTAAATCCCTGGACGATAGTTGCAATGGTCAGGAAAGTTGGAGCTTATTTTATCTCTGAAACTGTCAAGATCAACCCGTCCATTTTAGGCCCTCTTTGTTAGTTAGTTCATAGTTTTTTCATCTTCACCTTTTTTTCCATGCATTTCTTAATTCTCATTACACTGTCACAAGCAATGATTCACTCTCTGCATTTAAGAACATCCCCTTGGGGAGCAGTGGACTGCCATTGAAGCGGCGACCGGGGAGCAGTGAAGGGTTAGGGATCTTTGCTCAAGGGACCCAGAGTGGCATTGGGTTTTAAACTCACAACCTCAGGATTCCAAGCTCTATGCCCTAACCGCTAGGGCACCACTCCCCCTTGAGGTTATTATCTGTAATACTTCAAACGTCTCCGACTGACACATTGTTGATAAATTACTGGTACCTGCAAAGCACTTTATTAGGTACAACAAGCATTTAACAGCAGCTGAAAACAGACTGAGTGGGGATTCAAACCAGCAACCCACCACTGGCCTCTGGGCTAAATATGAAGAAGCAGCGTTTTGTTCTTATGTTTAGTATGTAAGGTTTCTGTTTCTGTTATGTTTTTCTTTAACTTTGAGTATTCAGTTTTGCTTTACTCCTTGTTTTCTAGTAAGTGAGTTTTATATGTTTAGCTGTGTTCTTTGTTTTCCAGTTACTGTCCTAGTCTGGGTTCTGTTATGTTTTCTTTTGTGTTTTATTTTCTTTTTCTCTCTATGTTTTATAGTCCTAGTAATTTAATTAACATTTTGTTGTTATTTCCAGTCTTCCAGGTTTCTTATTTGTTGCTCCCTCTGCTGCCCTCTTCACTATGTTCTCCTTCTTCCCTAGTTTCCTCTTTTCCCTCTCTTGTTCTGTGCACACCTGTAAAACACGGCTGCACTGCATTTTAACCTTTTCAACCTGGGATACTCCACCAGCGAAAGCCCTCTCCCTTCAGTTCCCCTATGCTGGGTCCTCGTCAAACACTGCCTGACTTCGTCAAACTTCCTCCTGAGTCTTCCTCGTTCTGACAGTGATTCCCCTGATGTCTCCATGGTTTCTGGTTCGTTTTGACTAGTTTTATGTTTGAAAAATCATTTTTCTGATACTACCAAACATCATGCGGGCAAATGTCTGAGTGAGAAATAATAACCTGCCTTTGTTTTCAGTTTCCCTTTCATTAAATCTAAAGAAATATCACCTCTGCCTAAATCTGTGCCTTCACTATCCTTGACACAGTAATGTAGAATTTACTGCTTAAAATCCAAACTTTGAATTTGGTTTAGAGCGGTATGAGCTATAAATTCAACATTAGAGAGTTTCGGTTCTAGCATCAACGTACGCTCCATTTTCTATTTCATTTTATCTTAAATTTTTTGTTGAATCATTTGATTTTTTTAATATAATCCTCTTATTTTAATGTAAAACGCTTTAGATTATCTTTAATTATCTGTTTTCCCTCAATGCCACTGTAATATGAATTTCTTTTGCTATTTTGTACATCACTATAAATTCTTACCACTGATATGTACTATAGAAATAAACTTGCCTTATAAAACAGTGAAAGTTATGACGGCCTGACACAAAACTGTCTAAGAAATTAACATTTTTATTTTTATTTTTTTGCCCGATGAAGTCATCCAAGTCACAGATCAAAGGAAGATTAAAGAAAAAAAATCTTCCTCCTTAAATATCTCGATTCCTTTTTCTATATTGGGATCTGTCTGTTTGTCATCAATTATTGTCAATGTGTGAAGAAGAAAATGTCCATAAAGCTTATATGGGAGATTTTTTTTTTATCTATGTGCACAATACACACCTATTCAGGCTGGAGGACCAACCAAATTCAAATTCATTAATACATTTTCTGACAAGTGATTTTCTTTTAAACTGCTTTTTGGGAAAAAACCTTCTTTTAATTAGCCAAACCATCTAGTATCTGTTTTTATGAAATCTAACTACTTTACTCATTTCATTAACCTTTTGCTGAATAAAAAAAGCCTAAAACATTGAGGTTAAGCTTTATTTGTTACAATAAATAAAGAAATACTTACTTCTGATTATGTAGCCTTGTTCTTAATGACATAAAAGTGATGATCATTCATAAATATAATCTTGTATTTGTTCTCTTGACATCTAAAGCTAAATAAATCCTATTTTTGCCTAACAGAATTGCATCTTCGTCAGTCGAAGTAGATATCTATCAAGGGAAGCAGGTATAAAAGCGATTTCTGAAAATCTCCTCTATCTCTACTTCTTTAAGCCTGATTGAATTTCAATAGAAAATAATTTTATAACCCATGGTAACCAATTTCACAACAAAAATAATAATTCACTACCTTTTATTCCCCTTTTAAAAATTTGTAATAGAAAGAAATTGTTCTCTGTGTATAAGAGTATTGCATCACCAGTATTTTCACCAGCCCAGGCGTACAACACATGATCCGTAGTGCAGTAAATACGCACCTTCAGCAGCAGCAGCGTGTTTGGATTGACAGCAGTGTTCAGCTGGGACCTCAGCCTGGAAAGGAAAATAACAACATCATGAGCAACATATTGTCAGCCAACATCAGAAAACACATACCAAGACATCATCTTTTATTCTAGTTATTATAACAATGGCTTTTTTTAATCGACAATGATGTCACATTTGTTGAGATATTTATGCTATTTATCTTTTTTAACATTTTTTTTTCATAAATCTAATTTATTCTAGCTTTGTGGCTGGATTAGGAAGTGAAAAGTTACAGGCAAACATTACATTTAAGTTTAGAATGGGTTTATGAGTAACTGCGTTAGGGGGGATGGTTAAACTGGATTAGGGTGTTTACCTTGTGGGGCGGAGGTCTTTTTAAACAGCTACTGCCATCCTCTCTCTGCGGAGGTCAGCTGGGGGTTCAATTTAACGTGCGGGGTAAAGGCAGGATCTTTAAAACGACTGGGAGAGGGTCCCATGATGGGAGGAAGAGCAAACACAAGAAGAGAGAAAGAGAGAGAACTCCAAACCCCCCCCCCCAATCTTCCATCACCTCATTTTACACAGTAAACCCCATCGGACCGCGGCGCGGCTCCCCAAGACGATGTCAGGGAGGCTTTAGATGCAGCGCTGCGAGCCGTGTCTGTCGGGGTAAACACTCACAGAAGTTATTGTGTGTTTACCGATGATGCTTGACGCGATCAAGCGTTCGCCTTAAATCATATCGCCAAATAGAGTTTCAAGAGTTGCAACGTTATCGGTAAATCCTCTGCACCTCAGTGGGAGACACATTCATTATATTTGAATACAAATCAGTGCAAAACCGTTATCAGACGATTAAGGTCAGCTGCAAGGTCACAAGCAGCCGTTTGCCGTTCGTTTGGCCGAATCTTTTTTGACGTTAATGTTGAAACTGGACAACTGGAACATTTGTAATGTTATCAAGGAAGAAAATGATCATTTCAAGCTTCCCTGTGTTGTGAATATTTCAAACATCAGGGTTTTCATTTGGTTTAGTTTAAATTATAAAGCTTATTTAAGGGTATATAATTATTCTCCTCAACACAAGTGTTTTGTTTCAAAATGTTTATTAGCATCGACAAAGAAGAAATTATTAAAGGGCTTACATAAGCTCACAATCCATAGAGTTGAACATTTCTCTGAAGGATAGATGGAAAGATGGATGATGAGAGTGAAAATCAAAAACAAGCGTTCAGAAAGGTAAAGGTACAGCTCTGGTCAGAAGTTTACAAACACTAAGAATATCCATGAATGTCTTTACTGAAGGCGTTCCTGCTCAACTGAAGGCGTACCTGCTCATGTTATCAGTGTTCTGTGAATTTAAAAACAACAACAAAAACTGGTGGCACAAGTTGAAATCTGTTTGGGATTATATAGAGTCAAAATTACACAAACAAGCTTAATTATATACATACTGTATACCTCTGTAGTTAAATGTCTTATAGCAAGTTCTTGAAAGGCTACAAAGTTTTTTGGCTAAGTTTCTGGTATAATTCTTCCCGTTTTGATAGAATTTGTTATAAATTTGCCTCATTGTAGAAACTGCTGCTGAGTTTGCCTCTGATTTGATGGTTATTATTGCAACTTAACTAGCAACTGGTAGCATTACACTGTAGCACCACCAGGGGCAGGAGGCTCCTGGCCACCCCACTAGATAGTGTACATTTTAGTGGCATCAGTTTCATTTCATGCCATTATGCACAGCCAGTGACGTAACATTAAAGGGGTCATAGAATGCAAAACCGAGTTTACCATGTCATAGATGAATAACGATAGTTTAGTGGGTGAAATGGACGTACGGAGAAGCTCTAACCCCATCGACACCTCCTTACTCTGCAAATCTCACACTTCTAAACTTCCACCATGAAACGGGCGAATTCAAAAGAGGCCCGAGTTGACGTAAACTCGGGGATGTTGCCTTATTTGGTTTTGGCCTAGACTTTTTGTCACAGACCGAAATTGACATACAGACCAGCCCACTGGTTCACTGGCCCAAGGGAGGGAAGGGAGGGAGGATGGGTATGAAGTGTTGACTGCTGGGCCGCTGACTGGATCGGACCTCAGCAGAGAACCATGAGCTGCCCTTCCATCCGTCTGAGGATGGAAGGGCAGGTCAGGTTTGGTCGCTCTGTCCCCCGCTGGCTCCCTGCCTGTTGGGATCCAGAGGCTTGCCTACCAGAGGGCGCTGAGGATCCCTTCCTGATTGTTTGTTCAACTGTTGGGATCTGGGGTGCTGTCTACCTTCCTCTACCAGAGGGCGTACTGGATCTCCTGAACCTGGAGCTGCCTTCACTAGCTGATTCTCATCTGCTCATCAGGGGACCAGTACTTAAGGGGGCTGTGGACAACACCCCGACGCCAGAGTGTTAGTTAGTCACGGTACAGCAAACCCTGAGCCAACCAGCCTGTCTTATTTTCTGACTCCACTAAAACCAGAACCTGAACCTGATCAGTTTTGTCTTCTCTGCTTCTAGGAAGTATCCTGACTGAACCCTGGAACTCTGGAGGAGTCTCCCTTGCTGAAATGTGCCTGCCGCATCTCAGGAGCTCTGGAGGAGCTCATCATCTGAAACCTGCCTTCCTGCCCTTGGTAGCCTACCAGGAGATCTACAGTCTGAATCTGCCTGTCTGTTCTCTAGGAGAGAACTTAGAGCAACTCAAGGACTGAATCTCAACTAGTCAGAAGCCTAGCCCTGCTGCTGCCTAGCCCTCAGCTGATCCCTCTGCCTCTGGTCTCTTCTGGTTTCCTCTCTCAGCCTGAACCACAGACCAGAGTATCCTGTGTGACCAGCCCGGACTCATTCAGTATCAGAACTTTAACCTGGATTGTGTTTCATTCAAATAAACTGTTGAACTTTTCATCCTGTCTCCGTGGTGTTCTGAGTTTAGGTGTAGCTCCCATAACCCAACATGACACTGCCCCAGTCCACTGGGGTTCCCTGACCAGCCCCAGGGCTGACGGCATGGTTCCAGCGCCCGGTGTGTTTCGACTACGGGCTGCACTGTAGACGACCAAAGTCCCCGGACATTTTTTTAGATATATGGATTCATATTTCTTCCTTGGCCTGATAAAATGTTAGTGTGCCTTTTCTTTCCTTTTGAATAATAGTGATTAGTGAGAAGCTATTGTTCCATTCATTATGCTGAGATGTAGGGAAAGGAAGGAGGTTTGAAAAGGAGTTTCCTCCCTAGGTTAGATAAGGGGGAAACATAGATAAACAGGTCCTTATTGTGTTTAAGATCCTCACGTCCTGTCTCCGGTGTGAACGGAAAACAGTTGTCTGGAAATGTTTATCTAGAACATATATTTACAATCTTTTGATGAAGTGAATTCTCTTGGGAAGATTCAATGTTCATGTGTGTTTATGCTGTGGATTCTTTTTAAATGTAGGGGTGTGTTTCTGAATGCTTCAGAATCACATTGGGAGCTGTACGCAGCTGTCTCATGTGTTTCTCCTCTGCAGAGAAAAATAAAACCTTTTCTTCATTACTCTCAGTGCTCATTTTTTTTCCACAGGTATGAAAAGTAGGACATGTCCTGGAAAAAGAGGACGTCTGGTCACCCTACCATATCAACAATTTGATGTTTCAGTGAGTGAGTGCTTGTTGCTATGATCGTCTCTCAGCAGCTTTGCTCGTTATAAACCAACCAATCAGTTCACAGCTCATCTAAATATTCATTAGCATACCATAAAAGGAAGAAAAGCTGTCATTTCATTCTAGGGCTTTTAACCAGGCTTGCATTAGGGCTCATTTTCAGCCCAACCAATGTAACGCACCCTATTCAGAGACCTTAAGGACCAGCAACAAATACCCTATATAGTCATTCTATCACCCCTTTAAAAATCACACAATAAACCAAGATATGAGCAGATTTCTACAGCAGGTTTACAACAATAGTAAATTCAAACCCTGAAATTATGGCTTTTAGTTTCACTATGCCTCTCAAAGACTTTTAGTGGCCCAATCTGGAGCCCCCTATCAAACATTTGATGATGCGCCACTGATTGTAACTAAAATAAACATCCTCCCACTGTGTTTTGAAATCACGACTTTGTGAAAACAAGGCCGCTTAAACCCATCTAGATTAAATTCTACATCAGAAAATAAACGTTAAGTCTTATAAGCTGAGTTTCAGATGTGTTTTGCTTGCTAACAATAACTTTTAGGCTCGTTAGCTCTAATGTTTAAAGTGACTTGAGACTGCTTTAAAGTAAAGTTTTAAGTCACATGATTTCTTTGAGTGTGTTTTAGAGAAGAGCAGCTCGTAGGGAGCATCGATAGGTGCTGCATATGAGCTGAAAAATCCTTTATTATATATAGATTAAGCTGATATTTGGGTCAAAATTAACACAGTGTTGCTTTAAGCATCCTGTTTAATTTCCCTCCACCTGAAGGCGGGTGGAAGTTGGACACATTAGTGGTTCAGTCTTATTTATGAGGATTTTAAGACTATAAGGTTAAGATTATTTGCATCTTCATACTAACCTCTCTCAAAGCCAAACAGCGCGGAAAAACAAATCTCTGGAAGTCAGTGAATCACACAGACCTGCATGAGGTTTCCTGGTGTTAGATCCTCTCCTAGACCAGTTTTTTAAGGTCAAATCTCAGGATTCAGACAGTTGTTTCAGGAGAAAGTTCTGATGTGTTGCAAATAAACAAAGCTGTTCATCTGAAAACTGCTAAAGAAAACCATTACCGCTTTGTTTTTCTTCCATAAATACCACCTTCCAGGATGGCATCGATCCAAAACAAACAACGAGATGTGGTTTAGACCCTCAACCCTTTAAAAAGTTGGTGTCTTATGTATTTTTTGTGTTTCGGTAATAATGATCTTTACAGACAAAAAAAGGCAGGAAGAAAAATGGTGGAGACCTTAAGCAAATGAATCAAGGTCATGAATTGAACCCCATAGGACTGTGATTAGGTCTCTATTAGCGTCTGTTTATGGTGGAACTGCTACGCCTTTACATATAATAATAATGATTGAATAATTCACCTTTATTGGTCTCACATTGGAGAATGCATCTTAACCCATCCCCTTGGGGAGCAGAGGGCTGCCACTGTGCGGCGCCCGGGGAGCAGTGTGGGGTTAACTCCCAGATTCCACATCCTCCGTCAGCGCTCCGCCCTGTTCACGTACTGTCATGTTAATCAACGAGAGCTGTTCCACATCCACCGCTACTCCTCTGAAGTTCACCGTCCACGTACATCTTCTCTGTCCGTTACCATCAAAATACAGAGCCAAGCTATTTTTTGCTCCGCCCCGGCCGGTCAGGTGAAGAGCCGTAATTCCAATCACACCAACAGGAAAAAGAACGTTGAAAAGATCCGATTTGTCACATTAAAACATGGTAACGACAGATCGGTAGCTACAAATTAGAGCATAATTCTTGTATATTCCCAAAAACTAAGACCGTTTTATTAAATGATTGGATGCAAACTATTGGTAACTTCAACATACCAGGAGGCAGATTTATCATCTCCATTATAATGTTTATTTTATACCGAAAGGCGTAAAAGTTTCATCACATCCAGTCAAAAGGAACTTTTTATCACAGACCTTGATAAAGAGATGCTGAGTTTGGACGTAGAGAACAAACAGTTAATAAAAAACTATTTTGTTTGATCTAGTTAGGCCTGTTACAAAAATCCACAACAAAAAGAAAATATTTGGGCAAAAACTGCACATATACTGGATGCTGATGGGGATTTTTATAATGTGTCATATTAAACTTAAACGATAATTTCTGCATGTTTTGCTCCTATGAATTTAATGATAATATCGCTCATGCTCTCCTCAAGCTTCACAGAAGACGGAGCGCAGCAAGACGGGAAGAACAGTGGAGGCTGTAGGCGGTCTGGAGCGCAGCGGGACGGCTGACGGAGGATGTGGGATTTCAGGGTAAGGGTCTTGCTCAGGGACCCAGAGTGCAGGCAATGGGGATCAAACCGGGTACTTGCCCACTGCTCTAACCCAGGAGGCCAACACTCCCCCATTCACCATGCATCGCTTCATAAAACTACCGCTTATAATAAGATGAACTTCTGCTGAATTGTGTCAAACATTGAGGCAGATTTATGGCAGAAACCTTTTGATAACTACAAAAAATAAAAAAAAAATTGTTGATTCTCAGCAACTTGGAAAAAAACATATCTGACCAAATTAGTCATTGCATTTGTACCAATTTGAGTCTCTCTACAACTTTCAAGTAAGTCAATAATGAATTCAATGTTGTGCAACCAGTTTTATGTTTAAAACCCTGAAAAAAAAAACACTTTAAACCCATCCTTAATGCTCAGAGCTTTTATGACATTCATGTCGATCCTGGTGTGTTGTAAACTTTTTATCAGCACAATATCATGTTTTTATATATATATAAAAAAAAAAAAACAAAGGGCATCACAATTTGCTCAGTGGGAGCATCTAAAAAAAAAAAAAATTGACAGACATTTTAAATCTCTCAAACTGTTTAGCAGCTATGGTGGATGAGGGTACAGAAATTCAGTGCTGCTATTTATAGATGGACTTAAGTAGATGTTTGGGGGGGGGGCTTAACGAATGAGCACAACTACACAGGCTTTTAAACAGCTGGCGAGATCCACATTTGCACACCATGCTTTTATAAGCCCTTTAACACTAACTGGACTGTTATTTTACATAAAAAAGGAAGAAACAGCGATACAATGTGTATACAGAATGACTTTTCTCTTCTTTTTTTTTTCAGTTTGTAAATGTTCATTTACAAGGGACACAAAGTTCACCAATTATCCTTCGGGAGAAAATATCTACAGTACTGCACTTTCCTAGAACTAATCTACTAACATTTCAAAGGTCTAAAGAATAGAGGGTGATAAATTAGGGTCCACTGGCAGCTGTGTGGAAACACTGGACCCACCAGCTTAGAGCGGCTCACTGATCTTTATCGAGGACAATAGCTTGATACGATGTCATTCTTCACAATCACATAGCTGAGAGAGGAACTTAAAGTACTATGGAGTCTTTCTTAGCCTTATACTTCTGTCGACTCTATATTGGGATGGAGGGATAGCTTACCTAGATAGCTTTACTGATTTTTTTATACCAAGTCAGTACGATTTCTTTATCATTGGGAGGGGGGGGTTACTTTCAGTTCGGTGCTTTGTTTGTGTTACTTTGCAGATTGGTTTTCAATTCTAAAAAGGTGGGAAGCGTCCATAAAAAAATCCATTACTTGAGTTGAAACTGCCATGAGGACTGGGGCGCGGCTCGTATAAACAGTTCAATATCTGGAGTATGGCTGATCCCTGTAAGCTCCCTTGGTTGTCCGCACCGACGGAGCCTTGCCGCGACTGTTTGCCCACTCTTCCTGACCTGGTCACAGGAGAAAACACAGAATACACAGATGTGGAGTAGTTAGAGAGGAGGCATGTGTTTTTCTTTTGTTTTTTCACTCATAACACATGCCTAAGATGCAACAACGAAACACATCATCATGTCATGATTTAACATTATTAATCCTTTACAGCTCATTCAGTGAAATACTATATTTCAAGCCAATAGTGTTATTAGAATACAGGACAAGACCTTATTACCTTTGTAACATGAGGGCAAAAATGTAATAACAAGAAACACCAACTTGCCCGAATAACAATAGTGCTTCTATATGAAATTAATAAAGAATTTGAAAGAAACACATTTTATTTTTTGGTACGACATAACCTTAGAGGCATTAATGCTGATAATGGCACTTACAGTTTTTACACGGATTAATACACCTAGTATTAATGGTTCGTTCTTTAGTTTTTTCGTTTCAAAACAAAAACGAAAAAACAAAACAAGCATGTGGTTTTTTGTTTTTCCGTTTTTAAAACGAAATTAGAAAAACGGCATTTGCAAAAATGAAAAAAGGGTACGTTTTGGGATTTTTTTAACTGCAATGGTTAAACCAAAGACAAACTTTTTATTTTGTTGTTAATTCAACGGACCTTATGGCAGAACCGGAAATGAAGACCTGAACTCCCAACACATAACTTTTTTAGTTACCAGTAGGTGGCGGTAATGTACGCTTTCAATTTCTTGCCAACCATTACAATCCACAAGAAGAAGAACTTTTTCAGTTAGCAATACCAAAATGGAAACGTTTGTGTTATTTAGAGGGAATCAGCGCATTTCTTTGAGAGCTAATGATCTGAACGTCAACAAGATCTTTTTAATATTCCAAGTTCCAAATCGGCGTCCGACATATTGTTGTGTCTTTGCAAGTTGTGCTCCATACGAAACCTTCTGACACTCATTACCGAGTAATGTGGAGCTCCATGGCGACTCAAAGCATCACTGATTTCAGAGTGTGTTTTTCCTCTCTCAAAAAGTTCGATAATCGATGCAGAAAACGGTTCAAGTGCTGCCATTGCCTTTTGTTTGGAAATGGTTTGTTTTGATGCCGTCTTCATCCACTGTAAATCATTTTTCTTTGGCGACTTACTTCGTTTCCGGTACCGCTACATATTAAAACAACAACCGTATTTTATTTTCATTTAGATGGCAAAACAAAACTCAAACGCTGTTGATTTTCTATTAATTCGATTTTTCATTTTTTCGATTTAGGTTTTAAAAATGGAAAAACAAAAAAACCACAAGCTTGTTTTGTTTTTTTCGTTTTTGTTTTGAAACAAAAAATTCAAAGAACGAACCGTACACGCATTCGTATAAACTTTTAACTTTACTTTTTTACTTTTCAATTACCTTTTTTCGTGACTTGTTACCTTTTTTTTCAACTTAATTTACAGTAGGTTATATATCACTCATCTCATTGGACAAATCCCAAAATCAGATGTAAAGCCATGTAGCAGTATCTTTGCGGAATGGCTGGATATAGATCTTGTGCTTCTAGACCTCACTGAGTCATCAAAAATGCTAACTTGCCTAATAAAGGGTTAGAGATATTCCAACAAGGCGTTTAGAGAGCAGATTTGGATGGAAAGCATTTAATCCAGGAAACACAAAAGCTTTTTCTGCAATGTTTCATTTTCCTTACAGATAAAAACCTGGAAAACACTTAACTATCTGAGCCCTTTAGTAATTATTCTCCCTCCGATGATATTGAAGGAAGAATTGGGCTCGCTTCATCCGTCTGGCTGCACGTAAAAACAAAAAAAAGCTCCATCAGAGCAAACAAGAGGCTCAGCTTTCACCTGGAAGAATCCATCTGCAGTAATTGAATGAAAGGATCAAATAGCTACTTGAAAAGGACCCGTTTAGTGGCTCCTAGCGAAAAAAGGTCACAATTACCATTAGCCCCAGTCAGGCCCGCTCGCCCCCTGCTAGCGTCAATGTGAGAGTGCTGGTATTGACGGCACCCTTTGTCTGATCTTCAGCCAGCGCTGAGACTTCCCCGGAGCTGGAGCTAACAAAGGCTGGCTCTTTTCTTTTTCTTTTTCGGAGGCTCTCTGTTGGAAGCACATCGCCCGTACCCCTTAATTAAACCTGTCACCCTTCCACTGACACTCACTTTGAAGAAACACACCAAGGTAACCTTGTGTTTTGAGAACAAGAAAGCACGTCAGTGTTGTTTATCTGCTTCCTTGGAACCGTTGCCTTCCTTTCTGTGTGACCGGCACAGCACGATTATTATTATTAGTGTTTCATGCTAGCAGGTAGGCATCAGTCTAATGATTAGAGGGTACTTAGTTCCTTCACTGGCATGGTCAGAGAAGTTGGGAAAGTTTTAATGGCTGTGACTTGCCTCTGAAAGCACATTCATGGAATAAAGCGTGAAAAGCAAAAAGAATAGAAGTCATGGATCACTGCCATGTTTACCCTGCTAAAGCTGAGCAAAGGTAGAAGTTCGTTTTTGGTGCCATTACTCTGTTTTGTCAGCGGGGTTGCAGTAAAACAGGGGTCGACAACCCAAATTGCTCAGAGAGCTATAATGGACAAAAAACTAAACACAAAATGAATCTGTCTGTAGCTGCAAAAATGTAAAAGTCTTATATAAACCTAGTATGGCAACACGGGTTCTAAGTGTATTAGCCCACTTTAAAAAAGGACTATGCAAATAAGAAGAATCCTCTGTTCTTATCAGGTATCTTCCTATTTTTGTAGTTCTTTTGGGATCCATGGCCCAAGACACACTTGCCGCTCTTGTTTGTCCGGCGCTGCGCTAAAGCGTGTGTTGCAGGCTATAACTAGGGGTGCACGATATAATCGCTCCCTATCGGTACTCGACCTGTATCGGGCCTTTAAAACTGAATATCCGGACATCAGCCACCCCACCGAGCATTTAACCCGATATTTGATCTAAGTCTAAAAAAATAAAATACTACTCTTCACTTTTCCTCAAAATATTTTTTTTGCTATATTTAAAATCTTCTAAAGACGAGGGAAAAAATATTAGTGCACAGTAAAATATCACAATATGTATTTATAACTAAATTATACCCATTTAAAAAACAAGAAATGTGTTTCTCTTTACAATGAAATGTTGCTATATATCATCATTATGCTCTGAAATCTCGAGGTACATATAAGCGCATATGTTGTATATTGGCAGCGGTATCTCAATCTATTTTACTAACAAAATCCAAAATTTGCAAAATATCCACGAGAGTTTAACTTAACAGAACAGTAAGAAATTTCCTGAATTTTGAAAGTAAAACAGATACGATACAGCGTTTTTAAATATTTGATATCAGCATATGAAAATATATATTTCAGTATATTATTTTCAACTGTCAGAAAAATAAAACTGCTATTTTCAATATTTACTTATTTTGTCCAACTTTAACATCAGTATCGATATCAGTTATAGGCTACATGAGTTTTAAAATACGGCATATCGGATAACAGCCACAATCAATATAGTGCATCTAACTCCACTGATGTCTATGGCTATGACGCAAGTTTTCGTTGCAAGTTTTATCTTCATTTTTACATTTATTTATTACACAAATATTTACGGCACTGTAAAACGAAATTAATTTTTGTTTGACCTCCTGCACACCATATTAAACAAACTACAGCAACAAAAAAATGTTCATACATTTTTTAAAAAGCTCCAGGGAGCCGCAAGGGGGGCGCTAAAGAGCCGCATGAGGCTCCGAAGCCGCGGGTTGCCGACCCCTGCAGTAAACCTCAGGCGGATTTCGGCTTTGCCACTGGAAGTTCAAATCGCGGGAACTGCAGTAATCTTTCCAGCTCAGGTTGGGCCAGTTCAGAAACCATCGAAAACAAGATCGTAGAAGCATAGTTATGCATATACATTTATTTGCCAACAATTTATTTACTGCTTGAATACTGTGTATCCCTGCATCCTAACTTCAGTGCACTTTTAGAATAGTTTTATACAGCATATTTTATTTAATAAACTTCAATAAAAGCACTCAAGAAATATTCAAAATACCAAAATCCATGACCCCTGCTGACACTGACCTCAAATCAGAAGCGTTGCCAAACCGGACTTAAAACCAAAGGTGACTATATCTTTGTTGTTGGAATAACCTGCCCGCAACACATTCGATCTGCAGGATCTTTTGAGGTTTCTAAATCCTCCATAAAAGAAACACGCCTTTCTCCCTGGCTATTAATCAATTCTAAGTGGACATCTGGCAAAAAAAAAAAAAAAAAATATATTTACATTTTTATTAAAATTTTAACTTATTTCATAACATTTTTTTTCATTCTATATTATTGGATTGTGTTTATGTATTTTAGCTTATAAGTTTTTACCTTATTTCCTTGAAATTGTAATATCTGTACAGCACTTAGGTCAACCCAGGTTGTTTTAAATGTGCTTTATAAATAAAGTTTAAGTGAGTTGAGTTTATGTTTGCTTTTAAGCAACCTAAAAGTCTGACCGATTAACACACAGAAGCTTGGAATTATAAGTAAAAATGATATTTTAGAATTCAAGTAGATAGATATATTGAAGATTTCAATTGAAGTAGCTTTACTTGCATGATTCTAATATTCCTTTTTTTTTAACTCAGTTCATCGGTTTGTGCATCATAGTTTCATTTTTCTGATGTTTTATTTACTCTGGTGTTGGATGCTGTGCATCAGAAAGGATTTTTGTCAATATCTTTACATTTTTGGACATTTGCTATGATGTGTAACCACAGCAACCTTGTGATTTTTTGTTTGTTTGTTTTTTGCACCAGGGAGCTGCTCACTAACTGCTGGGGATGCAGTGCAGGAGCAAAAAGAAGATAAAGGAGGATAAAAATTCAAGCCAAATCTTCCTTCAATTATTAGTCTTAGCAAGAACAAACTTCTAGATTTTTCCAGAGTCTGTGCGAGACAAACCGCTATGAGGATATAAAACAACTTATTTTATTTGAAAAATGTTTTCAAAGTTTGGCGCATATACTTTTATTAATCCAACATTCTCTCTGATCGCCCTGAGCAAAGTTCAGTTCATAGAACCATTTAATCTGAGTATATACAGTTGAGCTTACAAATACTTATTTTCTGCCAAGTTGTTCGGAGTATCAAACGTTATAATAAACAATCAACTGTATATTTGGAAATGAGTCAAAACCTCACCTTAAATAATGTGAAAAAAGTGATCTCTCTGTGTTTTAGGGATTTATGGAGAACAAATTTACAGGAAATGTGGTTAAAATGAACAGATCAATGCAGCATGCAAAAAAATATGCTAATGGTGATGACAGAATCCAGATGTAAAAATGTTTTTCTTTAACTTGGACAGTGACAGCTGCTCATGGGTCATAGAAGTTGGAACAGAGATAAAGAACGAGACAATCCTATTAGGAGACGACACGCCTTAAACAAATCAAGTTGCAGTGGAATAGTATCACTCATAAGAAGGGTCCTTAAATGTTTGCCCTTATTTTTACCATAATCAGACTGAAGCCCCTGTCACACCTTGATGATTTAGACCAGCGTATGCCTGAAGTAGGGAAAATCTAGTAAGAAAAGCTGGCATACATCGGATAAGTTATGGGTACGTTTTGTATAAGTTATGAGTACGCTAAAACACGCAGGCACACGTTGACATACGGTGAGTACGTCAAGACGTTTGCCAGCGTACGCTCATACATGGGGCATAAGTTACAGATAAGTTACCTGATCATTGACATACGTTAAGTGTAAGTTACTCATAAGTCATGGCGTCTAGCTTATCCAAAGCCTCTGAATGATGTGTGCTTTACTTCTGCGTAACTAATCAAGAACTTATCTCCAACGCATATCAATGTATTTGACGTGTTCCAGATGGCGGCTGAACGTGTTTCTAACTTACAGATACTGTATAATGGCATAATGGCAGCATTTTGGTTATAAGGGGGTCAACAGGAGGAAACTGTCAGTTCTCCTCCAGACTTCATCCCCATCATACAGTGAGAGAGAAGCTGAGTGTGATGGATCCTCCCAGAGTTCACTGTAGCCTCGTGAGACCATCCTGATCTTGCGAAATGCTCAAGATTTCAAGGTCGCTAATCAGTCTGGAGATCTCCATTAAAGAAAATTTGGAGCCACGTTCACCAAACGAACGTCCAATCAGCGCTGGCTTTTAGGCGGGTTGAGTTGTGACATTTAACGAGAAGCGCGACGTTCAGTCTAAAGAACATGGCTGCTTCAGCGTGGCGAAACCAGCTAGCTTGCTATCGGTCAGCAAGTTTTATCGAATTACAGAGTATTTCTTCACTGAAAGAAGAGCAAAAACACTGCTCTGGAGGCTTTTCTCAGAAGGAAAAGATGCTTTTGCTCTTCTCACCCACTGGCTTAAGCATAAGAGTTTGATCTGTGGTTGTGTTGTCGTCGCCGCCTGTTAGTACGTCATATAGCTTATTTGGAGCCCGCCTATCACAGAACATAGGGCAATGCAGCTAAGGTAGCATTAGAGCATCTGTCCCAAAAAAAAAAAAAACAAGCGGATAGTTTTTCCAGATGGAGCAGCGCGAGCAAATCCATCTGGCGGAGTCAGGTTAGCATTTTAGGAGATTCTGGGAGGTCATTGCTAAATCGTCAGGGTGAGAAAGGGCCCTGAGGAGGATTCAATCTATGACTGGAAAATGGAAACTGAGTGGCACGACAGCAAAACAGCAAACACACCACCTTCATGGTGACAGCATCATGCAGTGGAGATAATTTCCTTCAATAAGGACGGGGAAGCCCTTCAGAGAGGGTGGGGCGATAGATGATGAATATAAGAAAGAAAAACCTGAAACAAAACCGACTTCAGACTGGGGCAGATCAAAACCATAACCCAACAGTAAGAGCCGCCACAAGATAGTTTACATTAAAGTACATTTTTTGTGTGGTAAATTCATATCAAAATGTATAAATAGTTTTACAAGGAACAATAAAATGACTATAGGTAACTTTACTGAATGATGCATTGCTTTGTCCTCTGTCTTCCTTTTTATCTGTGTGTATTAAAGCGGGACGCATAAGATTTGTATAATCCTGCTGACAATGAAAGCGTCTCCCTGCCTTGGCATCTCTTAAATTGAAACATTCCTCTTTTTGTGTTTTATATCATGAATAATACATTTCAATAATCCAATTCAGGAGCTGAATCAGGAGAGAATGTAAACAAGGTATTGTGGAGATAATGCAGTATTAGAGAATTATCAGGACAAGCTTCTAAACCAGTCAAGTTCACACTAAAGCCAAATGTACAACAAAATATAAAAGATGTATCAACCTGCTGCAGTACAGCTGCACAGTTACAGCTCTGTGATGCTGCTGTCATATGGATGCACGCTGCAGCAGATCTGACCTTGGCCCACATCCTATCGGTTCTTGTCAAAAAGCTGACATAGGTTTGCTGAACACTGCCTAGGGGGGTGTCGGTTTTTTCCAGAACTTTGCTGCAACTGGAGCTGTTTGCAGCTCAGGTCCTATTAGATCTTGTCAAACTGAGTAGCAGTTCAATGAAGTATTACTTTTATATTAGAAATGAATTTGAAAACATTTTTAAATTAATGGATATGAAGCCATTTACGTGGAATGAGAAGGAAAAAAGAAAAATAATGAACAAAAGTAAGGCTGGAAAAGTGAAATCTTTGAAATCAAATATCTTGCACTGCAAAAAATAAAATCTAAATAAGTCATTTTTTCCTAAAATCAGTGCATTTTTTCTTGAAATAAGGATTGAAGTGAGACAATTTGCCAATAGGAACAAGACAATTTACACTTTAAACAAGTGCATAATATCTAGATAGCTTATTTTAAGAGTAAAAATACTAATTCCATTGGCAAATCATCTTATCAACCTGCTCAAATTAAGGGTAAATACACTTAATTTAAGACATTTTTACTCATTTTGAGATCGTTTTTGCAGTGTGTGCAGTTATTTTATCATGACAGCTAGATAACTATTCTAATGTAATTAAGATCATGTGGTGAAAACTGGTGACAGACCAAGAAAAGGAAAATTAGGTTTTTAAAAATATTAATTGTTTGGCTTTTTTTGGGTTACTAATAAATACTAATTCTGAAGAGTGTGGCATGCATTTGCTTTTATCCTTCTCTTTATTGTGAAACTCCGTGATTAAAAGTCCACTAATTAACCGAACACTTTTATTTGTTTCCCTTTTATCTTCTCTTTCTTTCATCTTTTCTCCTTTTGTTTTTCCTTTCCTGTTCTACTTTCCAATTGCAATGTTCATATAATCTGTAATACTCTCTTCATGACAAAAGCAAATTTAAAAACAATCCACTGGACTTTGTTTTCAAGTCTGAAGACAATTCACTTCCCCTCTGAGTTCAAGGTTTTACACAGTAGCCCAACAAAACGTTTTTGTTTTGTATAGATGCAAATTGAAACGGATGAAGGGGTCCACCCCTTTGGGACGGGGGTCGTTTGGCTTCTTTTCTTAAACTGCAATGCCCCTGGAAGGGAAGCGAAACTTCTTCAAACTTGGAATGACTATGACCTGGATGTCTGAGAGACTTCACCAGCTTACTCCCTGCAAGAATAATAATAAAGCTATTTATATGCAACGAGTGGACCACTATGACGATAGCCGTACTGCTCTGCTGTGAAAACCAAATCTGTTGGGCTCTTTTTGGCATCAAGACAATTTTTCTTTGTTAGGATTCCTGTCTGTGTGGTTTGTGTTTGTCTTCCTTCCTCCAACAGGAGGCGCCTGGTTCTGGTCCGCCTCCTCACACACCTGCAGATGGTTACCTCGGTAACGGAGTGTTCTTAAGCTGCTGACTACCACTACTTCGATGCCAGAGTGTTTGCCAGTTTTGGGTACTCTAGTTTGTACTGAGTCAAACTGAGTTTTGTAAACCTGAGTCCTAACAGAGTTATTTTTGTCTTTGCCTCTTGGCAGGAAGTCATCCTGCAAACTGGATTTTTTCGGACCTTCTCTCCCTGGAAGGATCATCTGAGCTTCAAACTGAGCTGAGGATTTAAACTAGAGGTTTGAATCTACTTTCCTCCAAGGGATCGTTTGAGCTTCACACTGAGCAAGGCATTCATCTCCCCACACCAACTCGTTCAAGAACCGCAGGAAATCCAAGTGGCAGTCAGTTTCTCCGCTCACCTACAAACAACCACATTCTGGGTTAACCCTGTCCGCCCTCCACCGAATCAGACAAACACTGAACTACCGCACACAGACTTGAGTCAAAAGAGTCAACCACTTTTCTGGAAACGTGAGTCAGCAACCTAATTCTTCTCTTCAAGTTCAAGAATCAAATTTCCCACAGAGCCTGAATCTAACCGCAGTGTCTTCCCCTCACTTTCCAGTTACGGTTGAGCAGTGTTCAGAGCAACACTAAATTTTGCAATATCTCCTCAATAAACCTGTTAAAGCTGCAGTCTGTAACAATGAGAAGAGAGCAGACTTCGACTGAAAATTTGAAGAAAAAACAGGTTTCACGCCACTCCCCACCCTCTCTGCTTCACGGCGGGGCGGGGGGTCAGCGCAGTGTGAGCTGTGATTGACACTCCATCAGACGCTCCTCTGGCTGTGATTGGTTGTTTTGACTCGTCCCGAATTATTCTTTCCAGATTGAAATACAGGCAGTATGCGGGACCAATTGAAGCAGTTTTTTTCACAGGTTACATATCACATGTACTGCTGTCTGGGCATAGGGACAGTTTTAGCCAATATGACAAAAAAGTGATTTTTAAAAACTTCAGACTTCAGCTTTAAACCTTTTCCCTGGTCTCTCTGAATTGGTTTTCTCTGCATGTGGGTCCGAGCTCTTGATAAAATCATGACATTCTTATTGCAAACATTGCCAGACAAGACACGTACAGAATGAAGATAATAACTGTATATAGACGGATGGAGGAACTGTTCTAATTAGATAATCTACTAATCATCAGTTCTGACACGCAACAGGCAGCTAATATTAAGGTGTAATAAACTCACACATCATCAGTGATAATTATCCTAACATGTAACAAAAATCTGTTTAATCCGTCATCTCGACAGATAAAGCTAAGCCTGCAAACCTACCAGGACATGGAGGTCTAGAGAAAACAATGATAGGCATTTTCAGCCTACAGTCCACTCTGTTTTGAAGGTTTCTTTCCAAATAATTTTAGTGTTAGAAAAATGTTTGGATCTTTTATGTTCAGTAATCCAGACATCCTCTATATGCTAATTCACTGAAATATGTAAATCTGTGGGGGAAAACTGGGATAAGGCACCTCAGAATGAAAAAGGAAGGGGGTGTTTGCTTTGGAGCATGGGGTCAGTAACCTGGAGGGGATGGAGAGTGAATAAGATGGATACATTCTTTGTAATAAGCAGTTCAGACTTTGCCTCTATATCCATATATGCTGTACATATTGGGCTCTACCTGTGGAAATCCTTGCTGCAAGTAGAAATACTTTTGATCTCAACATCTCCATGCATTTTCATTTTTAGTTATGTGAATATTTCACTGACGTTCAGTAATCTAGTTGTGTAAGCAGGCTCTGCTGCAGTATTTACAGATATGCAACGTAACCCGAGAAATACTAGCTGATGCTAAAAAAAATAAGTCAGATAAATAATTTTTTTCTTACATGAGACATGGATGTAATGATTTTTTTTTTTTAACCAAAGAAAAAATATTTTATTTTTAACCCCATTTTAAATATATATTCATACATATATATGTGTCTATATATATACATATATATATCCAGGGTTCCTACAGCATAAGGCAAGTTAAATTCAAGACTTTTTAAGACTTTTTAAAGACTTTTTAATGCCACTTGAAATCAAAAATTTAAGACCAAATTTACAAGAAACACAAAAAAAACACGCTTGCGACAACTTTAACCCAGAAGGTTTATTTTAACATAAACCACTGCACCAATGTTTCAAATTTTTGAAAAGCTTCCCAAACAGGAAGAAAGCTAAAAACACACAAATCACAGATATATTCTAACAACTATTTAACTGAATTCACAAACTTTGTTTTTAGCAGGGAACAAAAACAAATCAGTTTTAAAAAGCTCCAACATAACCAGTGCTAAGTCTTTTTTGCAGCTATTTTTCTTTGTATCGCGTTTTCTTAGTATGTTTGATTTAAAAGTGATAAGTGGAGGCGTTGCAAAGAGGGTGGAAAAAAACTGAGAAATATCGGCTGTTTCTAGGTAACTTCGATTTTGACGCTTTGTGTTTCAAATTTGCAAGTGACTCCACTGCCTTAATTCCCATCGTTCTGAGCTTGAATAAGCTTCTCGCTCAAAATAAAGTGTGCCTCATGTATCCCTGGTTTTAGCCATGGAGAAAAGGCTGGATAGACAATTTTCGTTTCATTTACACTTGCTCATATATTCCAGACAAAAAGTTAATGGTGCATCTCACAAATGTCCGGCGCGGCAACAACGCTTTTATTGGTTCCGCTCTCGGGGACGGAACCAATAATGGTGAGCCAATATTTTTTAGATAAAAAAAGGTAAATTTTAACGTTTTATTTAGATTACAAAAAATAAATCATAATAAAAATTATCCTATTTATGATGTTTTAAAAATTAAGACCTACTAAAGACTGATTTAAGCCATTTTAATACCAATTAAGGCACTTAGTTTTATTTTGAAGAATTCAATACCTTTAGCTTTAAGACTTTTAAGGACCCGCGGGAACTCTTATATTTATATATATATTTATAGTTAATCTTTTAACTCTTCACTATTATGTTATTCTTATACAATTTTCTAAGGTCCACATTTTTGTGACCATTTTTTGTATAATCTTTTTGCTGCTGTAAACACCTGAATTTCCCCATTTCCCTATTCTAAATGATCAGACTATATTCTATATTCACTACATTCTGTTATTTCTGCCTACTTAGTTTTTGCCAGGTGTTTTTCTAGCACATTTCAATTGTTGGAAGATTTTTTTCTATTCTTGCCATTATTTCTGTACTGTTGGATATGTTTTCCATAGTTTCTTCTTTAGGGTTTTCTCTGTTTTACCCTGTTTAATAATGTCTCCCTCTGCCTGAGCTTAAGCTTTTATTCAGCTGTTACTCCTTATATTGCCTTTTGTTTGCATCTCCTTCATCACTACAGCTGCAGTTAGCCGTCAGTATTCTTCTCTTTCTCTGTTTAGCTTTATGTCTCCAAGCCTTTCTTTGTTTACCATTCACCATTGCCTTAAGAAATTCTCAAACTCACTATGCTTCTCAATAGCACTTTTCTCCAAAACACCAGGTTTTCACTAAAGCCGATGACGGGGGAAATGAAAGCATTAATTAAAGAGACAAAGACAGGCATTCAAAGAACCCAAACGATGGCCCAGTCCTAAGGGGCGGACCCGTTCGTCTGGTTCAATTAGCATGTTTTCTAATCCAAAACAAGGCTTTGTTTTTGGTCCACTCTATAAAGCCTCAAACTCAACGCTGTTTTTGACATTTTGAATTGAAAAAGCTTCCTGGATAGGAAGCAAAATGTCTTCAAACTTGGAAACAAAGTCCAGTGGTTTGTTTTTCAACTTTTTTGGAATGAGCATTAATTAAAGAAGGGCCTTGTGGAAAATTCTGACATCGGAGGAGCTGCGCTCTGCTCACATGTGACCAGGATGTTCATTTTGTGTCCAAAATGCAGTGTGAATGCAGAGTTTTCCTACTAAAAATCTGCTTAAGATTAGTCAAATTGTCACCTTTCAGCTGGACACTAAGCTTAGCTTAAGCCAGAGCTAAGATGAAGTGATTGAAACCAAAATGCATTCATGCATTCGAGGTTCACTCTGAAAATCCAGCTAAAAATCTGATGAAAAGTTTGATGTATTAAAAAAAAAAAAACTCTTCATCGAGACTAACTGAACTGAAATGTGCCAAATCGGTACAAACATAAACAAATAAAAAATGTGTAAATAAAAAATCTTGGAAGCTGCAAAATATTGACCCAGGAAGGCTGAGTAAAAATGCAGACCACTTTTCAATAAATAGAATAAAGAAATATAAACTACCAAACTGGTAGCCAACGAACATATATTTGCAGAAACTTTGAGAATGAACAAAAGGTTATCATTAATTTCAGAAATATCTTTGCATATTCCACAGCAGAGAGGAGGAAATCAGCAATAGAAATCTTCTACAGGTATGAAGAGTGATTTCATTCCTCTTAAACGTTCTGCAAAACAATCACCAAAGGATATATTAAAACGATGCAAAGAAATATCAGTCAACATTTACAACACGGTGGTTATAAATATAAACTCCTGCACCTCAAGCTTCCACTCCAGGTAATTGTTTTTAATTTAGAACAACACTGCTTCCACCTAATTATCTAAATGAGCTGAAGAGGTTCTGATTAGTGACAAATGACTTTTAAACACTCTCGTTCTGAATGTGTCTGAAACAGCACTCCATTAGCCAGGTGCTATGGCAACTGAGATAAAGCCAGCAGAGCAGAATCAGGAAATGAAGGGAGATATTGTTCTGACAATTGACACTATATGTAGTGGAGGAGGAGGAGGTCTGCGACTCACCGTACGAATCATACGACTCCCCGCTGTGTCCGTATTCATAGTAGTCATCTGAGCTGCAAGCAGAGAGAAAAAAAAGTGAATATAACATTTAAATGAATAATTTACTGTTTATTTCACTTTAAAGTCAATTAAGTTGTAGTGCTGCAGCCATGGAAGTTTTCACTCACACTAAAGCTGGAAATTGAAACAAGAAAAATAAGCATGAAAAATGATTTATGTCGCTTTAAAAGTTTGTAGGTATATAAGGCAGCTTCCTTCCTTTATTTCTCCACAAGCTTCCAGTTCCATATTGCTGCTTATGGAGATGTATGAGGCGTGGCAGCTTTAATATAAAGTAAAAAGATGGGGGACGAGTTGCAGAGCGCTTCATTTCTCTGCTTGTTTATTTATTTATTTATTTTTGGATTTTGTGGTCGTCGGTGAGGCAGTGACAGAACAATCCTGCGTCGACATCACTCGGTAACAGCGCTATCATTCAGGAGAGGCAATTCATCATAAGGCTGCCACTGAGCCGACAGCAGCCATCACAGCTGGGTCCTCTCCGCCTGCCTGTCAGTCACACTGTCAGCGATAGGAGCACCTCTCTGCTCCCCAGATTAGAGAGCTGAAAACGTCATTCAAACACCCCCCCCACCCCCTCAGCGAACGCCAAGCCAACACCGGCTGACTGCTGAGGGCAAAGAGGTGACAGCTGTGACACCACAGAACTATCAAATTATTATTTTTCCCTGCTGTTAAGTAGCTTTCTTCCTGGGGACTGTGAACCTGTGGTTCTATTCTCTGCCTAACAAGGCCACAATTCTCTGGCTGTTTGGGAAAGAAATCTTTGCAATGTTGTGGGACTGCACCCATCTGTAAGCGATAGGTGATTAAATGACATCAACAGCAACAAACATAAAGGTATTTTTAAGGCAGGCAGATTTGTCATATAGTAAAATAATTATAACAGTAATTATAAACTATAAATCATGTTTAAATAATTTTTGCTGTCCTAAATATTCCCATTGATTTTTAGAACCTCAATTTATTCAATCTGTGGAATGACTAAAAAAGCTAATAATTGATTTACTCTGCTGAAATATTTTACAGCAGCTTATCGTTTTACTCTTAATGTGATATTACGCTTAACATTTTGTCATTTTTTTGTAATTTTGTCCATCCAACATTCGGTACTTCTAAAGGTTAGGCCATTTTGTACCAAACCTTCCAAAGTACAAAAAGGAGATTGAAGTAGTTTTGTCGCAAAAAGCTAATTGGGCCAGATCATTGTTAGTTTATTTTCTGTGTGGAAGCTTTTGTTAAGTTCCAGGTTTTGTGGCCTGCTTCCTGGAGACAGTGAACTGAGAGGGTTTTAATGTTTGTCCTGTCCTCTGATCGTGTCCTGGTCCAGGTTTATTCCCATAAGCCTGGCTCCAAGGAGGAGACCAGTTTAAAGTTTCCTGCAGAAATTCTGGTACTACGTCTTGTCTCTGTTCCCTGAACCACTGAGCTTGCCCGTCTGCATCTGAGCCTGCCTGTCTGCATCCGTGCTCGTCTGTCTGGGCACACTTCTGGACCCGTCTGTCCCTCAACCAGCCTTCACGCTCTGTGGATTCCAGGAAGCCTTTTTCCTTCTGTCCCTGTTTGTGTCAGAAGTTCTGATCAGCTGTTGGCTCTTGGAAAGCTGGACCGTTCCTGCCTGCTCTGTCTTCCCTTGGCCTGGATCGGCCTCCTGCATGTTCTCCAGGTAGGCGCAGCGCACGTCGCATCTAGTTGGCTGCCCATCGACTGGATCACACCTTTTTAAGGGAGGATGGGCTGAATAGAGAAACCAGAGTCATGATGGATTGCGCCCCTCCAGTTGCTGCAGGTCCGCAGCTCGACATTTCTGCACTTTTTTTACTGTTCTGTCTGTTTTTTCCATTAATAAATGTTTTGTACTTTCCTACTGGCTATCTCAACATGCATACTGGGTCCATCTGTCCCGCTTATGACACTATTGAAAGACTGCTGCTCTCTAGGTGCAAAAAAGAAAGCCATTGCAGATCCTTTCTCCCTGCAGCGGTTAGACTTTACAACAATCACTGTTCTTGACAAGCTTAATAAAGGTTTAAATCCATGCTGTTATTTGCACAGTTTTTCCTTTTATTCTATGAATAGCATTTTTCTTTTGTTCTCTAACATAACCCTGCTCTCAGACGAATTATGAAAAATGCTACAAATGTGTTTAATGCCAAGAGAACTTTAGGGGCTGAGCTATTTGTAGGGATGCACTCTAAAAAGCACTGCTCCATCTTAAACGAACTGCTTCAATCAGTAATAAGTAATTGAATTAAGTTGATCAAACTTGATTTATTAGGTTTATTAGTTGACAACTTAAATAAATCAATTTGGAAAACTTAAATTATTAAAAGGAGCATAGGAAATGGCCAGTGGGGGTTATGCAGGGGTCTGGTCAGGATCGGGAAAAGTGGAAGTGAGTTAAGCATAGCCTCGCCTTATTGAAGCATGTACCATTTGCCTACTATATACAGAGTGTGTCTGAGTAATTTGTATCTGCGCCCGTTAGATATAGAGCTAATTTAAAAGATGAAACAAGGTTAAAGTAATGAAACTGGTACTTTTCAAGCCAGAGGCTGGATCTGCTGGGTAGGATTTATGACTGGACATCCTGCATTGTTTGGGTGGACAGCCTATTGGCCAGAATATGACGCTAATGTTACAGTCACATTTTTAAACCCAGTGGACCAATTACAACATCATACATTTACAGTAAGTCAGTTCTCACTTGTAACATGATACAGACCAAACTAACATATTGCCAGTCTGTAAAAGAATCTGCCTCTTTCTCCTGCTTGTGAGCCTTTAGAATAAACTGGTTTCTGGTACTTGTTTTACTACTGATATTAGATTAAAGTGTTAAAGTTTATGCATATTTTAAGTTTATACATAGCGTCAGGGAAATGATGTGCACATGCTTTTGAGAAACAAAGAACCTATGGAATATTGATGAAAAAGAAAAATTAGGAACCCTTGTTACATGTATTACAGTAGCTGAACTTGTGGCTATAATGATAAAAGCCTGTATGTCTGAAGAAGGCATGTACCAGCATTTAATGTTCAGGGTTCGTACGGGTGCTGGAAATCCTTGAAAATGCTTGAATTTTTGGCGTTGTGTTTTCAAGGTTTGAAAAATAAATATTTTGGATGAAATGCTTGAAAATGCTTGAAATTGCAACCTATTTCTTTAAGCAAGAGATACCTATCTAACTGAATGTGTGTTTATTAAATGGAGAAATAAAATGTTGGAGGAAACCGAAAATGAAACCTGCTTATGGCTTATGTGTTTATTCCCATGTGTGACTCCGCCCCATGAAACCACTACTGCACCATGCGAGAGGTTGTGCATTTCAATGAACGTTGGCTGGAAGATGAAAAATACAAATTATGGATTAAACGGGGACAAACCCACAAGTCGCCTCTTGTAATGTCTGCAAAAAAGATGTGCAGCTTTTCACAATGAGCGAGTCTGCGCTGTCGAGTGACATGAAGGGGTAAGTCATAGTGACTGAGGAAGTGCGGTGTGATAATGTAATGTTAGTATTGCAGTGTTTTCCGAAACACCTATCTTGGCTACGCTCACGTTACCACGTTTCTCTTTTTCCAAAAACAACAACAAAAAAGCGAAGTTTTAATTCATTGCCAGGCCCAGACCTTAAACAGCAGCATTGATAACTCTACGGCTGATAATACTGAATTGCGACACCCTCTGGTTGGTTATATTACTACGCCATGGCAGAGGAGCAATTTTCTTTGATCATCCGAGCAGATGTGTGGGGGGAAAAAAACGTCTTCGTCGTCTTCATCATCGGTGGACTATAATAGTTAATTGAAACTGATAATAGAAAATAAATATCTGCCTCATGTGCTCTGACAAATTAACTTTGAGACAAATATAGGGAGCTAAAAATATCTACTTGAAACAAAAAAATCACATTGAAATGACAATAGAAACCATATAGACACAGTTTATTGAGTTTATCTACAAAAACTTTTTTTGGGACGAGTTAAAGCTGCAAAAGAGACATAGACAGGCTGTGAGATCTGAGCTTTTTTTGTATTTGCCTTCCTTAATATTTTCCTTCTTTCGAACACAGCTAAACTGATAACAAAAGTGTTTGTTTACAGCTTTTAGGAGTATTAGTAAGGAAGCGAATGGCAACACATGACTTCTAGCTAATGACCAAAAGCTCACATTCGTCCTAACATTCATTTAGAGAAGTAAAAACAACCTCAGTACTTTTAAAAAAATAAATTTAAGATTAATGTGATATTATGCAGTTAATTAATTACAAAAAATATCATCTGCTTTGTGGTTGGAGGGTCTTGCAAGTGCACATTTATTCAGAAACTGTCTTTCTTTGTTTCTTACCTTGCTAGAAAAATTGTCCTCTATACCTTTAAATACCTTCCGCACAGTAAAATAGGTAAAAATATAATTTTTCATATCTTTATGATATAAAAGGACCATAACATAAGTTCTTCTGATGTGATACAAAGTAAAAGTGACAACAGTTTTCCTTCAGTCATAGCACTCTCCCTCCCCCACTTGTTTCCTAACAATGCCAGCCAGCTGGCTGAGGAAAGTCGTAAATGGGAGAAAACCTGACAGGGTTTGGATGCTAGCAAAGCATCACCTGTCTTTAAGAGTTAGGGCTGTTTTTAAACCTATAAAGAACAGAAGGAAGAATCCCTTAAAGAGCACTGTCATGGTTCAGTAACGCATGATACAAGGTCTTACAAAGCTGGAAACTGAACTCAGGCTTAGCAGAAATTTACTATTACACTAATTGAACAAAAACACAGCATGACGATCAGCTCCTGTGGTGATACCGTTCATCTGGAAAGCTACAGAAATATTCCTGACACCTTAAAGATGCAGAAATGGGGTGGAAAGAGAGAACATGTAAATGTTTTGCCCATCACATTGCTTACCCAGAGACAAGACCTGACAGGATGTCCAATAATTACATTTCACATTCAGCTAAAATGCAGTAAATTCCAGAGAAGTCATTAAAATGAACATCATTTCAATGAGTTACAGTAAATCTATTTGCCACGAGTCACAGGTGCAAGCACAAACTTTCTCAGTTTTCCTCTAGCTCTGTCAAACTCTATAAAGCTAAAAATATGAAGATCAAGATTTTGCATAAAAACCAGGATCATACAGCACACCAAAAAAGGAGCAGTGATAGTTAAAATAAGTTATTATATTTGCTGTTTGCCAATATTCTTATCGTAATGTTGTATTTCATTAACTTTCACTGGAAAACCACCATAAGTAAAAGAAGGAAAGGCTCGAAAACATCAGTCTGTGTGAAATTAATCTCATAAGATTTGTTTGTTTTTGTTTTTAAAGGCATACTATGCAACATTTTCAGTTAATTAATGTGTTTTATAGCGTTTTGGATGATTAAATGAGTCATTTCAGGTCGAACAAAGGTTTTCTCGGCCGCCCTGGTGGTCTGTGGGGAAGCCTACCGTACTTTGCACTGCAGGAGCCCTGAAGCCCAGCACCCACAGGCTAGCTCAGAAGTCTCGGGTGCATGGCGAGAGTCGGGTCTTGCTACGGCGACAGCCAAACTGCTAAGCGGGGAAAAGGGGAAAAGGGCTCTCTACCACAGTAGACATGGTGATTCATTCGCGTTAAGCCTGTCTGCTAAGCTAAAACACTAACAGCGCCTGGCCAGCCCGAGAAACCAGGGAGAACAGCTGAGCATATTTCACGACAGTGCACTTTTACTTTAAGCCCTCTGGAGAGCCTCATTGGAGGGCATCAACCCCGGTTGCATAGTATGCCTTTTTAAAATATGTATTTGTTGAAATAAATCAACTTTATTATAATAATTTTAATTTGTGGAAATTAACTTGTATGTCTTTTATTCATATTTGTAGTATTTTATAGAGTATCCTGAAGGATTAGAGACAACAATAATCCTTCATTGTTAATTCTAGGATGTTCTGCAATGTGTTTTGTTGATTTGGAATAAAAATGATCCTTTATATATGCTCGCATTCTTGAGCATTCCCTCAATAATTCCAAACAGAAAATATGATCGCAAATACTTTAGAAATTTCTGCTGTCAGTATATTATGTCTCATTTTGTCCTAAAATCTAAACTGATGTTTGTTTTCTTTTTGCCTTGGTCAATGGTTATGTTTTTTTTTTTCCTTCTTAGCGGGTTGGATGCAACATAACAAAACCAAAACTGATATTATGATATTAACCGTTTAAAAACAACCTCCTTGGATCTGCAATGCGACATTTTGGTCTGAAATTGTGCATTACTAATGTAGAAAAAACAAAGAAATGTTGCATTAACTTAAAAGGGGCATAAAGTGTTTTAAAGTTCTTATCAAAAGGGTCTTAGGAGGTGGTAGCTGAGGTAAATCCAGCTGTTTAGAGCCTAATTTTGCTGTAAATCTGAGTCACTCCTTCTCAGACCACACTCTGTCAATGGATGGGAGGATGTGAGGAGCTGAAAGATTTAGCTGGAATTTATTGGTTAATAATCTTTCTAGATAGGTTTTATGACTGATATTTAAAGGTTTTCATGTCACGTTGCTTTCTTTAATTGTTTTCATGATTTATTTGTTTGTAGGACTTATTATAATTAAATATATCTTTTTATATATTTTTTATGTTATCGCTTATAATAATTGTAAGAAATAATTATATGCAACATGCACTATATTATTTATTTATTTACTAATAACAATATCTATATTAATTATTCCTATTATCATTATTATTATTATTATTGGCACCTCCAAACCTGCCTGTCGCACATGCAATTCTTACATTTAATTTTGGAGGATTAAAATGGTTTGGATGTCCTGTTCTCAGAACAGGTGGTGGAAAATACATTAAATACACTGACATAACTTATTTATTCTCTGATTCATCACTTTTATTTGTCTAAGATGAAGAAAAAATAAAGGTTAAATGGTGGTGGTGGGAGGTGGTCTTTTTCAGTGTCCCTTTTCACACCATTGTTCCATTTGTCTCAAAATTAGAAATACAGCAGCTTTAAACATTAAAAATCTGATCTTATAAATCGTTTTAATTTCTTCACATGTATTGACTTACTAAACAAATTTTACATAACTTTTTATTGACAGGCATCTTACCCCATAACAAACTACATCCTAGTTCAGTGTATTTATGCTTTTCTTTTTTTGCAGATATTAATACAGACTGTTTATCAAAAAACATATATTTACTATATTTAACTGACATTGAACTTCATTTAATTGTCTTGTTTATCTGAAATGCAGCAATTGATTCTCCAACATGTTAGTTGAGGGAGCTCAGCCAGTAGCATGGACTTGTCTAAAAGGGATCTGGGGAGAGATGTCATCCTGTCAAAGGTGTGAAAGAGCTTTGACTTTCTAAATAGGTCGGCTTTTGATTTGACATTCATTAGCAGAAGGCGTCTGCTGCTCTGTTCCTCCCTAGGCAAAGAAAAAAGATTTTTGCAAAAAAAACAGCTATGGTCAAAAGCGCTTTGCTAAAAAGCAAACACCTGTTGGAAATATGTGTGTGTTTTTTATTAGGCGTGTACGTCCAGGCCAGGTTTTCGGGTAATACATCTGTCATCTGTGTAAATGCTTCATCCGACGGCGTGGCTGTATTGGAGGGCGCCACGAAACAGATGGCGGTGTTAAATCTGAATGATGTAGAGCACATCCCTCACGTACTTTGCTTTCTAACATCCTCATTACTCTTCCAGTCCTCTGTGAGAAATCTTACATCTAGCCGGACATTGTAGAAGGCTTCAGGGGTAACGTTTGTCTAAAGTGGAACGAAAGCTTCACTATTTTTTACCTGCATTTGGGGACTTGATGAAATGTACTCATTAATGAATCTTAAAGGATAAAAACATCAATGATGCTTCTGGTGTGATTGTTTTTTTTTTTACATTTATTTTTATCAAACGGTTTGAGAAGTAAAATGCTGATGAAAACTGCCTCGCATTGAATGCTCTGATTATACCAGCTCCGTGATTTCTCCAGCAGATAACATGGCAAAAGGAAATAGAAAGTGGAGGGAAAAAAAATCATCCCACAGTTTATTCCCTCACAATTTTGCCTGAAATGAAACGCGTGTAATTTCCAAAGAAAACCTTCGTTATGGATACACTGGTGATTGCTCTGTGTGCCGGCTGATTGCGAAGCTATTGCAGAAGCTGACCCCCAACTGGAGAGACACAATGAGGGACAAAATGGCCAACTGCAAATGAACTGATTTTTCCAAATAGGTCTTTCTATCAGCTTCGTCAGCAACAATTATGTAATTTAAGGCCCTTTTTAAAAGCTAAATGAAATCCACTTTGAATAAAAAATAATAACACGTCCCCCTGCGAGTAAAACAGCACATATTCTTCTGCATTAGTGAGACATGACGTCATTGAATTTAAAGTCTTTTTCTAGACTGCAGTCACGTCCATTTACCTCAGGCTCATTACCCACAAAGCAGCTATCCTTCATGTATGAGTTGTCCAACTTAAAAAGCTGCCTCTGAAGACACTGCGACTGCTTCAGAAGACCTTTTAAAAAATTCCAACCGCTATTTTATTAAACTCGCAATAACAAACTGTCTGCTTTAAAGTATCGGCATAAAAAGGTTCCTCTTTAAGTGAAAATAAAAAAAAAAGCCAAATGATTAAACAGTTTTATTGACACAGACGCTGAGAAGAAAAAAGACTACAAAGACTACAGTTGCTTCAGCGTTGACATCTCTGTGAAAGGAAAAGTTTCAAAGCTGGATTCATTAGCGAGGTTCTGATGTAACATTAAAACAAAGGCTGAAAAATAATAACTAAACATTTATCTAACAGCTAAACTTGGTACATGAATTATTCCAAACAATCAATTTGAAGGGAAGTTCTTTCTTTCTCTGAGTTACACCAGCTTGAAAGATTTTCAGCATATAAACTCGTCTGACTGTTTCTGATGTGCGTTAGTTTTTCAGTGGGAAAGATTTTAAAACTACAAGTATAGAACTTTTTGCATTTCTGAGTTTTAACATAATAATATGGAAAACTTTTCTACATTTGTCTGAAAGAAAGCCGCTTGTTTTATCTGTGAGAAAGAAGATCTAACAATAGGAAACTGTGTGCATGTTGTGTTCAAGCAGAAATTTTCAGTTTAAGCATTTTATCGTAATCTTTTAATTTTGGTATTATACTTTAAATTTTTTATTACTGTTTTGTTTGTTTGTGCTGTTTTTTATTTTTCATGAATAAAGTAGCTTAACTTGGATTCAGGGAAAGAAAGGAACCCTTTTCAGTCCTTTATTATTGTGTCTAGACTGACACCAACACTGCAAAAAATATGTAAAAATGAGTAAAAATGTCTTAAATTAAATGTATTCACCTTTAATTTGAGCAAATAAATAAGATGATTTGCCAATGGAGTGGGGATTTTTGCTCTTAAAATAAGGTAATTAGATATTATGCACTTGATATAAGACAATGCAGTTGTTTTTTCTTATTTTAAATGTAGATTATCTTGTTCCATTGGCAAAGTGTCTCACTTACATCTGTAATTCAAGAAAAAATGCACTTATTTTAAGAAAAAATGACTTATTTAGATTTAATATTTTGCAGTGAAGGGGCCCTCAAGGACAACATGGGGTGCCCTCAGCGTCTTCTGAAAACAAAACAAATCACCAGTGGGCTGAGTTCAAAACTTTTATTTATTTTGTTGCTCTTATTTTTTAATAATTTAAGCAGAATTTCACCCATCCATCCATTTTCCTGCCTATCTCTAACTGTGTACGGGCGAGAGGCGGGGTACACCCTGGACAGGACGACAGTAAGAATTCAATTATAGTAATAATATATAGCATTTAATCATTCATCGAAATTTCTAAATCAAAATGTCTAAAAGATATAAAAATTAAGAGAAACAATAGAAATATTTGATGAGGTTTAGGTGAACCCTCCAATTCATGGGTTAGTATTGGTAGCCCTTCCTATGACTCAGTACTCATGAAGTAGCTCACAGCTTTAAAAAAGTTGATGCCTCATGGTCTATACTTTGTACCCAAAATCATATATTTTTTTCCCCGGGTTTAATTAAAATTAATTTTTATTTTTATCTAGCTAACAAGGTATCTTATTTTGATTTTATCCGATGAAAACTTGCATTGATCCAAAGTTTATCAATTAAAGTTGATACTCATCTCTTTTAAATGGGTTGGTGTGTAGATTTCAATTCAATTCAGTTTATTTATATAACTCCAATTCACATCACATGTCGTCTCAAGATACTTTACAGTCCAACAGATCATCCAGTCAAATTGATTCAAAGTTTTCTATCTAGGGAAAACCAGTTGATTGCATCAACTCATTGACTCGAAGGCAATCCCTCACACTACTGGCAAGCATGCTTGTGGTGACAGTGGAGGAAAAGGCTCCTTTTAACAGGAAGAAACCTCCAGCAGTACCAGGCTCATTGTGGCGGCCATCTGCTGAGGCCGACTGGGGTTCAAGGGGACAGAAGCAGACAGAAACTATTAAAGGCGACCCTGTCCAGGAAACACAACGCCAGACAGACCAGCTCTGAGCCAGATGAAAAGTTATGTTTAAAACAGTAGAAACAAAAGTGATCACCTGCTTCTAGATATGCTTTTAAAAGACAAATGAAATAGTTTTGATAATTTAGACTACAGTGGAAAGAAGTAACTTAACCTCGTTTTCTGGCCAAAGTGGTTATAAAACCAGTCTCTTTTTGGTTACTTATTGATCAGTAAAAAACAGCAAAAGCACGAAACAGCAAAGGAACAAACTGACTAGCCCTAAGTAAGTGTGACTGTAGTGAGAAGAAATCGTACAGGCATTTAAACCTTTAAAAAATTTTTTTTGTGATGTGTAATCATGAAACATTCTGCTGCATTTTTCTGGATACTCGTTTTTAGCTTAAAACAGTGTTGCACCTATACCAGTATCAGCGAATACCAAGAAATAGGGCACCGATACCATTTTGAGAGCAAGAAGTTTATTCAACTATTGTCACCCATTCCAGGTAGGCAATACAAAGTTCTGATTCACTTTGTATTAGTTGGCTGTGGGTGTTGGACACCTCAATCCATTGCTAATGTCTGTGACCTGAGTAACCCTTCCCTTTTTTACACTGAATTTAGAACGCAGAATTTAAGACAGTGAAATAGAGCCAGTTGATCTCAGGAGGCTGAAAATATTGAGTTTGAATTTTGAAAGGTTAAATTTTTTATATGCAGATTTTTGAAAAATTAAACTGAAAATAAGTATTGAAAATGTAATCACTTTGAAATAGTATTAACGAAATTTCGAAGAGAAATAACATGAAATTTCAACTGTGTAGAAATAATGACAATCAATTTTTTTTAGGTCAAAAATGTGTTCTGAATATATTTTAACACTGCAACAGTAGGGGTGTAAATAATAATCGTTTTGTATCGATGCATCGATCCAACAGCCGGCGATCCGATGCATCGACACGCAAGATCTTGCATCGCAAGATAATCGATTCATGTTTTTTTTTCCTCCGGTCTATTTTTATCCATTTGCTCCTGGGCGTAATTCTCCTCCCGTGCTGCGGTGGCGCTAAACCTATTTTGCCCTCCTACCTCGCTTCCTGGTTATACTCTTACAGCAGTGTGTTGCAGCGAGCTTGACACAGACATTTTTAAATTATGCTCAATATTGAAGCGTGGTCTGCGCTACACGCTGTGGGTCTAGATACGGCCAAGGCGGCGAGGAAGTGGGGGCGAGTTTAGTCCGACGACGGAGGGACA
>JAGKQL010000046.1:9314890-9476203 GCA_018398635.1 Cyprinodon brontotheroides | reverse complement strand
ATTTTTTGATGCAACTTTTCTACTTCTGTTATTTCCTGTTGTTTCAAAAAAAAATGCATCACGATATTACAGCTTTCATTGATTTATTTCAAACTTGAAACGGGGTTTTGCCTGTAAGGTCTAAAAAAAAAAAATTATTATCGATTAATCGAATCGAATCGTATCGTGGTGTAGTCTTGAGTATCAAAAATAATCGAATCGTTGGGTCAGGAAATTGATACTGAATCGAATCGCCATGATGGATGTGATTTACACCCCTATGAAACAGTAAGTACAAACATACAACATTTAAATTTCAGTGGCATTTTTAATTCAAATCCCAGCGACACAGATTTACTTCCTTACATCACCCCCTGGTCCGTGCACATGTACTGCACTAGACTTGACTGATGCTTCTGATTGATTGATCTGATCTTCTATGAAACATTGATTGATGGACCTCTGATTGACAGCCTACATTGATAGACATTACCGATCTCACAGATCCATGAGCAATGTACTGGTTACATCAGCTCAAATAGTGAAACTCAGCTTTGGGCATCTCTTGTGCTCTGACAGTGTCCCCTCAATAAGACAATTCCCACTTAAAATAAGAAAACACAATTGCCATCGTCTATATTTTAAGTGCAGAGACATCTCCCTTCATCTTATGCTAATAGTATTAAGAACGCTCTCTACATTGGAGAGCTATCTCCAGCCTGCTTGACCTCAGAACCTGATTGGTTACACCCGACAGAGACTCCCAATAATTAAAGAATTTGTACTCTCTGCTGCGTCTCCAAAACCAAAGATTGCCTCTTTTTTATAAACAGGCGGTGACGCTGTAGCCCGTGGCCCTCCCTGCCATGGTTGTCGCACCGAGGTAACGTTGTGTGGGATTCCTCTGAGGCGTCAGATCTCCTCTGAAAAAATGTAAATGTGGTGAAGTGTCTTCAGGGTGTCTAAAAAGAGCTTTTAAGCTCAAGTCTCATGTCTTGAGGGTTGTGAGCGCCTTATTTGCCTTTCAGATTTAATTACGTCTGAATTAGCAGCCCCGGCTGCTTTATTTGACACCATATGTACGGCAGGGTTTGTCTTGTTTCATTTGTTGAAGTTTGTGTTTCCTTTTGACGCTAATGTGACAGAGAACATTTGGGAAATGTTAAAAAAGCAGAGGATGATATTATTTGATTAGTGTCACAGCTGGACGCTGTAATACAGACGTTAGGAGCACATTATAGGCAGACTTACAGACTTAGATTTTATTTTGTCATTTTGTACACACAAGAGTAAACAAAAAGAAATTTCATTAAGTACAGATCTCTAGACTTTTTTTAAAGTGCAGGTAAGCAGCAGTGATAAAAAAAATATTGTGATGAAAAAAGTGTGATGTAAACAGATAAAAAAAGAAACTGAGGTAAGGTCTGTTCTGAGAAAAAATATTTAATTTATCAGATAATCCAAAGACATGTTTTTGAGACCTTTCAGATGTGAATATTGACTAAAGATATCGGAAATTAACTTGAATATTTTATGGTAACTTGTTTTGGAAACTGGCAGCAGAGCAGTTTATAAATTCAAAGTGACATTTATCCAGCTAGATTTAAATCCTGCAGTAGAGACTCTTAGCTATATTGAGACCATCCTGATCTCGCGATGAGCTTTCAAGGAGTTTCACTTTCGCCAGATCAAGTCTGGAGACTCTCCGTTAAAGAAAAATTTGGAGCCGTTCACCAAGCGAGCGTCCAATCAGCGTTGGCTTTGGGCGGGTTGAGGTGTGACGCTTAACAACGAGAAGCGCAACAGTTCAGTCTACAAGAACATGGGGGCTTCAGCCGATGAAACTAAGCGTTAAGCGGCCTGGCTATCGAGAAAGTTTTATCGGAATTAAAGAGTAACTACTTCACTGAAAGAAGAAGAGCAAAACACTGCTCTGGAGGCTTTTCTCAGAGGGGAAGACATCGTTTTGCTCTTCTCCCGACTTCAGTTTTCGGCAAGAGTTTGATCTATCAATTGGCTCCTCTTTAATCGTCGCTCTGTTACTGAGCTCATCTTGCTTGTCGTTGATCCGATTGGTTTATTTGGTCTGTCTATCACCAACATAGGCCAATCAGCTAACCAGTATTTTAAGCCCCTTCCCAAAAATTACTTCAACAGAAGGTTTCTAGATGGATATGTGGAGCAAATCCATCTGGCAGAGTCAGGTTAAGAGGCTCTAATGTGTCTCATAATGTAAGAATCATGTCTGTTTTTTTGGCTAACAACTTTAGCTTAGTTAGCTCTGGATTTTAACGGGAGCTCAAACTGCTTTAAAGCTGCCGTCACATGATTCATTCAGCAAAAAATCTGACTCTGAGAGGTTAAATAGATGATATTTTGAGGCACACCTTAACGATTTAGACAAGCGTATGCCTGACGTTTGGAAAAACTGTCAAAAACGCTGGCTTTCATTTAATAAGTTATGGGTACATTCTGTATAACTTATGAGCATGCTGAAACACGCAGGCACACATCGGCACATGGCGAGTACTTCGAGAAATTTTGTGCTTGCTCAAAATTTCCCGACGTATGCCAGCGTACGCTCATACATGGGGCATTACAGGTAAGTCATCTGATCGCTGACATACTTTAAGTGTAAGTTACTCATAAAAGGTGGCTTACAGCTTATCCAAAACCTGTGAATAACTTCCTCCAGACTTTCATCCCCATCATAGGGTGAGCAAGAAGGTGAGTGTGATGGATCCTCCCTGCGTTCACGCCCACCACCAATAAACCTCCTAGCAGACATGAGGCTGAATTTTCTGCGACTGCAAACCTTCTTTCTTTATAATGCGTAATACCCATCGAATGATGCTTGTGCATCATATCATGGACATTAGTGCGTTATGCATAAGTAAGGCTGTGGTTGGACATACATTCTGGACTCTGGAATTGTCTATGTATACGCCCAAAATTGAAAAAATACATAGAAAGTTCAGCGTATGCCAGCGTATTTAGGAGATTCCCTGGGATGTTAGGGCACAATGCTGGCTAAATCAAGTCCAAGGTGAGAAAAAAAAGTTCACACTGAGCCTCTGTCTGCTGGAGGTTTCTTCCTGTTAAAGTGAGTTTTTCCTCTCCACTGTCCCTACAAGCATGCTTTGAGTAAAAGATTGCCTTCGAGTCAATGAATCGATGCAATCAACTTGGTTTTTCTTAGATAAGAAATCTTTAATTAGTCTGACTGTATGATCTGATTGAAATGTAAAGTAGCCTTGAGATGACATGTGTTTTGAATTGGAGCTAATAAAACAACTGAAATTGCATTCTGGATGATAACTTTATTATACTTAATTTTCTAATTTTTATAACTAATGGCAAATACTGTCAAATTTAACTTTGCATCATCTTGAACATCTCCTTCTTTTGGTATGTGGAGAACAACAAGTTGGTGCAGCACCGGCTCCAACTACAAAGAATTTAATTGTCCGGATTAAACAAATTATTTTGATGTTTTTTTTTTGTTTATGTTTTTTTTTTTTTCTTTTTAATGTACCAACAGGCCATAATTAAATGAAAAGCTCCAGTAAAGCATAGATGGATCATTTCTATCTAAGTAAGGTAACGAAGTAATTGCACTTTGTTACTTGACATTGACCTGACGGTAAACCAACACGGTGCATGGATACACACCAAGGGCTTAACATTGACCTGGAAAATCATTTCACATCTCTTAATATAGAGAATACCTTGATCAAAATCAACCCAGTGTTGCTTCTAACGTTCATAGAGATTAAATGCTGAATGTTTGGCCTTGGTTACAGTTGCAGTGACATTGTGCTTATTGTGTTTAGCAAACTTTCATTAGCTCGTCTAATTAGTCAAACAAGATTTCTAGATGCTGATGAAGATTCTCAGTCATCCAGTCATTCATAGTCATTCCGTAGAAGTTCAAAAAAATCCACTGGACTTGGAAACCAATTGAAGACGTTTCCCACCTCTCCAGGAAGCTTTCTCAATTCAAATGTCTGGATCGCGGTGAGTTTGAGTCTCATATAGACAAAGAGTTGGGGGTAGTTTGGTTCCATTGTTAGCCTAACCAAACGACCCATTCTTGGAAAACATTTGCATGTTTTCCAAGCAATACAAGGATTTGTCTATATAAGAAGACTCAAACTTTCACTCTTGAAGATCATTAATTAGCTTTCCTGAAAGAAAGAAACCAACCCCAACCAGAAAACTTTCTGCTGTGGATATTTTGAACTTTTCTGAAATATTCTAAATTTTTAAAGAGCTCCATTCCTAATCCTAGTTTATTTTAATATGGTGCAATAAAGTATTTTGAGAACATTTTTAAGGCCTTGGGTTGCTCTGTCAACTAGTAAAGTGATATATTAATGCTAATATGTTGGTTAATTAGCAGCATGACTTTGTTTTGGACACAAAGCAGAGGCTAGAGGCTCAGACCTGATTATGTAACGGCTCCATCAAACCTAAACCTCATTGTAAAGAAAAATAAACCTTATTATTGGAAGCTAATAGTAGAAAAAATGCTAATTTTAAACCATATTTACCTTTATTTGTCACAATTTTAAAGCATGAAATTCTCTGTTAGGAAAAACATCAATGTCAAAGGTAATGTTACACACCAAGATAAGCGATTTAATTGGAAACACATTTAAACCTTCCAAAAGCATAGAAAAGGATTATGTAAAAATTACCAAATAAAATTTTAACTTCATATTTCTATAGTGTTTTTGAAGAAAAGTGAATTTTCAATGTTTTTTCTTTAAACAACTCTGCAAATTTTAATTTAACGAAGCTATTCCAAATAAGAGATGTTTTTTCTTTCCCTCAACTTTCTTTTCAAATTTTAGAAAATCAAACATACACTATAAAATCGTAAAAAAATAAATAAAAAATACTGTGGGGACTTGTAGGTTTTTGCTGGTAGCTTGTTATTGCTTATTTGTAATTTGTAGGAAACCGTTAATATTTACACAGAACAACAAAGTCACAATAAAATCTATCAGATCTCCAGTAAAGGCTTTAAACCTATTTCATTGTGAGGGTGGAAATATAGACGACCAACAGTGTGTTAGGAAAACAAGGAATCAATTGTCAACATTTTTGCAGGCCAAATCATAGATATAAATCAATGAAATGCATTCTTGCTACTCGTACACTGAATCAATAGATCTAAGTAAGATAATGTCGCAGTATTGCATTAAAGATCTGCAACACCCTTTGCAGCTGCTTCTCTTACATTAGCAGGATTTCTTTTCCAGTTAATTATGGTATCTGGTGTAGCTTTAAATCCAGTTCGAGGGCTGTGAGCCTTCAGCCTTCTCTGTTTTCCTTCCTGCTCACGAGTGGCAGGTCTGCTTCTAGCAGGAGCCACCAGGGCAAAGCCATGACAGAGAGACGCTAAATTGTTCTGCTTGTTATCCTGCAGCAAGTGAAAACCTTCCACACAGTCAGGAAATCAGGCTGGTGACTGGGAGCTCCTTATCATTAGGATATATATATATATATATATATATATATATATATATATATATATATATATATAAGCACTAGCTTTGCTTTACTATGGTCTTTGCTCAAGTTAAAAAAAAAGAAAAAAATGATGTATCTTTGTCCATCACTAAACATAAAGCAGCTCTGATTATGTGATTTCAGACCAAAAAAGGTATTTTGGGTTTTATGATGGCAAAGATTCTCAGTCATCCAGGTGATAGCCATTCCAAAAAAAGGAACAGAGAGACTTGGACGGCTATGGGGCTTCGCAGGCTGAAAAAGAAGCCAGTCGACCCCCATCCCAAAGGGGTGGACCCGTTCGTCCGTTACAATTTGCATGTTTTCAGAACAAAAACAAGGCTTTGATGTTTTATTGTATAAAGCCTCGAACTGAAACGCTTTTCCCGACATTTTGAATTGAAAAAGCTTTCCTGGATGATGGGAAGCGAAACGCGTCTTTAAAACTTGGAAACAAAGTCCAATTCAATCGCATGTATTCAAAAGCAGAATTACATTTCTTCCATCACTTTAAGGTCCGATCAAGTAACCCTTGACTCCGCCAGATGAATTTGCTGGATTTGCTCCGCATATCCATCTGGAAACCTTCTGACTTGCAGTATTAATTTTTGGGAAGGGGGCGAAAATACTGGTTAGCTGATTGGCCTATGTTAGTGATAGACTGGCCAAAATAAACCAATCAGATCAACGAAGCATATGGCGTGCTAACAGAGCGGCAGCGAAAACACAAAATCACAAGCTACAGGCTACTCTTGCTGAAACCAGTCGGGAGAAGAGCAAAAACATCTTTTCACTCTGAGAAAAGCCTCCAGAGCAGTGTTTTGCTCTTCTTTTCAGTGAAGAAATACTCTGCAATTCTGATAAAACTCTGCTTTCGGAGCAGCCACGCTAATGCTAGTTCTACCCGGCTTCGAAGCCGGCATGTTCTTGTAGACTGAACTGTCACGCTTCGCTAAGGCCACACCTCAACCGCCTCAAAGCCAGCGCTGATTGGGCCGTTAAGTTTTGGTGAACGGCTCCAAATTTTCCTTTAACGGAGAGGTCTCTAGACTGATCTGGCTTGAGTGAAATCCCTGCGAAGCTCAGCGGTGGTATCAGGATGGTCTCCGCAGGCTACCGATCAATGCAGGAGAAATAAGAAATCACTTAAATCTAACGTACAATAAAATACTGTATATTTCTAAGGCTTAGGGTCTCCAAACAAACCATGGCTAGTTGTTTTTAACTAGTGATAACAGAACAGTTGTAAACCTGTCCAAAAGGGGTCAGTCTAACAAAATTATTCAAAGAGGGCATCAGCAGGTCTTTACTGAGATCACAAAATGCCCTTAAACATGTGAAGCTCTGCGGACATCACTGCCTTTAGTTAAGTTCAGTAATCCTCATTCGACTACAAGAAAGAGAGGCAGCAAAAGTGATGTCCATGTGAAAAAACAAATTAAATTAAAACAAAAACAATATATAATTATTTTCTAGTTTAAGGAAAATACACAGTGTACTGAGAAGACAAAAGTAAGACTTTTTAAGAGGCTTTTCAATGGGAATACCTTGATCTGTCATCCTAAAAAACATTTTTTTTTTTTGACTTTCCACTAATTTTGAACAAAAAATCAGGAGAAGAGAGAGAATTTGCCCGATTGGAGCCCAGATCGTTAATAAAGGTTCACTGACAGAGACATGAATGAAGACAGAGGGGCTGAGAAAGGCTGCAGATGATGGATCAGATTCTCAGATGGTCGACAGTCCTCATCCGTCCCCCCTTTACTGGATTATGAATGTACATGTTCATGACGTTCTACTTCAATATTAACGCTGTTTGCATCTTTAATGCTTTGAATACCACAGTTTTAAAGAGTTTTTTGGAGTTTCTTTGTATAAAGCATCATTAAAATTTAGTGCTTAAGTCGTAGGGAAGTTATATTTAAATGTTAGATAATTCTTTATTAGACCATATTGTTCAAAAATTTAGAAAATTTCTATTTGAAAGAAAAAAACCCTGTCTTAAAATCTTATTTTTTTGTTATCTCATGCAGGCCAGTTAGTTACATCAGTCTGAACAGCAACATTCGGGCAATCATATATCAGCGGTCATCTGTCAATCAAATTTTTTTTAGTCATAGCATCTTCATTCATATGTGCAGCTAATATACGCAACGGTTGAAATAAGAATTTACTTCACCATTGAGTTACGTCATATCATTACGTACGTAATAACCTTAAGCTTACCAGTAAAAATCCACTTGCTTGGATGGTTTGTTCTTTTAATGAAAGAAATCATTATAATTAGCTGCTTTTCTTTTATTAATTTAAGGTATTTTATCATTTTTCACAGCCCTCTGTGCCTCTTCTGATATGTTATACAATGTTAATAGATAGCAAGGTTTATAGGTTTAGAAATACCTCATGTTCATGGGTAAACAAAGGTAATGTGATCACTCCATCTTTACTCATCAAAACTGCATGAACCCTCTGAAGCGCACATGCTCAATGTCGGCCTGCAGTATCAGCAGCTTTCTAAGCAAATCCATGACAAAAGGACACAAATAAGAAAAGAAGTAAGTGAATCAGCCGTCTCTGGAGGCGAACGGCCTCTATGTCTGGGCTCTATTAGCCGCTTCGTCTCCCGCCAGACAACGGACATGAAAATCTCTTTAAGTCCACCCAGCCTCCAGCATCTACATGACAGACTCTCTTTTCCCTCCTGCATGCTCACCAAACCCGGCAACCAAAACAGCCCCCGTCGTGATTCAAAGGGCCGCTTTTAAAAGGAAAATAGCTGCTGACTCCTGAGGCGGAACCGTGTTCCCCCGCAGCGAGCGCTTTCACCCGCCGAGCACCAACTCTTTGACATAAAAAAAAAGAAAAAAGTTTCCGGTCAAGAAGGCGGAGGAGTGTGTGTGATATTGAACAGACAAAAAGAGAGAGAGATGGTAGAAAAGATGGATGAAGCCCAGGTGACATACGGCCTGACACCTCTACAAAAGAAAACATCGACCACCCTCCTCAACAAAAGCCAAGGAGACAGAAGGATGCTGCTGTTTTCTCTCCTGGGCCGTTTTTTATTTATTTTCCTGCTGCTGCTGAATCAGGTGAATTTTTCACACCTTAAATGTGGCAACAGCTTTTCTTTTTCTTGACGTTCTATGGCGATCTGGCATACATTAATGTCCAACACTTTGTCTGTGGATAGAAAAGAGTAAAAGACAAAAGCCTTTGACCTTGTGCGGCTTAGAGAGTGTGATTGGTGCATGGTTATAAGGAAGATCGATATTCTGCATTTAGCTGAGCATGACCCTGTGTTGAAAGGAACCGCATCCCCCTGTGGTACTTTATTCTGCAATGACATGCCAAACACAGTGAGCACAACGCAGCTCGGATTGTCGGATATTTTCAAGATGAATCAAGTGACTGTATTTTTATCACAAAGTGCTGCCAGTATTAGAAGGAAGCTATAAATAGATTACCTCTTAGCAGCGACAAAGATGATATATTATGAACCTTTTGTTTATAAATGAGATTATCAGATGAATAAGATCAGAAAGTAAGATTTTGTTTTTCTTAGAGAAAGAGATGGTTGCTTTTGAGCAGAGTTGCTCCTAAAATGCAGAGTTGTGACTCTGTTGGACTCAGGCTCTGGGACTTGAGTCAGATAAATAATCTTTATCTGGTGTAATCGGCGGAGAAAGTAAACTGCTAAGTGTTGATTAAGTGACTAAATGATGAATGTTTTTCTGTCTGAGTTACCGTAGTGCAATAGGTTCCAAACTTTTCACACTTGGCTCCCGCTTTGTTTTAGGGCACTTAGTGAAATACTTTGAAAATCTAAATTGAAGTCAATACTGTTATCGGAATCAAGGACAAGACCTTTTTACCTTTGTGACATTGAAAAAATATGGATATTTTGATGGAAAATATTAATGTCAATGTAATAAAAAAAAGTGCTTCTATAAGAAATTAATGAAAAACAATCTGAGAGTAAATAAAACCATTTTTTTTTTTGGTACAACATAACATTAGAGGCATAAATAACGACTTACAGGCACTTACAGTTTTTAGTTTATAAACCTAAATATAATTATTAACTTTTTTACTTTGCTTTGTAACTTTTCAATTAGCTTTTCCCCTTTTTTTCTTGACTTTATAACTTTGTTTTTCCAACTTAATTTACAGTAGGTAAATATATCATTCAAGGGCTCATCTAATTCTAGACTTCAATGAGGGATGGGGGGGGCTCACTTTGTAAGGGGTATGCAAGTGATCAAAAACAACAACTTGCCCTAGAAAGGGTTAAAACAAAGAAAAATGAACTACAGAAACTTTAATATCATAATAGATTACCTTCATCTTCCTTTTTTGAATGTTTTATTTTCAAACAGATTTTCAAAATAGCACGAGTTACAAAACAGGCAGACTATGGAGTCAGGGGATTTATACACATATTGATTGAGGTATAGGGATTGGTGCGTCATTGGCGTAAGCACTTTCATTAAGCTTTAACCATGTTGAATGCCTGCTTTTTACGCTGCTCATGCTACTACCTATGCTACAGCGTACTGTACTCCTTCTCAGCCGTGTTTTAATTTGATTAATTTCACCTTAACTTGATTTCAACCATGGTAAACCCTTTGCTGTATTGTGGGCTGTAACAGGCGCAAGCTTACCTGATCGCCATAGGGAAAAACATAGAAAATGGGTTAACTTTCCACCGCTTTCCTTGGCGCTGGCGGCGCAACAGCGGAGACCAAGCGTCCAGAGATAAAAGAGTGGGTCGGTGCTAAAAGCTTGGATCTGGCGGCTGTAAAAGGACCGATACATAACTTTCCACAGTATCCCGATGTCTCCAATGAGAGTGTGTTCCCTGCATTTTTGATACTGGTAAGTTAAAGATGCGCGGTTTTATTTTATAGCCTACTTTGTTTCTTTCCTTCAAAGTTTAGGATCTTTTACGGGGAAATAATAATAGCCGCAGCAGCGAAAAGGCTCAAATAAGTTGAGAAACCCGGAAGGTTTAGGGAGGGTTGGCAGTTAACGTTACTAACTACACCTTTGAAACACATAGCAGCTAGTTAAAAAGTACATTACATGTCATTGTAGTGGTTGTTAGCTTATTAAGCGGTTAGCAGTTGCTACAACTAGCAGAGTTCCAGAGCCCGTCTGAGCACAGCTTACCCCCGTCACCGGATTACTCTGTTTCCCACTGTTTGCTGGCTTTATGATCTGCAGCTCCTGAACCCATCCATTAATGCAATGAACTGCATATAGAGACTCCAAGGACTTGGCAAGCTTGGGAACTGTTTTTACGAAGTATAAGCGCTCACTCGCCAGTTACTCCCACTCATTGTTTGGAACTTCATATGGATCCAAATTATTAAAAATGCTGATTTTGTCAACATACGGTCCCTGGCTTCTCTATTTAATGTGTCTCGGTAAATTCCAGATCCTTTTAGGGATTTTAACATCTTTTTTCTCTCTACTTCTCGTCTCTTCTTTCGACAACAACATTGTATCAGAGCTATGTTTACATTGGCGTAGCCCTCAATATGGCCGCCACGTCCCACAATGCAATGCGGATCCCGAGCCCTATTTGTGGCAATTGGCAAAATTTGGGCAAAACCTAATTACATCCTCTTTTAAATCACAAAATAACTTTGTTTAATGTGTGATTACCTGGAGTTTAACTTTCTTTTATTGTATTTTTTTGTATTTAAATCCTCCCAAAGTGGTTAATTGATTTATTTAATTCCTATAACATCCTCACTTGGGTAACCACTGGTATATGTGGGAGTCATAGGGTAGACAAATGTCTGGTTGTCATGGTAACTTTACAAACAGTGGGTATGGGTTCTCTGTTCTGTTTTGATGAGTTTCAGCAAGATTATTTAGCGGCACAATCTGAGTTATTCTGTTTTTTTTATGATGCTGCCATCAAGCAGGCGCTACAGGAAGTAAGCGACAGACTGCGGCTCAGACAAAAGGTCGGCATCTTTTTTATTATCATTGATTTCTCAGGAATGTTTACGGATGAACCACCAGTTTTTCATGTCTTTACATGTTTGTTTTTGGATCATAGCGATGTCCTCAGAGTACATTTTAGGAGAAACTAAACTACTTCAACATCAAAGAAGAGAGCAGCTGAATCAGCGCTCCGACAATTTTCCTAAATATGACGCCTCCTAAATGCAGTTTAGCTACTTTGTTTACAAAGATACTTATGATTCTTCAATACCAGGTATTTAAGAACCTAATAGTAATAGGGCCTACTAAGACTACTTTTAATTTACAAGATCAAGTCGTAATACTTGGAAAATAAAGTAATAACAAAATTTAAGCAAAGTCATAATTTAATGAGACCAAGATAAGATTAATGTTTCCATGTAGTTATTGGTCAACCTCATCCCAATTGGAGCCTTAATCAAGTATTTAAACTCAGTGGGAAGAGTTTGGATTAAAGTAGACTATTTATTTAATCCAATAATAATAGCCTATAACATTATTCTTGTAATATTGCAATGATATTCTTCTAAAGTTAATTTTTTTCCCCTGTAACATTTTGACGTTATTCTAGTACTGTTATTACACTGATTTGGTAATGGTACAACTTTATTTTCTTATGCTATCATTCTATTCTCATAGACCTATATTATTACCTGGTATTGTGGCTTTATTTCTGTCATTACTTCTTTAATCCCAAAATATTGTGACATTATTGTCATATATTTCCTATATATGTTGCAACTATGCAATATATGTGCAATATATGCAATATATATGTGTGTGTGTGTGGGGGGAATCATTCAGAATGTTAACACCATGTAAGGTTAACCAAATCTAAATTATTGTTAATATTTCTTCAAAAAAGGAAGAGCAGTTAGGTAAATATTTAGTAAAATATTTTAAATTAATTAATAGATAATTTTAAGCTGGAAGGAAAAAAAAGTTTTTTTTTTATTCTTTACTGTTCAATATTCTGAGTTTCAGCTTGATAGATGACACACATTTAATCCGAGGTGTTAAGACTAAAAACATATTTATCAGAGCTTATTATACGAAAAAAACTAATATTTTGCAAAAAAAAAAAAAAAAAAATTTAGTTTACAAATGATTACATTCAAGGGGAAAAAAAACCCAACAAAAACATGATTTCTACCAGTTTTGGGGAAATGATTTGAATAAATAAGGCTTCATGCTCTTAGGTGATCTGCAATAAATCACTTCATCCATTGAGGCACATAGTTGTACTGAATAAAATATTTAAGGTAAAATGCACAAGTGAAACAAAACAAACAAGATTTTTTTGTAATCCTGGGAGAATTTAAGCAAACCAAAACCAAATCTGGACGAGTGGATTATAAAGTGCATCACAAGTTACTTCATGCCCCTTTCAACCTTTCCAGATTGGTCACATTACGACTACAAACAGTGATACTATATATAATTATATTATTTAATAGAACATTTATGTAATTTGACAGATCTGGATAATTTTAAAGCTCTGAAGAGATTAATTTGCTAACAACATTCAACCAAAGCTTATACTGCTGTTTGATTGAGACTTGATGAGGTATTTGAAGCATTCCTCATCATACGTTAGAGTGAATTGGCATAAAGAAAGGAGAAATAACTTGAGTTTGTCGTGTTCTAGATTACATACAACTGTAGCTGTGTTAATCAAAGTATAGATTTATAAGTAGATACTTCTATACAAATTCATATTTTTCATATCTTTACAAGGAAAAGATTTTCTTCCTTCAATTTCACACAGAAGCACTACTTTGTGTTTGTTTATCACATATATTTCAAATAAGACACATTAAATATGGTTAATGTGACAAATATAAAGAAGCTAAAGCAGTGGGAATACTTCAGAAAGGCATAATAAAGTGAACATGGCATAAAATCAGTGCTGAGATCTCGGCTGGGGCCTTTCTGTGTGCAGCGTCATGTTTTTTTAATCCCTCGGATTCTCTGGCTTCTTTCTGCGTGTTCCACTGATTAGGATTCAAAAACGATCATCCATGTTAGTGTGTGGTTTTTCTGGTTAACTGGAAGCATAAACCACCGCGGCTTAATCCGCCAGACGTTGATGGATTGTCGTGTTTAGCAACGCTGCGTTGAACAGGTGTGCTGCATGTCATCACAGGAATGCTTTCCTTATTAGTAAAGACATTTTTTCCCAATGAATATAAAAAAAGGAGGATAGTTTAAGGTCAGAATTTTTTTGGTATCGACTGGTAGAATCTGTGATTCAGATTTCCCATTTTAAAATCTGTTTAATCTTGACAGCGCTGTGTATTTAACTGTGTCTTTTGGCTGCTATATTTTATGCTTTTTTAATAAAATATAAAGGGCATTTTAAGTTTGTGCAATTTGTTCTACAAAGATGCTACCAAATTTAATTAACAAACAGAAATATATTAATTAAAAAAGGAAACATCTTCTTTTTTTTAAAGTTTGATGCAGAACATGTTCACTCACCCTTAAAGCCGTCTCATGGACACAATTAGTAATGGGTCCAGCAACACTGATGTCTCTAGCTCTAACAGCAATACCTTGTGTCGATGGACGTCTCGTTTCAAAAAAGAAGAAAGAAGAAGTAGCTGTTTCCAACGGACTTACGCACTAAACTGTGTTTATAAGCTCACCTGTCAACGCAACAAATCTGCCAAAAACAAATTCTGATGTTTTGCAATTTATCTTCAAATTAATCGAGAAAAAATAGATCCTGTCATCCTGTTCCTCTCGTTTATCACTGAAATGATCCAAATTCGCATTGCTGTCTTCCTGTAGTTATTATCTTAAATAAATAAATACATAAATCCTAGTCCCACATGCTCACTTAAATGTTCTCGTAATCTGTTAAAATGTATGGATTGCCAAAAAATCGGAGAATATCGAACATATTTTCAATTTAAATGAAAATCTGAAATATACATTAAAGCATATGATTTTAATATAGGAAATCAAATCAGTTTAGTCTGCTTGAGTCTGCATGTAGTGTTTTTAAATGTCCAGCAGGTTTCAATATTTAGTGACACAGTATGGACAGGTATCAATACAGTTTGTCAATGCGTCGAAACGCTTCTTGACGCCTCATAAACCCATCACTAGTCACAATTGTATAACAAAAATTCAGACAAAAGGAGGTTTTTAAAACAGGCACCCCCAAAGTCGGTCCTTGAGGCCCGCTGTCCTGCAGGTTTTAAATGTTTTCTTGCTCCAGCACAGCTGATTTTAATTGAACGCTGATTAACAGGCTTTTCCTCAACTGCAATCATCATCAGCTGTGCTAAAGCAGGGAAACCTCTAAAACCTGCAGGACAGCGGCCCTCCAGGACCAACTTTGGGGACGTCTGTTTTAAAATAATACTTTCTTTTTTCTTTGTCTTAAAGAAATGCTGACATTTAGAAATGGCCCAGCCAAAGTTATGAATTGAAACTGATTAGCGTGATGGTAAGACAGCCTAAAGCTTTTTATAGCTGTAACATTAACTTTGTTTTTAGCTTTAATGTTATAATTCTACTGATTCTTCAAAATTGTGACCAAAGCGATATTCCCTTGATTCATGCATCAGCCCCTCCTTGACTGTGGAAATGAGCAGATAGCAAATATCTATGTTAGAATGACCCCTACAGGAAGCAGTTAGCTTAACTGCGTATTTCTTTTTTTCTTTCTTTTTCAGCTAATGTTAAAGATGTGAAAAACAGTTTTTTGTTCTTCCTTTAGAAGTGGTGTCTTACTGCAACTTAATTAATTGGGCGACATTCAGATTGGGGAAGAATTCACCATGAGGGAGATTGTTTACTTTTATGTGGAGGAAAACTTGTACCCTCCCTGATGTTGGGACATAAACCATGATAATAATTGTGGACATGGAGGACCAATGTCCATGTTTCATCTTAACATGTTAACTGGAGAAGAGGATGGAGTTTTGCTAATAAAATAGTGAGGGCTCTCTTCTTTGCTCTGCAACACCATACAGGATTTCTCTTTCTTTCCGTAAAGCTGCCTGGGGGTTTGCATTGGAAGAGGAAACCACCACGGAGACCCAGGCCCACGGTCCAGATCTCCAGAATGACCAAGGCTAAGTTGTGATGCTTGACGTTCCATGACTGAACTGCTGGAAAAATAAACCATTTGCAACACATTTCTCGGAGTTTAAAAACTTACAGTACAGAGGTGAACTGGAGGTGAAAATCACCTAAAGAGGCCTTTTTTTTTAATTTATTTATTTTATTTTTATATTATATATATATATATATATATATATATATATATATATATATATATATATATATATATATATATATATATATATATATATATATATATATATAATATTTTATGATTTTTACGAAGCAGCTTCACTGATGAGACAAAGCTAACAGGATGGATTGGATGGTACGCAATGCTACAATAATATATTTTGAGCTGTTGTTGAATCTTGGACAAGCAAGAGTTTAAACACTGATATAATGTTATATGCTCTCATTACATTTTGATGACAAATTATGACCAAACGTCTAATAATGAATCCTCAAAGAGGGTAAAGACACTCATTTAAAAAGGGAAAATTCAATATTGAACACTTTAAGCCCATTTTCTGTGGTGTCCAGGATGACATCGAATGATCTTACCAAAATTTTGTGATTGGTCCTGTCTCTGCTATTTGGCTCATGCAAATCCCCCCCTGGCACAACTTCAGAATGGCTTCCATAGTGCGTGTCCGATAATGTCCTTAAAAACAACCTTAAGCGTTCTTTTTTTAAAATATGCTACTCACGGGTCGTCAGCTGTTCAATGGCGTTCCAAAAAAGTTTAGAGTGAAGAAAAACTTGGGTTCCTGTCTTGCATTTTATTTAGCATTTTTGTAAATCCCAGAACTATTTTTTTCGATACATCACAACAGCTTATAAACTTCCGCTTCCGGTTGAATCTGAGCGTTGCACACTCCAGACCACTGGTTGGCGACGGTATCCTCTACCGTCAAACTCAAAATCCAATATGTCCTCCTCAAGAAACCACCTTTAAATTATTCCATTTTCAGAGTTTTTTAAAGTGTTTAGTTTAACAGAGGCGTTAGCACCTGCGGCGTCCGGTACACAGAGTGAAGCATAAACACTTAGACGCTGCTTGAAAGACTACAACTAAAAAGCGTAGCTGAGGCCCCCTTTTCGTTTCGATTAGTAGGAGGGATATTGACTATTCCAACAGAACTCAATGGGATTTACAAAATGCTAAATAAAAACACTACAGGAGCGTTTTTCTTCACGAAACTTTGGAGCGTCATTGAACAAGCGCTGACGACCCGGTGGTAGCATATTTTAAAAAAACGTTAAAAGTTTTTTAAGGACATTATCGGACATGCACAATGGAAGCCATTCTGAAGCAGCCAGGGGTGGATTCTGCATGAGCCAAAAGCAGAGACAGGACCACTTGTCAAAATTTTGGTGTCAATCATTGATTTCATCCTGGACACTACAGAAAATGGGCTAAAAGTGTTAAAAACCGGAATTTTCCTTTAACTAAAGGTTATTGGTTCCTGCTTAAGCAAATCATTTAATAAAACATTATTTGGCCAAATTATGTTTTATTCATCTCATGGATTTGCATTGTGAATTGGTGTGAAAACATTAAAATCGCTCTAAATTAGCAACAAGCTAATCTGATCACATCCCAAATTCCTCCAAAAAAGATAAAATTTGGTTCTCAAACAAAAAATCCATCCTAAACTGTGATATGGTTTTAAACCATGTTTTCCTACCTCTTTAGGTTTAGTCTTTTAGTTAGTTTCAGTAGTTTTTAGTCAATAGTTTTTAACGGAAATATGTTTGACTTGGAGACTTGGAATGATTTTTGTTAATAACCTTATATTTTGAATGGAAGTTGTGTTGAATTTATTCCATGAATGCGCTGATTAAATAGTATCACAACATTGACAAATTAATAATCCACAGTGTTGAAGGTGTTATTTCATCTTATATTTGCCTATAGGTCAGATTAAAAGGCGTAAGAAAGAAATGTCTTAGATAAATGAATCAAACCAGCAGTATGTATCATTTTGGATTTAACTTAACAAACCATTAACTTACTTTTGTCCTTGATTACTGTAGCTGTTGTCATAAGATTCATATCCCTGGTCATCATAAGCAGTTCCATAGCCGTCGTCGTAGTCCTGAGGAAACAGAAACTATGGTTAGGAACAAAGAGCACAGAGGGAAAAAACAAAGAGGTGAAACTGATGCTAGATGAGCTGCTGTGCTGTTATGTGTTTATTTATGCAGATTTTTTTTTCTTTCTTTAATTTGAATCAAAAATAGCTCATATTTCCCCCTTGAATTATGATGTGAAATTATGGATGATAAATTATTTAATATATCTGGTGTATTTGTTGTTTTTACCATCATTTAATGGGGAGGTGTTTTCTGCAAACGGTTTGAGATAAACACAGAAAGGAAAGGAGAAATAGTGTGGAAAACGTTACTGCTATTCTGCAGGGGATCCCAGACACCCCAAAGAGAAGCTAATTTCAGGATCTCCTTCTTCTGGGTAGAAGGAAGATGATCAGTAAATGAAAAACTGCGCCTTTTCTCTTAGCTGTCACTACAACAGACTTTGAATTTAGAAAACCATAGATATAAATGTTCACATATTCTGTTCAACCAATCGGAGTTTGAGTCACACTAACCGCAGAGAAAGGGGTTTCCTTAAAGGAGAAGTCAGGATTCATACATCTGAAAGTACTTACATATGAAATTATTATATACTGTCACTATTACTACACTACTGCCACCTACTGGTTATTGACGTCCGCGATCGCGGTATCGGCTGTTGATCAAGTCCCAGTGCTGTATCTGCTGTTTGTCACAACGGGCTTTATCCAGGATTATGTTGAAACGGTATTGCTTCTTCCAAATGTCTGGCTACATATTACGGTGTTTTTCTCTGGCCAGAAGTTCGATGGCAAATCCTCCCTCTTCAAGTTGGAAATCCAACGACAAACCCGTCCGTGGAGGATCAGGAATCGGGATGTCATGATCTTGGCGCTGATGGTTTGGTTTTTTTCCTTTGCTTGTTGCTACCCTGTCTAATTGGTCCAGTGGCTGATTAATGTTGATCATTTCCACCTGGTTCCTCTGCTATTTATGTTGTGTTCTTGTCTTCCATCAGTGCCAGGTTATTCAAGCGTTTTGGTGAGACTAACTCTAGTTTCTGAAGTCTGTTCTGTTTTTACCGTGCCCCCGTCTGCTCTGTTTGTCTGATCTGTTTTGGATTGATTACTGGATTCTACCGGCTTCTGAACCTTGACCTGTCTTCTGACTCGGGGCTTTGGATTTCCCCTTTTGACACTGTTGCTGCTCGGTTTCGGATGGCGCCTGCTTCGCTCGCTCTCTAGGAACTCTGGGGGCAGCGCCTGCCGCAAACTGTGGTCTAACCTCCCGTCTGGATTCGACTCTTTTCTCCGTGAACGGAGTGAACTTTGAATCCAGTCAGTGACTTTGCTTCAAGTCGCATTCAGCTCCACATCCAATCACTGACCTGTATTCTTCTATCTCTTCAGAGATTCGCCCCACAGCTGACAAGCAGCCCCACGCTCCTATTTGTTAATAATAAAGGGTCCAATTCTGGGTCCAACATTGTGAGATCATTAAACGGAAAGGTGAAATAACTCTTTTTTTTCACTTTTACCCGGCGTATTCCAACATCCAAATGCCATGGACGTGGGCATTGTCAGTTTAACTATAGCTCTGGTGAATTTCGATGGTGAAGTCCTCTGGAAATCTTCAATAATTGTTGATTGCAGATGTGTCTAGTAGTTCCCATTGATTTAGCTTGTAAAGCGGGGAGAATGGCGCTAGGCTTACCGCACCGTGACGTCACTGCCGGAAGATGGCAGGAGGCAGGGGTTACTATATTTGGGGCAAAAATGGCCGCTCCCAGACTCGGGGATCGCGATGAAAATTATTGTTTTTATTTCTTAACTGACTAACGCTAAATTAAAAAAACATTTAAAGTTTAAACACATGAAAATAAAAGTAGAAAATATAATCATTTCCTTTCATTTCACAACCAAGTACCATTTTATCTTATCCAATCAGTTAAATCCTAAATAAGTATTTCAAAGATGCTTGGTTTGCTTCTCTTTTTTTTTCTGCGATGGAACATTTTAATCAAATTCCTTGTTCTTACTCATAACATTGGCCGTTTAAGATTATTCTCTTTACTGTGTATTTGTATCATTAGGAAAAAGTAAAAAAAAAAAAAAGGTTCCTCTGAATTCCTCAGAATTGTGTATGTTTTAGTGCTTCCTCTGCTGCCGTTGCTATTGAAGATATATTAAGTAGTTTGAAAAACTGTCACAGTCTCTGGTTCTACATGTCATCAACACCTCAGTAGAGAAGCATTGAACATCTGTTTGCTCTCCTGGAATCCACTCAGCCCCCTGCGGTCCATCTAAGCCTTCACACGGATCATCATCAAAGCGAGCAAGTGCCGCGGCCATCCTAATGCGGGATAAATGGGTTACTTATGTTACTCCAAAAAGGCATCGACCCCACACATTTTTCAAACTAATCCCATCTGCCCCTTATTTGCATCGTCAGAAAAAATATCTGTAAGATTTAACAAGAAAAAAAATGTTCTTCCTTGCATCTTATTATGAAGGTCCTAATTCCTGATTAGAGATTTGTACTTGCCAAATGAATGTCTTTGAATCTGCTCTTTTATCTTTAATCCTCTAAAAACGAAGTATGTGATGCTGGGAGGAAGTGAGGCTTGGTGAAACAGTTGCAAAGATGGATTTTCTGCTAAATGGACTTCATCTGAATAACAAACTGGACTCACAACACTCCTTCTGAGGAGACTGAGGTATTTTGGAGTGCAGGGGGCGCCTCTAAAGACCTTCTATGACTGGCATCAGCCATCTTCTATGGAGCTGTCTGTTGGAGCAGTGGTTTATCTTTAGCTGAGAGAAAGCAGCTAGATAAGCTGATCAGGAAGGCCAGCTCTGTGATTCGATGACCTTTGGACTCAGTGCAGGAGGTGGGAAACAAAAGAATTCTACCTAAATGAACATCTCTGTTCGACAGTGTCTCCCATCCAATGCATGAAACTGTTGCAGAACTGGAGCGCTCCTTTAGTTACAGACTGCTGCTCCCTAATTGCACCAGTGAACTTTATCACAGATCCTTCCACCCAGCAGCTGTAAGACTTTATAACCACCACTGTTCCAAACAACCTCAATAAGTTGTTACATTCATGCTGATTTTGCATAGTTTCTATCTTAGTCAGGTAAATAACATGTTTGAAAGGGTACAGAAGTGCATGTACTTCCTGCAGAGGATGAGGAGAGCCCACCTGCCCCCATCCAACCTCACCACCTTCTACAGAAGCGTCATAGAGAGTGTTCTGAGCAGCTGTCTCACTGTGTGGTGTGGAGGCTGCAGCGCTTCAGACTGGAAGAAGGTGAGAACAGCAGAGAGGATCATGGGGGCTCTTTTCCCTCTATTAAAGACATTTCATCCCAGCGCTGCGTGTCTAGAGCCCATAACATCATCAATGACCCCTCACCCCCCCCCATGGACTGTTCTCCCTGCTGCCCTCTGGGAAGAGGCTTCACAGCATTCACTGCAGGTCCAGCGGGTTCTGTAACAGCTTTTTCTCCACTCCCATCATACTGTTGAACTCTAAACTGGACTCTACATCACACTTGCAGCATTATTTTTGCACCACCAACGTGGTTGAAACTTTTATAATACTTTTAAAAAGGACACAACTCAATGTTCTGCTGCATTTTGCACCATATTTATTTTGCACAGCATTGAACTTTTTCATATGAATGCCCTTTTGCACCAACATGTTTAGACTGGTTTCTTTTTTCCTACAATGTTTACATTCTGATCACTGCTGGACCTTATAAATGGCAATGTTCATTTCACTGTTCACTGCTCAATTCCCTGTTGTGAGCTGTATCTAATAAAATTTGGTTTTGTATACACTGCATACAAAATGACAATAAAGTTTGTATAAGTCTAAGTCTAAGGTTCAGACTGGTGGAGGACATAGGGACCACTTATAGGCTTTCTGCTTCATTCAATCTCTATTAAAAAAATCTAGTATTGGGGAGTGTTACCCTAGTGGTTAAGAGCAATGAGGTTGTGGTCTGGAGAAGGTTGCAAGTACTCCCAACAGCCTCACTCTGGTAATCTGACTCTACCAGGAGTGGATACCTGCTCCAGCATATCATCTGGAAACCTTCCGTTGAAGTAATTTCGGGAAGGGGCGGAAATACTGTGGTTAGCTGGATTGGCACCATGCTGCGATATAGACGGCCAAATAAACCAATCAGATCAACTAAGCATATGACGCACTAACAGAGTGACGACGAAAACGTAAGAGTGGAGCCACCAATTGATAGATCAAAAAATTGCCGAAACCAGTTGGGAGAAGAGCAAAACCATCTTTCCTCTGGAGAAAGCCTCCAGAGCAGTGTTTTGCTCTTCTTCAGTGAAGAAATACTCTGTAATTCCGGATAAAAACTTGCTTCTCGAGAAGCCACGCTTAACGCTTAGTTTCCTCGGCCGAAGCCAGCTTATGTTCTTTTTAGACTGAACTCCGTCGCTGGGCTTCGCAAGTGACACACTGGCAACCTCAACCCTTCAAAGCCAACGCTGGGATTGGACGCTTAGTTTGGTGAACGGCTCCAAATTTTCTTTTTTAACGGAGAGTCTCCAGACTGATTAGGCGAGAGTGAAACTCTTGAAAGCCACGCGAGATCAGGATGGTTCACGCGAGGCCCACAGCCGCCACTCTGGGTTCCTGAGCAAGACCCTTAACCTTGCACTGCTGCCCCGCTACCATTGACAATGGCAGCCCACTGCTCCCCAAGGGATGGGTCAAAATGCAGAGAACTTAATTTCCCCATACTGGGACGATTTTAGGAGGGATTTAAATTTTTTTTTACATTTGTTGGCTCAACCCCTAACAGCTATATATTCTCTCTGCTTTTTGTTGTCATATTAGCTTCATCTGGTACGTGCCTCGTTCCTGGATGTGCGGCCGTCCTGGACAGAAATATTACCTTGGCTGCTTCCATTTACACCTTTGATTGCAGATGATAGAGTTAAATCTAATTTCCATAACCAGAAATTAGTTTTTTACTTTAACAGGGTTTATACAGGAATGAGAAACTCTAATTTAATGACTTTTAATGATTTTTAATGACCGTTTAATGTTACTTTCTGATCTTAAAGCAGTCTATAACAGATAGCAAACAGTAGATTTTCATTGCCAGCTCTTTTTGGCTCCATCATAAGGAACTTCAAATGAGACTGAAGAACATCGTCACAAATACGACTGAATACATGTTGTTCAAATCAAAGCCGTTAACATTCCACTTTTCATATGATAAAATAAGCTTAGGCTGCAATAATTATGCAGAAAATGTTCTATAAAGCAGCTTACATCTAAGCTCAATAGAGAGCGGGACTGGGATAACGGTCACTTCCAGTTCTAGAAGTTTCTAATGCCACCACATAACAAAATGATTTTATTTTTAATTTGTTCTATTATAAAGAAACAAAATCACACATTGATAATCTGTTTTCATCTAAAGCATGTTTGGTGTTGTTTCTTCTTGTACCGGGCTGTTTTAAAGTCTGTTATATTATACAGTACTTTGTGCAGCCAGAGAAAAACAAGCGTTGCTGTGAATGCTGAATTATAAGAGTCGCAGAGGCAGTATAAAAGTAAGGTCATCTTACTCTGGGTGTATTTTCTCATATTGAATGCATCTGTAGAATAAAAAAAAAAAAACAAACATCTAAATATTATAACCAGAGGCAGATTTCTCTTACTGTGAAAATATCACAGACAACCTAAAGAATCAATAACCAAACAGAAAAAAAAAGAATTTCCATTTTCTAAGCTACCATTAGCATTGCTAAACAGATAGCCTCTACTTCTAGTTAAAAAATATTGGTTTTAAAAATCCATAAACTGTGGCTTCAAAAGTAAGCAATAGTTCACTACTCCTTATTGACTCTTGCCTTAAGGCAAACAGCAGGCTGATTATTATTATTCTGTAGTGAATCTGTTTGCTGTTGGTGAGGATATTGCATTACTATATCATAGCTAATCACAGATACTTCATTGATGTAGGTTATTAGTATGAAGGTTGTTTTGTTTTGAAACCATTTATGCATTGGATGTGTGAATTTGAAGTTGTAGAGAGAGTTGTATTCTAATCTTTGTATTTGAGGAATAAAAAAAAAATTACACGTAAATTTTGCACAAAGTCCACAAAATCTATTCTACATGTTGTACATAAAAAATATAAAAAAATCTGACATTCTCAGTTTTGCTCCAAATGATCCAGAACTATTGTTGTAAAATCACTGCGCTTGTGTAATATATAACTTTTGTGTTTTGTAATTGTAGATTTTTTTCTGTCACAATTACAAAAAAGTGACACCTCTTCAAATTCTTGAGTACAAGTTAACAAATTGTGTTCTGTGAGTTGCACATGAAAATTGTCTTCCATTCAGTTTTGCTACAGTTGATCTAAAACAAGTGGTGCAAAACAAATTCAAACACGGCTTCTTTTTTAATTCTACAGATACAAAACTTAGAATGTTACTCTCTCTACAACTTGAAATTCACACTTACAATGCACATGTTAGCAATCCAGTTTTGTGTGGGTTGTGTTTTTTCTTCCTCCACCACCAGGTGGCGCCCGGTTCTCGTTGGCCTTCTCACACACACTGCTGACTGCCACCCATTACCAGAGGACTGCTAAGCTGCTGACTGCCACTACCTCGACGCCAGAGTGTTTGCCAGTTTTTGGTACTCTAGCCAAGCTGAGTCAAACTGAGTTTTTGTCATCCTGAGTCTTAACCTTGTATTTTGGTCTTTGCCTCTCGGCAGGAAGCCATCCTGCAAACTGGATGTTTTGGACCTTCTCCCCCTGGAAGGATCATCTGAGCATCAAACTGAGCTGAGGATTCAAGCTAGTGGTTTAGATCTACTTTTCCCCAAGGATTGTTTAGGCTTCTCTCTGAGCAGGGGATTCATCTCCACGAGAAACCGTTCAAGTACCGCAGGAAATCTAAGTGGCAGTCAGCTCCTCCGTTCCTCAAGGAAACACCTCAACCTGGTTAAACCCTGTCCGCCCTCCAACGAGCAAGTCTTTTACTGGAACAACCCACACCGACTGGATTCAAAGAAAGACACCTTTTTCTGAAAATGTGAGTCCTAATAAGACAATATAGTTGCTTTTTCTTATTTTAAATGTAAATTCTCCTGTTCCATTGTCAAAGGGTCTCACTTACCTCCTCAATTCAGAGAGTAAATGCACTTAATTTAGGAACAAATTACTTATTTAGATTTCAATTTTTTGCAGTGCATGACAGCACAAATAGTTTTGAAACAAAATAACCATCACTGCAAAAAATTTCATTTTTTTAATTAAAAAGTGCATTTTTTCTTTAAGGAGGTAAGTGGGATACTTTCAATGGAACAAGACAATTTACATTTAAAATAAGAAAAAAACCGACCCGGCTTGGGATTAAGTGTGTAAGAAAATGGATGGATGGATGGATGGATAAGAAAAATCAATTACATTGTCTTATTTGAAGTGCATATTATCTAATAATTTTTTTTTTTCAGAGTAAAAATACTCATTTCACGGCAAATCATCTTATTTACCTGCTCAAATTAAGGGTAAATCACTTAATTTAAGACATTTTTTACAGTGTAAACTGGCCTCACCTGAAACACCTGAAAAAGCAAAAAAGAAATCAGGTGCTGTTCTTTAACCCTTGGGAGGATTAAGCCATATAAAAAAAATAGAGGTGGGCTGTAGCCTTATTATTAGATTATTATGGGATTATAAGGCTGCCAATAAGGAGGCAGAACATACATCCCATATGTACATGACAGTTAACGGGTTATTAAGTAAATTTAACTGTAATATGCTGTCATGTGCCTGTTGATAAACCAAAAAAAAATTAAAAATCAACATGTAAAATCACTTAAAGCTGACAGGGAAGCCTTGAAAAAGGGTATCTGTGTGATTGCTTTAGACTGGATGGAGAAGAAAAGTTCAAAGAGGCCACTGAAGATAAACACTGGAGTCAGGTTTCTACGGCTCATTAGATATACAAGGTTTCTACTTAATTACCTTAGCATTAAAAATAAAACTACTGTTACAAAATAACAGAAATCAACCTGTCAGACAGATAATTAGTGACAACTTATGCTGTCTGGAGACTGGCTGGACAAAAAGCGACCTTACAAAGCTATCGTCAAAGTTTAACGTCCGCGCTTCTCAGCTGCAGACCGCGCTTCTCAGCTGCAGACCTATATAAGCTGATGCGTTCAACTCAACATCAAACATCTGATTGTGTGTAAAAATGAGCATGCGGTCCTTAATGATGCTCCGTCATAAAATGGCTGAGCTAGAAAGGTGGGGCTAATTAAAAATAATGAGCTGTGTGGGCCGAAGCCAGTTTGCCGACACGAACCACTCATATCAGGAAGCTTCATTTCAGCTTTAATGGTATGCTATTTCAAGGTGGTGGTCTGAGTATCAGGTCATTGCTGGGAATCCAGCAGGGGTCCTGCTACAAAGGTAATGTCTCTACGCTTTCAAAATGCCTGCTTTTATTTGATTTTAAATTGGATATGATGAAATCAATTTACCACAACAACAAAAAAAGAAGATCAAAATTGGTTTGTTTCATATGTGCATCATTAGATTCCTGTCCAGCACGCCATGTCTGTGTGATATACTATTTATATTGTTGCAAAGCAAACTTTTTCTTCATTCAACTAATAAAAGCATCATTAAGATTTTATTTTTAAAGGAAAGAAAAACAACACTATCATTTCCTTTTATATTTGTCCATTTCTTTAATATACCTGTGAAAACACGTTCTTCCTTGTATTTATAAGGCTTTCTTTTCATTCACATTCCGTCAAATCAAAGCCACAAACCTCAGTTTATTTTAATTGGAATTTTCTTTGTAAACCAACAGACTAATTTATAACGATCGAGATGAAATAAAGTATTACATGCCTTTTGCTATTTCTTTGAAATAAAAATATATGAATTTAATTTCTTCCTAATTATTGTGATAGCCTTATTTTATTAAATCCATTGCAACCAAATGCCTTCAGACGTCACCTGAGCAGGAAATAGTCTACATGAATTCAGTATCCTTATGAGTTCAGCTGTTTCTTTAAGGCCTCAGAGGTTTGTTAGAGAAAACTGTAGGTTACTTTATTAATCCATTTCCTAAATCTTAGACAGTTCAGAAACGTCTGTTCATGCCTTTACTGATGAAAAAAATGGAACGGCAAAGCTTCTAACTCACCGAGACATGGCTGTCAACCTTACACTTTGATCTATGCTTGACGTGTCTGCGAGTTCCATGCTACCAAATTACACCATTGTAGCTTCCCCGCCACTCTACGGTGAACATGTGTAACTACGCAGACATCGCCATGCAGAAAAACATTATGGATGGCCAACCACTCCAGCGGGGGAGGGTTTGCATATATAATATTCAAATTATGCTGACAGCTCTACAGGAGCAGAGATCCCAGCTTGGATGCAGCGTCTGCCTCCCTGCCAGATCCCAGATCAATTCAATTCAGTTTATTTCTATAGCGCCAAATTCACAACACGTGTCATCTCAAGGCACTTTACAGTTCAACCAGATCATACAGTCAATTGATTTAAAGTTTTCTATCTAAGGAAAACCAGTTTATTACATCTGACTCATTGACTCCAAATACAATCCCTCACACTAAGCATGCTTGTAGTGACGGTGGAGGAAAAACTCCCTTTTAACATGAAGAAACCTCCAGCAGAACCCAGGCTCAGTGTGGACTTGCATCTGCTGAGGCCGACTGGGGTTCAAGGAGACAGAAGCAGAGACACAAAAGCAGCTGTAAAGGCGGCCCCCGTCCAGAAACACACACAGCCAGGCAGGCGAGCTCCGAGCCAGCTCCCATGTCCAGAGGATGAAGAGCACATCCAGCCAGTCCGCGGTCAGAGAAACAGGACCACACTGGAAAACAGATCAGCTTTGCTGATTGAATTAAGCCAAATCGAGCTGCAAAAAGCTTCGATTTTCCAATTCAAATGTCTGACACTTTGCAGTTTCTTGACTAATATCTGCATTGAAGCTCAATGCTCGAGATGCTTTCAGATTTGTGGGAACAAAATGCGACACAGGACCTCTCGATGCCCCTTGATGCATATCCCTTTTAGTGTGAATGCAGCTTCTGATCTACAGAAATACAGCCGCATATCATGTCGATATTGATATACGAGGTTGCCTGCATAAGGATGTGGGGCTGCTTTCCTTCAACACTAACAGAAATGTATCAGAGTTGCTGGGAGAATGGCTGAAGCTGGAAATAGGCTAATCCTGAATGAAATTCCATTGGATGTTGGGAAAGACATTTTATGATAGTGGAGGTTCTCCCTCCAGCTAAAGTATATATATTAAAAGGTTTGCCATTCTACCAATCAAGTTCAGACCTAAATGCAACTGAAACACTGCAGTAAACTATACATTTTTCTCTTCATCCATAAATATGCAAAGCTGTTGGAGATTTGCCACAGAACACCAGTAGTCGCTTACAATAATGTAAACGGAGCAGATGGTCGTCTATTCCAAATTATTGACCCAGGGCAGCTGAATATAAAACCTTTTATTTTCCTTCCACACAGTTTTATTCCCGTTGTTCTACTTTGTGTTGGTCTATCATAAAATCACTTTAAGGTTTGTCAATGAACAGAATAACAAAATGAGTAATAGCTCAGAGGGTGTGAATACTTTCATAAGGCATTATAAACCTAGAGGGACCTTGCTTCTTGATTTTGACATTTTATATTATTCTCCTGATTATTGTAGCTTACAATGGAACTGATATAGTACATGCTGCTCATCAAAATTGAGATCCTGGGGATTTATTTAGTAAAGGATAGGCTGAAAGCTTTATGTGCAGAAGATTTGATGTGGTAACCGCAACGTATTTATGTAGGGCTTTTAACGCAAAGGGCATGTAGATTTGCATTTCACTTATCCTTTAACTGACACACTTACTGAGTCTGGTGGCAAGCTGCCATGCACAGTACTGCAGAAACCGCAGGTTATTGAGGTTCGCTGTGTCTCTCAAGGACACACTGACATAAGGATAGAAGTGGGGATTAAGGCAGCAAACATCATCCGCTCGCTTTCATGTGTGCATCTAGTTTTACCAGTTTAGTCTGCGTGTCAGATCAACAGCCATAGAGGTGCAGGCAGACTTCTGCATAGCTGGATTGCAGAACATAAAAAAAATGGGATCACTGACAAGAAAACTGAAATGATAAAATAAAAGATGCTATTTACAGCTCCATAGGAAACAAACTATATTCTATAAAAAGCCGCAATATTAAGGAAGAACACAAACAAACCTACAGACTCACAGCTGCTGAGTAAAAGCTAATCATTTCTAATTTAATGCAAAGCTAAACACCTAATACTTTTTACATTTAATTTAATTTACATTTCACTGTTACACTAAAAGGAATAAAGCGGTAATATGAATATGTTTTTGATACCAGGAACACAATGAAACAGTTGAATCTCTTTTTTTAACTGGTGCTATATGTTCTTTTTAATGGCGTGTTGGGTTACTGATTGGGTTTCTTCTCATTTTTCTCTCCATGTCACCTAAAACTCACAATTTCTTAATATAAAGCTGCAATAAGATACAGAAAATAATATCAAGTCATGATTTCCTCTACAATCTTTTTTAACAGAGCTGGTCAGCTAATGGGGGGTGGGGGCCTGTCATAACTATACCCAATAATTAACTTTAGTAATAACATTAACCACGTTACTCTAATAAAATTTTTGTTGCACTATATGTTCATCTTACTTTTGGTAATAATGGATGAATGTATTGCCAGAATCTATACTACATACATTTAGATCAGAGGTCACGGATTAGCGGACCAGGATCCGGATCCGGACCACCTGCTGGCTAATCTGGACCCAACCTTATTTTAAAAATGTATAAATTACTGCATGTTGCTCGACGACATTGTCTAAATTCACTTGCGTCGCTTCTCCTGTTAATACGGTAAAGCCCTCCGGAGCGTCCGGCACCAGGCTGCACATGATACAAATCAGCCAATGAGCTGCTGTCAGTCTGGGTTGCTGCTGCTGCTACTTTTTACAGGGTTCTACAGCATAAGGCAAGTTAAATTCAAGACTTTTTAATGCCACTTGAAATAAAAATTTAAGACAAAATTTACAAGAAACACAAGAAAAACCAGCTTGCGACAATTTAACCCAAAGGCTTATTTTAACATAAACCACTGCACTAATGTTTCAAATTTTGAAAAGCTTCCCATACAGGAAGAAAGCTAAAAACACACAAAAATGACAGATATATTTTAACAATTATTTAACTGAATTCACAAACTTTGTTTTAGCAGGGGAACAAAACAAATCAGTTTTAAAGCCACAACATAACCAGTGCTAAGTCTTTTTTGCAGCTATTTTTCTTTGTATGGTTTTCTTAGTATGTTTGATTTGGTGATAAGTGGAGGCGTTGCAGGACAAGGGTGGAAGTAAACGGAGAAATACTGGCTGTTTCTCGGTAACGCGATTTAGACGCTTTGTGTTTCGGCGTTTTGCATGCTCAACTCCACTGCCTTAATTCCCATCGCTCCGAGCTTGAATGACTTCTTGCACAAAAATCCACTGTTCCTCATGTATGTCCCCTGGTTTTAGCCATAGAGAAAACTCTTGGCTGGAGACAATTTTCGTTACATTTACACTTGCTCATATTTTCCAGAAAAAAAAGTAAATGGAGCATCTCCCAATGTCCCGGCAACAATAACGCTTTTATTGGTTCCGCTATCGGGACGGAACCAATAATGGCGAGTGCGTTATTTTTAAAATAGTAAAAAAAAAGGTCAATTTTACTGTTTTATTTAGATTACAAAAATAAATCTTAATAAAAAATAATCCTATTTATGATGTTTTAAAAAATTAAGACCTACTTGTAAAAGACTGATTTAAGACATTTTAAGACTTTTTAGGACCTGTGGGAACCCTGTTTTAGACACAGCAGGCAAACCTGTGGCAAGCAGGGCAATGGGAAAGAAGGAGAGGATGATGAGAAAAAAGAGAGCAGAGAAAGTGTGGACTGCTGGAAGAACTGTGGTGAACTGGTGAAAGAAAAGTGAAATGGTGCTCAAAGATGACCCTGAACATTTAGAGGATGTTTGGCTCAACCTGCTGCTGTGAAGCAGGATTCTCCACCATGAACAGAATCAGAAATAAATATGGATCCAGGCTGAAAATGATCTCCTTGATATGTGCTTGAGAATGGCTTAAACCCAGGTTTAAAGCCTTGCAGGGCAGAAAAAAACAAATTTTATTTCAGTGTGGAATGTAATAGATTATAATTAAAAATGTCTCTGGTTGATGATTTTCATCACAATGTAGCACATTGTAGAGCAGCAATGTCTCAAACGGAACACATAGCTGGTAAAGCCTGTCAGTTCCGCATCGTTCCTGATTTGCATTAGTTGTCCCACATTTGTTTTTCTCACAAGTCATCACCTAACCTGGCAGTAGCCAGATTGTTCTACATTATCGAACTGGGACGGTTGCTGTTCAGTCTGTGAAAAGGAGGGATGTTTAGTACAATACTTTGAGCTGAGTGGGTGACATGCCAGCTAGTACCCGCCTTCATTAATACGCTTTCAGCCAATCGCTATCATTGTCACCAAGCCTCATAGAAGGAAATACCCAGCTTAATAACTTCCGCAGCTCGTTCGTCCATGAGAGCCATCAACATAGAGACACAATGATCACAATAGGATTCGTCTGCAGCATCTTAAGTGTTTTCGCAACAAGCAGAGTAAACAGATAAATCCTGTCAGAAGAAAAGCACAGGCATCTTTTCCATCTAGAAATGCATAAATTGTTTCTCTTTGCTCCTTTTTTAAATGAGAAATTGTCGATATTTTAGCCTAAGTCAAGTCAATGGGCTATCGACAGCATAGCCATGTTTGTAATCGCCCTTCTGACTGTCGTCATTCCTACATCTCCGGCCAAAAAAACACAGCTGGCACGCCGTTGGTTACGAGACTCAGATCTTGCGATAATCCAGCTTGCATCGCAAGGTTAGTGGTCACCCTCAGTACATCTAATGTCACTAATGAGATGGTAATCAGAGGCTCATGCATTACCAAGTCCATAAGTGACTCAAGCCGTTTGGTACCGTATTTTCACGACCATAAGGCGCACCGTACTAAAAGGCGCACTCTCAGTTATGTGTGCCATTACTCTATTTAACACACATAAAGGCGAACGCGGATTATAGGGCGCGGGTTTTATATACAGGTACATGTCCTCTACTACCTTTAAATACCTCTACTGCGTATTTAAAAATAGAGCGGGAGCAAAACTGAGTATGACTGTGCTTTATTCATGTATTTATTACAAAGTATTAATCAAACCTGGGAGCTGGCCGTGAGACAGACACATCGCAGATGACACAGCGCTGTGGTCACTCCTCTGAAACAGTTTATTGACGCATAAATTAACTTAAAATGCAGAAATCTGCCGGCAGAATATGTTCGCTTTTATTATCCTGCTGGCTGCAGTTTAGATTATTTAGATGAAAAACACCTACCAGCTGCTGCAGTGAACCGTGTGGGGAGGCGACCCGGCCAGAGGCTGCTGTTGAAGGGATTCCTACTGACAGCGCGCGCTGGTATGTGGGGGGTCTGGCGGCTCCAACAGAAATAATACTGGAAGGCAGGATGTAATCTAGATGAACTGACTGCAATGATTAAGTTTTCAGGTGGACTTTCTCACTTAAAAATCATATTAAAACGACTTTATTCCAACTGATCACAGCAAATATAGCTTCAAGGCAGAGAAAGGATAGTGAAGTCTCCGCCCAGCGTCGCGTCAGAACTAACTGGTACAATCAGCAAAAATGAAGCAGCAGGCGCGATTTTGCTGCTTTTGCTGCGAGATCGGTGTGAATGTAGCATTACTTTGAACGGCTGGTTCACACGATGTTGGCTGATTAAAGTTCGCTTTGTCAGACCTCCATAATAACAGCAAGCACAGCGTTCATTAGTTTCACCATGTTTTTCACATCGGCTGTGAGATGGGCGCGCATGGAGTCACAGATTAACAGCGATGGTGATGCGTGGAAAAAAACCACCTGGTCTCCTTACAAACTCCTCCCTCAGCCACTCTTTCATCATCTCCTCAATGAGGAGATGAGGAGTTCTACATAAAGCACATACCTGTTCTTTTATACACAATCCCGCGACACACTTCCCCTTTAACGTTCTCATGGTGGTCTCAACAAAGTCCGCAGTAACAACACACATAGGCGCGCGCCGCGCACATTTTTTGAGGGAAAAAAGGCGTTTATATGCGCCTTATAGTTGCTTAAATACGGTAACTTAGAATTTTATTTTTAAGGAACACAGCGGTTGCGTATGACTTTTTAAACTTGTTGCTATTTTTTTCCATGTCACCCTGACTGTGTAAAGAGAGGTTGCGTCTAGGCAAGGTGGGGAGATCTGCACAGATTTTTTTTCACTTCTGTCTCTGTGTTAAACACAAATTAAAACTATTTCTCATGTTATACTTGGATAGATAATGGTAAATCATTAAAAAATATATACAAAATAAAACTGCGCATTCTATAAAGCAAAGTGAGTCTGTGCAGCAGCTTATAGAATGTTCATATGTCTATATTAAAAACACAGTGAGATCTACAAAACCCAGCTATAAACGCAGTAGTACGGTTTATATACTGAATGAGTCGAGGCGATTCTCAGAGAGAGATCTGGGAAGTTTTATCAAAGTTTTTCTTTTTTTTTCATAAAGAGGTTTAGAGAGATACGCTGCGTCTACCTGCTCTTTCCGTCCCTCGTTATTTTATTTTTGTGAGGCTCTAAGACAGGGGTCTGCAACCTTTCATATCCAAAGAGCCGCTTTGCCCAGAGTCCGACTAAGTAAAAGTTGTTTAGAGCCGCAAAATGTAACATGACTTTTTCTTTAGAAAACCTTATTTTTAATCTTGTATAGGAAATTAGTTGTTGCCATCTCAAACAATCAACAATCATGTATTTTTTAATGTTAAAACATATAATTTTCAAGCTAATTCATAGAAAAATGTCTCTTAAAACATATTTCTGGTTCTTTTAATCTCATTCTTTTCCATCTTATAAAAAACAATAAAGCTATTGATACCGATATATATTAAAGTAAATTATTTAGCTCTTTATATACATTTTAGCCACTATTAAGAGCCACTGGACAGGGTCCAAAGAGCCATATGTGGCTCTGGAGCCGCAGGTTGCAGACCCCTGCTCTAAGAGGATCACTACTTTAACATATCTGTTTTTTTTTTCTCTTTCTCTTAGTTATTTTTTTTTTTGAGAAGAGTGATAAACTGTGATTTCTGTCTCTTGTTGTTTTTAAAAGACTTAAAAAGTATCACTACTTTATCTGTTTACTTTATCCTGAACTCCTATGGGTAAAATATTATTTTTTAATGTTTCATAGATTATTTTTGCATGAGGATGCCCCGCTTATACGCAATGTGTGACTCCATAACTGAATCTTTCCCTGTGTTTTAATTTGTAACCATGTCTCTATTCCTTTCAGACCAATGATAAAATCCTGTCAGATGTGATCATCCCTATTGACTTTCAATTAGTTTTAAACACCGCAACCTCATCCGACATGATTTTCTGTCGGACCCGACGCTAAATCGGATTCGCCGTGTTCTGACCTTAAGAGGGAAAAGAGTAATATTTGATGAAAAACTATAATCATATATTTATATACTGTTTTGTATTCCAGGAAAAAAAAATATTCAAGGCTTTTCACTAAAAGTAACAAAAAAAGAAAGAAAAAGAATCAGAAAATTTCCACAGTTTTTTTCTCTGCGTCTTTAAAAAAAAGTTGCTAGCAGGTCTGAAAAGTCATCAAATATAGAAACAAAATCTCTAAGTTGGCAAAACTGGACTGCCTTTTGTCTACCTTTACTACTGAGAGCAGAGCAGAAAACACAGTTGTTAAGTAAATTTGAACCTTTCATGATATTTCACCTGATTTTCCATTCTAATTATGACTTAAATCAGTACAAAAATATACAGTGTGCAATATCATACGCTTGATCTCGTTTATCATCCTTTTTTAGGTTTATTCTGTAAGTGTGGCAGCTTTTATTTCACTTTTACAGTGTGGCACCATTAATTACATGAAGTGGAAACCCTTGAGGATCATTACCACTATAGCAGACGTCAGCCACAGAGGTGTATATACTCTGAATATCATCAGTATTTTCTACATTAGGCTAATCTTGGCTCTATCCACTATACAGTTACATGATGAAACAATTTTAGTTCACATAAAGCGACATGAGAATACGTTTTTTTTAATATTTGCAAATAAATTGGTAGTTAAAGCTGGCAAAAACATCCACCCTGAGATCCAAGTTCAAATCCAGCTGGTAAATCTGACAGAGTGAGCTAAACTTTTTTTATGTTAGGTGTCCTTTATTTATCTAATGCCAATTTCCTTTCAGACTGGCTGGATTTATAGCTTAATCTACCACCTGTTAGGTTGTTAGCACCTTAAAAGTCAACGAAGCCATGCATGTGATTGACTTACCCAGCCACCGTGTAAGTGATGGAAGTACCTTCAGTCTGGTGCTTTCAGTGAAGATCTGATATATAACATTTTACCCAAGAATGGTTAAAAAGCAACAGCCTTAGAAAACAAAACAACAGCTGGACTCTGTTCACTGTTCCACAAACATTGGTTTTACCAATGTTGTTTCGTTTAAAAGGATAAATAGTTCAACTGAATGTGGTATATTGTTAGTTTTTTATAACAGTCAGTGTTTTACCAAACACAACAATAAGAAGGATCTACGTTTTGGAGGATTTAAGTTCTTCAACTACCTACTGAAACTCTGTTTCTCCTATCTTAGAGGAGTTTTCTGACTTTTTTATGTTTATGTAAGGTTTCAGTTCAAATCTGCTGGACAATACAAAGTATGAAAGTAGTTGTTTTTTGTTCCTGTGGTCTTGTTGTTATAACCAGAAAAACTCAAGAGAACTCTCTCCATAAACTGCGATTTTGGTCCTCCATGTTCCTTTAGGTCAGAGGTCACGGATTAGCGCACCAGGGTCCGGATCCAAACCTACCTGCTTGCTAATCTGGACCCAACCTGATTAAAACATTTATAAATTACTGCATATTGTCCGACGACTGTTGGAAGCTGGAGAAGTACCACCTTTCTCCAGCAGAGTCCGCCGTGGATCCTCCTGAGCTGAGCCTCCTTCACAGCTGCAGCTCATTCCATCATCAGAGGATCCACTACTTAAGCTGTCTTCAGAACTTGCCTCAACGCCGCAGTGTTGATCCAGTTGGTTAGCACTAAGCCTAGAACCTTCTGAGAACTTTTGTTGACTTTTTGAATCCAAGCTGGATTCTAACCTCTGTCTCTGTTTTCCAGGAAACCAGTCTTTCTCCTGTGAAGCTCTGGAAGAGCTTAACCTGCCAAGCCTGCCCTCTGAGCCAAACCTGAAGCCTGCCTTTGAACTTCCATGCAGCCTTGGATCAAGAGCTGGAAACCCTGAGCTTAGCTCTGTCCAAACCCTAAGAAGTAAGACGCTGAAGCAGCTGTCGGACTCTGCGAACCAAACTCTCTCCAGTTCCAACAACCTTCCTCTCAAAGCCTTAATCGTGGACCCTCAAGGTACAAGCCAGAAACTATATAAAGACAAATCCCTAAGTGCCTCGCTAACTGAACTGTCTTCCCACACAGACTCCGGTGAACCCGTGTCCCTGGACCAGAACCAGAACCAGAACTCATTGTGCTTTGTGACAATAAACTCTGTTAAACTTTTACACCTGTTTCCGTCTAGTGGTGTTCTGCATATTTGGGTCTCTTTTGAGAACCCATCATGACAACGACAGTGTCTAATTTCACTTGAGCTGCTTCTCCAGTTAATACGGTAAAGCCCTCTGGAGCGTCAGGCTCCAGGCTGCACGTGATCCAAATTATCCAATAAGCTGCTGTCAGTCTGGTTTTCTGCTGCTGCTACTTTTAGACACAGCAGGCAAACCTGTGGCAAGCTGGGTGTTGGGAAAGAAGGAGGAGACCACCTGTAGTTGCAACATTTTGGGAAAAACAAGTCAACTTTTATAGGAGGCCAAATAATTTAAACCCAAACTTTACTGTATTTCTCTACAATTGAAAACTATTTATTTATTCTAATGCCTATAAGCTGATTAACAGCACGAAGAATAAGTGTAAATGAAACCAGGCTTTAAGAGGTTTTGAAGCTTTATTTTTCAAATCGTATAAAAAAATAACATAAAATTACGACGAGTATTAGGTTAGAGATTTTTAAAAAAAAATTATTTTGAGAATAAAAGTCGTAATGCTACGAGAAAAAGGTTAGTAATATTATGATACAACAAGAAGTTGTAATATGTAATATTACTGAGAGAAAAGTTGTATACATTATAATAAGTAAATTTAATATTATTATGAAGCCGAGAAGCGTTGTAACACATCACAGGAGAATAAAGATTTGTAGCATTTTACGAGGGAATAAAAAGTTGTAGCAAACATTATTAGAGTAAAGGTTGTAATTTATAGAATAAAGTTAACATTATTAAGTAAGGGTTGGTTTGAAATTTTTCACGAGAGGAATGGTTGTAACCTAATACATTAGGTAAGTTGTAATTTTCTAGAGATTAAATTCCGTGATTTTACGAGGAATAAAGTGGTTACATTCACGAGAATAAAGTTGGCATGAACACAGAATTCAAAGTTGTAACAGTATTAGAGGTTGTATTAATTTTTACGAGAATGAAATTTTGTGTTGCACGAGGCATAAAGTCGGCAACATTGCGAGGAGATAAGGGGTGCGAACATTCACGAAATTAAAGTCGTAATTTGCACAGCAGAGGTAGTAACTGCGAGAATAAAGTTGTAATTTTACGAATAGAGGAGGTAAACGCTTTTTATTGTTATTGACAGGGAATAAAAGTTATAAGTACACGAGGAAATTAAGGAAATGGCTGTGCAATAAGTTAACTGGTACAGCAGGAGATAAAGGTTGCTTTAACATTGGCAAATTAGTTGTAATTTATGAAATTAATGGCAGCTCGAATAAAAGGATTTAGCAATTTTACATGAGGCATAAAAGTTGTAACATTATTAAAAATTACAAAGAGTTGTAATTTTTATACAATTAAAGAGTAAAGTAACCTTACGAGAATAAAGTTGTAATTTTACGAGAAAAATTAAGTAACATTACGAGAATAAAGTTGTAATTTTATGAGAATAAAGTTGTAACATTATTATGAGTAAAATTAAGTTGTAATTTTATGAGAATAAAGTCACCAAGTAACTTTACGAGAATAAAGTTGTAATTTATGACGAGTATAAAGTCGTAACATTGTTACAAGAATAAAGTTGTCTGAATTTTACACTACGAGAATAGAGTTGTAACATTACTAGAATAAAGACCAAGAAGTTGTAATTTTACGAGAATAAAGTTGTAACATTACTAGAATAAAGTTGTAATTTTACGAGAATACAACATTACAAGAATAAAGTTGTAATTTTACGAGAATAAAGTTGTATCATTTCGAGAATAAACTCGTAACATTATGAGCCAAAGCATAACCTCACATGATGCTCTACATTCCTCATTCTAGTGAAGAAACTGCTTCTTGCAAGAGTTGTCATAAGATACAACTTGTTTCTCATAATTTTAGGACTTCTTTCTCGTAATTTTTTTTTTCTCATAACTTTACAACTTTATTCTTGAAATAGAAGGAAAAAAATATCTCTAGCCTGGCCGTAATACTCCGTCATATAAAATCACACAAAAAACACACGGAAGTAAGAAAAGGAGATGTGATACTGAATCCTTTATAAGCCATATGTTGTATTTGACAGCCTCTATGACATGTAAACAAGGTTGACACCAACCTTTTGCTATGCTGGGTAGGTAGAGACCCTAATAAATTTTTATTGCAGGCCATGGTTCATTACAAGCCCTGTTTTCGTCTCACTGGTTACTCAATCTGAGTCCTGCCCACTTATATTGGAAGAGGGTAGCTTGCATTAAGTGCCACATTAAACTTTAACAATGGCATGTTATTGCCATTTGTGTGAGCAGCTACTCTATAATTGAGTTACAAGCAAGCTGAGTGGAGGCACATGGCTGGTTTATAAAGCAGAGTCCGTCTTTCGAAGTTTTAACTCTATCAGTGGCGTGAGAAAAAAAAAAAGGCTTTAAATGGAGCAGAAGCAGCAGCCGAGCTATTAAAATATCTGATGTGTTTGCATCGGGACACTATTTACTCAAAATATCTTGGAGCAACAGCAATGTGTTCCCAGCACTAAAGAGGATTATTGTGACAGTGAGAGGTTGAGGGGAGGGGAGATGAGACAGAGAGGGGAGAAAGAGAGCAGCTCCTAAGTGACTCTTTCATTTGTATGCCAGTGCATGGCTGAGAGGCGTGTTGTTAAAAGATAAGGACTGGCCTCTGAGGCCGCTGAAGACTAACAGAGGGTCTGGCACCGCATGTTACGACAGCAGTATCACAGCCGCTCCACTGCTCTACAATACCACTGTAACAGATAGGATGCCTCTGACACTCAGCGCTGGCTTTTCATGCGCTGGATTTGCTCCCTGTAGCTTTTGCTAAATCCAAATGAGTTCAGCAACTCGTCCTCACATTATAGCTTTATTATTATAAACTGCTCATGCTCAAACGGGTGTTTCAATCGCAAACAAAATGATGAAAATTAATCAAATGCAAAGGAGAAGAGGAGCGGTGTACATCCCAGATGACTAAATAATGACACCATCTGCACAAAGAAAAATGTCTTAACGGAGTACAGCTGTGCTAAACAGGGCTGTAAACTATTTAAGGACAAGGGAAAGACGAACCCATGCGAGGCTGCTCAGTGGAGAACAAATAATCTTGCAGTTTCTTGCCTCAGCCATCAATCTTGATCTAAATTTTTCCATAGTAGCTCTGCGCCATTTATTGGGCCCTTCCTGCCAGTGCATTTCAAAAAGCTGAACAAGCTGGAATCTGCTTGAGCTTTCCTGCTGTAGGGGTAGAAATAATCCCCACGCCATCAGACTGAGGAGGCCAAAGAGTCGCCCCATGCATCAAGCAGAAATATGGCTTCCCTGCATAATGTCAGACAAATGTCTTCCCTCCTGCTTTTTTTAATGCCTTAGCTTTTGATGTTAGCTGAGTTGTAAATAAAGTCTCCTGATATCTTCCAAGGAGTAATCCATGTCATTAATGAATTAGCCCTGCAGAAACACATCTGCACAGTGAAATGCATCAATCATCGGTGTCTGTGTTGCTACTTGCAGATCTTTAGGGGGCCTCAGGGCTAACTGCTGACAGACGCAATGCAAAAAGAGCATTCACTCCGACACCTGTGCATAATTTCAATTTGTCCTAATGTGCAGTTGGAACAGGTACTGGAAATTTTAAATCAACCTGAACTGTTGCAAAGTATTGGGAGAATTTTGTTCCATTATTATTACAAGCAAAAAATGTTTTGTAATTGGAAATTTGTTGAGAGTAGTTTTTCTGTTTTCTTAGATTATTTTCTTTTAAATATATATATTTTTTTTAAATTTCATTTTTTGAATAACATTTTTTTTACATTCTCTTTATTCAAGCCGGTATTGACCAATACAATGTTGATAACAGGTATTAGACCAAAGAAATGTGCTTTTGCTTCTCACTCCAGAGGAAAGTCTGCCATGAGAATTTAAGAGAATAAGATCTGAAAAACATAAATGAACCTAAAAAAGAGAAGTAAAAAAAAAAATATCGGAAAAAAAAAGAAATTTTGTAAAACAATGTAAAACAATGTGAAAAATTGTCTTAAAACCATTTTTTTTACTCAAAAAGTTTCATTTCTTGGTCAATTTCTTTTTGCAAAACCTGTTCTGTAGTTGCAAAAATAATGGAACAAAATTGACTCGATACTCCAGGCTAGATCGGGACTCTAGTTAAGGTTGCCACCACCCTCAGTAAGGAGAAGGAATGTGGGGTCTTTATTACAAACAGTAGAAGCTACTGTTTGTAATACTACTTCCATTTCTGTTTTACCTTTAAATACTAAAACATGCACTTTTTTAAAGGTTAGATGCTTGAACTGGATCTCCTTTTTGTTTCAGATTGAACGTCTGGCTTTGGGGGAGTTCAACAACTTCTATGGTTTCTCTGTCACTAGTCATTTACTGGTAACAAGCATTTAAGCCATGCTTAAGAAGGGATTTAGTGAACAAGCAGCAGTCCCTGAGTGCAGGGAGGGCAAAGCCACCTGATGAACATTCAGTTTCACATTAATCTGGAAAATAGGTAACCTAACAGAAACTGCTGCAGATAATAACATAGTGAGGATGGCGAATGACCTTTCTTGTATTTGAACGCATTAAAGGCTAATTATGAGGCCTGTGCAGAACTAAATGACAGCGACTGGGCTAATTTCACCGTTTGATTCTGGTTGTTTGAGCAGGGGTGCAGACAACTTTCCAGGATCAGAGTGCACTACGCTGGAGAATGGGGTCTCAAAGTATCCCAACAGAAAACTGATATTTTGAGGACTGCTTAGTTGTTTTCTTTCAGCAGAATATCAATCCATGATTTCCAGACAATTGAGGTCATCTCTTCCTAGTCGGTCCAATCGCCAGAAGGTTCCTACCTACATCACCTATGCTGGCCACTTCAGAGTATAGGAAGCAAGCACACAATACTTCGCTACTGTACTCAAGTAGATTTTTCTGATATTTTTACTTTACTACTTACTACTTATTTTTAATGGTGACTTTTTACTTCTACTCCTTACATGTTTACACAAATATCTGTACTTTCTACTCCTTACATTTTAAAAAATTCGTTACTCGTTACTTTTAGTTTTGAATCATTTCAGTGGAGTTACCGTTACATTATTTTTCACGTCATCAATACCAAATTCAATCTAATTGATGGGAATCTACGTCGCATTTGACGCATCACTACAAGATGAATCGACAGATCCGGCGGTATTCATTGGCGGCGTAAATCATTGCAGTTTGGTGGCGGTGGCGTTAGCATAGTAGTACGGACGCATGAGATGATTTGAAATGAACACAACGGAGTATCTAGTCCTATTGGCAGACATCCATTTAAAATGTAGGCAGCGAAATGAAAAGCGGTTTCTACTTTTACTTTATACTTAAAGTAAATTTACAAGCCTGTGCTTTGTTACTTTTACTTGAGTAAAGTTTAATCCAGTACTTCCACTTTTACCAGAGTATTTTTTTAACACAAGTATCTGTACTTTTTACTCTCAAGTATGGAAAGTGAGTACTTTTGCCATGCTCTGCTGTACTGTAGAGATGTAGTAATACACTCAGTAACACTGATAATCTTAAAACAATGATCAGACCTCCAAAAAAAAGTCCTCTATACGGTGAACCTGATTCAGAGGATTCCATGCATTTTAAAACAGGATCTAATAGGAAACAGTAAGACGTGTCTTCACTAGCCAGAGGTTTTTTAGCATTAAGCAATAATGATAACTTTCTGTTTGTATAAATCAAACTCTTCCTGAAGTCACATAAAAGAAGAGTGCATTGTTTGAAGTCCTGTTTTTTCTCCCCCAAATTAAAGCAAAAATTAAAGGGATCTTACTGCCTATCTTATTACACCTGGAACCATCTTGTGGCTGCCTGCATAGAAAGTTGGTTCCTTTGATCATTATTTTAACAATCTGAGATAAACCAAAAACCTTTTCAACTCGATACCGATACTAAGGAAAATACTCGATACTTTCGATTTCATTTTCGATACCACAAGGATAAAAACAAAGACTCCAAAATTCTACAAATATTTTCATTAATAAATAAAATACAATAAATAAATACAATAAACAATAAGAACAATATTTTGAGGTTGTTTGCTGTTGCACAATATTAAGCAAGCTTGATAAAAAACTTATAAGATTTAAATTAAGTGTTCCTTCCTTGGCTATGCTTTGCACACACATAACAATGACACTAGCCAAACTGGTTAAGAAACAAAGCACTTTAGCACTGTGTCGATACTTTTAAAAAGCGAGTATTGTATCTGGATACAACATTTTGGTATCGATACTTTTTTGAGTCTCGATACTTTTGACAACCTACTGGATATTAACAATATAATTATTATACTTTTTATATAATTTATTTTTGGTAGAAATTGTAAAAAATGTCATGTGTAATTAAAACATTTACAGATAAAGAGTAAAATGAATTTATACTGCAGCTCCAGCTACAGCACTCATTTCATTGATTAGAATGTGAATGTTTTAATGTGAACAAAAAGTAACGACTGAAAGGTGTAATGTCTAATTTTGTTGTTTTTTTTTTTTTTGTGGTCAAAATCACTTAATTTAAAAGTAAACTAATGGATTTTGCTGCAGAAATCTCCCATTATTTTAATAAGCTCTGTAAACTGCTTTGATACCAGGTTTATAACAAGTTATAACACATCTGCACATCCGATGTTGCTCACAGGTGTCCTACAGTGAACTCAGACGTATGAAAAATTAGAGAGAATATCCCCCCATACCGACTGAGATGAAACATTTTCCTAACCATAGCATTCAGTTTAGATTGAAATGAGTTGCAGAAAAATGTGTTTGAGAGATGAATTCAATAAACAATGTTGGGATCAATGCAGAGCAGGAGGAGATGGATGGATCTATGCCCCAATGTTCATTTAATAATCACCACACTCTCAGAGAGGATTAATATATCAGGAGGGTTTAGCAAAGACAGTGGCAGCCCACGTGTGTCGCCTGTTTCTAGTTTGTTCACTAATGAAGCCCTGCAGATTATGTTTTATACTGACAGTAGTACAGGTAATATGCCATTCAGCCTAATTCCCCAAATGAGAATTACATCATGTTTAATCCTCCTTCATAGGGATTATAGCAGGTAAGTCAGAGATCTGAAACGCATCCATCACATGATAACATCTGACAAAATAAAAAATATCTGCATTACTCTGAATTATTTTAAACGCCATTATTGGTTTTAAATTACTACTATTAGTATCATTATCATTTGCTTTTCAAAACCAGTCTAAATGTTTTATAGGGATTTTTATGTAACTCAGTTTAAAACAATCATAGAGTTTAGTGTGTACCTGTATTTTGTCTCCTTGGAAGATTTAATAGCAAATTCAAAGGGGAATATCACCACACAGATCAGTCACTATGTTTATTTGATCTCATCCCCTACTGGAATATAAAGTGTCCGACATCAGAACTCAGCCGATTTAAGTTTCCTGATGATGGTGCGTTTATTCTGATCTGAGGCCTACAAATAAAACGCCACTTTGTTTTCCTTTAAAAAGGCTCCACACCACAGCAAATCTGTTGTTTGTTGCTGCTGAACATTCTCAGTCATCCAGGTCATAGTCATTCCAAAAAAAGTTAAAAAACAATCCACTGGACTTTGCTTCCAAGTATGAAGACGCTTCGCTTTCCATCCAGGAAGCTTTTTCAATTTCTTTGTTCGCCTGCAATGCCCCATACTCGTCTCAGTGTCTGAAAGGGAGGTTGTTAAAGGGAATTATTGGCCTGGCTGAATAGACGAGGTCCTCTGCTCTCCTGTACAGGGGTTGGAGTTGCGATGATGGCGGGAAGGGACTAACATATTTGCTGCATTGTAGGTTGGTTTTTCTTTCTTAACATATGCTCTCTGTTCGAAATCCTGGGACGCATCCTTAGAAGGCCAGATTTGAAGGGCGATTACGTTATAACTTAAATGCGTCCTTCTTTTTGCCCGATTTGAAGGACGGGTCCGATGTATCCTCAGTATCCTTGGTTTACCCAGAATTCAATGCTGCGAGACCAAGCAAGCCCGGCTGCTCCGTAATTAGAGGAAAGGTTAGCTGGCGAACAGTGGTGAATATTGGAAGTTCAGCTTAATATAATACAAGTCTGTGAATAGTTCCGTCTGAAATGAATGAAAATAGTTGTTTTAATGGTTATAGAGTCAAGATATGTGGCGGTAATGTTTGATTTATCTAAAGGTTTTTATCTGTTACTGTGTAAATGGGTTTGGCTGGAATTTGGAAGGACAGATTCTAATATATCTGCTGTGTGGGGACTATAAATCTAGTATAAGTATTTTTTGTTGTTGAATATTAAGATTTTGCAGATATATATTTTTATAAATACATTGTTTAGATTTACTTATATCTTTCTACCTGTTTTATAGAATAGAATAGAAAAATCCCTTTATTGTCCCACAATGGGCAAATTTACAGCAGCAGAAAGATTACTTTGTAAAAGCGGTCACACAAATGTGGACCTTAGAAAAATGTCTAAAGAATAACATAATAGGGAAGAGTTAAAATATAAACAATACAATTCTGTAAAAGTGTTTTAACAATATAAAACTGGAGAATAAATAACCAATATGCAGCTATGGACATTTTACAGTAATGGATGTTTTAAAATAGCAACATCACAGATGTGCAGAATGACAGCAGCAGGTTATTTAACTGACTAAGGTTTCTATCATTACATTTGATTTGATTTGTTCCTGCTCCCGGTGGTTGGAACCTTTATTCTTCTCTGGATTCACATCAGTCTTTGTTCACTTTATAATAATAAGTAAATAAATAAACAAACAGTTTTGAAAACTTCAGTTTTCATTCTTTCCTGCTTTGTGTGTCCTTTCTTTCACGCTTGCTAAGCAACAGAGCATCGTGGTAGTAAAACCACATGAAAGAGTAGACCTGCTTGAATTCACAGCCAAAACTCTTCACGGCCTCCTTATTTTCAAGGACTTGAAGGATCCAGTCTAGGTAGACTCGTCAGCTTGGAGGATGTCTCCTAGGTTTGGCTTGCTTGCTTGCTTGCTTGCTTTCCGCTCCTTCCTTCCTTCCTTCCTTCCTTCCTTCCTTCCTTCCCTTGCTTCCTTGCTTCCTTCCTTCCTTCCTTTAATATCTTTAATTTTTCTTTTTGGAATGACTATGAAGAATGACTGAGAATCTTCATCAGCTGTACTCCAGTTATTACTTTTAATTACTTAAGGAAAGTATAGAGGGCCAAAATTTCTACTTAAGTAAGGTAACAAAGTATTTATACTTTGACACCTCTGTCTTTAATTGAGGCGGAGTTCTGGAGCTCAGAGAGCAAAGACAGCTACTGATATAAACACAGGAAGCGGATTCAGGTTCAGTCTAACACCTACATTTAGGTCACATATTAAACGTCATGTAAGGCAGTTGAAGATACATTTAGGCCTTTTTCTTTAGAAATAGATCTCTCTTTTCAATCACCATCTTGTCTTAACAAGCTCCCAGCCTCTGTTCGATCACTCTGACGTTGTGTTTATAAAAACACCTTCCACCTCTCCGCATATGTTGGATGCTGTACATCATGGAGCATTACAGTTCATTACAGGGTATGAAACTCTCACTCAATGCTCTACTTTACATTCTCGGTGGAGGCGGCCATCATTATCAGTCTGTAGAGTCACGCATTGGTACATTTTTATCTACTGAGCTGCTGCCTGATTATCCTCCTACGTGTCGCTGACAGTCCAGCCACAGACGTCGCTCTCAGGACTTTATTTCCTGCAGAGTTCTGTTAGGACGACCAAAAGTTTGAGAAAAAGCATGACCTAAACACTGCACACTGATAAGGCTGGGACTATAGAAGCAAGAAATCGTCCTATGAGACTTGCTCCTGTTTTGTTGGTTGGTCTGTTTGATTCAAGTCCAAAAAAAAAAATGTCTGCTCAATTGAAACCAGTCTCTCTTGTGACTACGGTATTGGAGACTACCTAATAAATAAAAGCTGAATAAAAATTAAACTAAGGCTTCCTCCCAACAACATCCTGTCTAACTGATTGCTTTCAATTTTACCTTATGCTACTAAATAAAGTAATGCATACATCTGTTAGATCTATAAAAATGTCTTACAAAGTTGTGGAAAAATGAGACTCTTGCAAGAGAAGGTTCAAATTAATTTTACGTCCTCAGATGGAGAGATAGAGCTCTGACTGGGGAAAGCTCAGTACATACATTTATAAAGCATCTCCTAATACACACACACCCTCCTAGGGGAACCAACCCACCCCTACATACAAAAAACTTCCTCACACACGAACATTTGGAGGATGACAACTTCAGTTCATCAAGGATTAAAAGGCAAAGGGCAGGTGATGGTAAACAATTGGGATTTTTTTCAAGTGTACCTGACTTCTTAGCAGTGGCTTTATTATAAGACTGGCAGGAATGTGAGCATTACAGTTATTGACCTTGTTATTATAATATTTGTATGTTAAGATACGTGTGCGAATCAAACGCATATATTTCATATGAGGTTACAATTTATTTTTTTCTCTTTTGTTTCCCCTCTTCATCATCCAGGAGCACCTTTTATTTTTACTTTAATTGTCTGACCATGTGTTGTAAGCTTTTATTTTCTGCCTATTATACCATGTAATCTTTGTAACGTATTTGTTTGATTGTTTACGTAAAAAACTTAAATCACAAAAAATAAATGTGATTCTAGGTGAAATGCATAGAAAAATATCATATGAGACCAAAAATTAACTTATGATCAACATGCAAAATGGAAAAAAAAAACATTACTGTACTGATGGCAGTGTCATGCAGAATGGGCTGGTTGTGTTGTGAAGGTTGTCAAAGTTATGATGGAGATGGAACATTTATCACAGAGGAGAGCATATATGGAAAAAATGCTGTTTTTAAAAAGTGTCCTTTAAGTCCTCCACAGGATCCGTCTGAGCCTGAACTATTACTCAGAAAACATGGCAGACTGAGGGGGAGTTGAATTGAAATGTTTTCCAAGCTTTAAAGAATTCAGTTTGTTTTAAAAGACAAAGGTTTAAACACTGTTAGCATTTTCCTCCGCCTAAGGATTACACACTACAGTGCTTCCTGTTGTCAAATCATAAAAAATAAAATAAAGAAGGGTAAAACTGGTTTAAATCATTTTCCTTCGTCTAATTCTGACCCTAACCTCTGCCACTCAACCTAGATTTCAGAAAGAAGGTTGAGAAGATGAGTTTGTATTTCATAAAGCTGAGCAGCGAAACAAAGAATGGTGCAAAGCGCTGTGAGAGCAGATATGAAGCTTTAACACCAAGGAAGGAGATGAAGCAGTGGATCATCTCTGTCTGCAGGTGATGGATGGAGAGGTCTGCTCCTGGTATTCAGAAGCCACAAAACAGCTCATTCTGCAACTAATTTGCAGTGATGTGGTGAGATTTATCATGTGGCAGATGTTTTGGGGGTCCCCCCCGCCCCCCAGACACACAGGTGCAGTTTACAGCTGCGACAATGATGGCAAACAGCTGCTCCCAGAGTCATTCCCTGTGACCTCCACACATCTGAATCACAGCCTCTGAATAAACCTGTCACATGTGGTTAGGGATGTGCTGCTGGGGTCCTTTACCAATGCACCCCTTGCCTTCCTCCTCTTCGATCTGCCTAGATACGCTGGGCTGACGCTGACTCCTCCAGGGAGCGCGTCCTGATGGTGCGGCGGGAGCTTTTCCTGGCAAACGCACAAAGGGCTCCGACTCTAGACTGTAGCGGCTGTTCGTCAAACCGACGGGTTCAACAGGAGAGTCGCAAGACCGCATTATAAAGATGGCAGCACAACCACAGACTCATTTATCTATGAGGAAAGGATGTTTAAAACTGCTTGGCTCATAATTAATAAGCTACAGCGAACCTTTAATCAACATCACACAGCAGCAGAGCCTCTTATATGAGTTGTGTGTAGAAAAGGTGTCGATTGGAAGGGGATGGTTTAAGATGCAAAAGGGAATTTTTCCATTGTGAGATAAATTCTGTTCATTTATTTGGGAGTGGTTAGTGGTTAGGGAATTACACTTGGATGTATTTCAGTGTAAGTACCATATAGTTTTAGAAACATTTCACTGATAATTAATACCAGCTTATACCATTACCAAGGCTTGATGTTAACCATTGACCGATCGCCCGGTAGTAGTTTTTATTGTCGGGAGAGTACAAATTTCATTGCATTAGTAATTTATCACTCAAAATTACTGTAAAATCACAGACATTTGCTAAAAACAACCTACAAGCGTTGCCGGCGCCATTTTGTTGTTTTGTACACATTCTCGCATGATTTGAAAAAAGCCGCGTGATTTTCCTCTTAGACTAGATGGCGCGATTCAGCTCTTGGGGAGAGAATTCTGCAGAGCAGCAGCTGGATGATGAATTTAATCTATACTATAATACGCTAGATTAAAAATGATCAGTCAGGGATTAGGAAAATGATAATAATAATTGTATGCACAAAGGGCAAATATTTCTATCATATATGGCAGTCTTCTGTACAGAGGTAATACCTTAAAAAATGTTCATTAAATTTTTTTCTCTAAGACATTGGAGTGGTGCATTTAAATGTTATAGAGCTAAACATGTTAAATTGGTGAGTAGTAGTAGTGTAAGTTTTTAACCTGTCAAGTTTTTTTTAGATTTTTAACATTACAATTTATATTTTTTCCAAGCACAACAGTTTAAAGCAAGTTTAGTTTTGAAAACCGAAATGTGCAGGAAGGATTGAAAAGCATGTTAACAGGGGAATGTAGGCTTGAGTTCATTATCTGGCGCATGCTAATAACACCAGGAAACTGTAAACTTACTGAATTACAAAAAACATTTAAAAAACAAACATGTTTCATTTATATATACACAAAAATGAATATTAGGAAATATATTTATCAAACATTAGACTGGGCAAGTAAAAATTCTTTCTGGGCAAATGAAATGTGGGCAAGTGGTAAAAATCCTTAACGTCAACCCCTGATTACCATTTCCTGGACTCCAGTTTAGGAGAAATCTGTTTTGGTTTTTTCCCTTAAGTAGATACTGTAGGAAATGAGATAACGTACAGTTAAAATCTTAGATGAAGACTTTCTAGCGAAATTCAATTAGTATGAAAACAAAGGAACTGCTGCAAGAGGCTAAAGCTAACGGCTAGTCATTGCAGGACTGAAAACCAAAAGGGGACACCTATCATCCTACAACAGCCCTTTATCTAAGGTTTTTTTTTTTTTTTAGATAAACTTGAATTTGTGATGACTTTACTATCAGGTGGTTATTTACAAAGAAGCTAAAAATGATCATGATGGGAGAAAGTTTGTTAGAGGAGCAAAATCAAGCAGAACAAAGAGGGTCTAATAACATGGAGCAACAAAGTAAAACACAGGATTGAATGTCAAAGCAGAAATAGATAAAGGATGCATCAAACACTCAGCTTGATGGGAGAATCAGTAAAGGAGGGACTGAGGAGAGGCTTAAATGCTGCAAACAAGTTTATCTAATTGCGCTGCAGCAGTGGAGCAGGAAGGGCGCTGAGGGGAACAGAAGGAGGACTATCGAATATAACGTCTGATTAAACTTCCAATCAAAAGGAAACAACAACTCAACATATGACACTAAAGAGCATAGAAATAAAAAACAAAATGACAAAAACAAAACTACACCAACACCTTAAAACCTAGAAGAATAAAATAAAATAAAAAAAATAAAAAATAACTAAAGTGTGCTGAGGGGAACAGTAGCTCCAGGTGAGAACTTCATTCTCAGTCTCAGGTACTTTATGGACTCCCTGTTTGTTTCGATCTCAAGCAAACAAATCTAATCCTTCCCTAAATTAAAAACCCTTCCCAGCTTAGATATCAACCGCTTATTAATTTAATACAATATATTAACAATCTCTACAGATCGTGGTACGAGTATCTGGATCCTGTCACAGTCAGATTCCTTTCACCGTCCAGGGAAAGAGGACTAAAGTCGTAGGGAAATCATATTTAAATGTCATATAATTCAGGCTAAAACATGTATATAAATGTGCTCTTTATCAGACAATATTTTTCCAAATTAGAAAATTTCTATTTTTAAAGAAAAATCCTGTCTTAAAATCTGTTTTGTTTTTCGTTATCCTATGCAGGCCAGTTAGTTATACGTCAGCTTGTAAACCTAAATTCAGCCAATCATATATCAACGGTCATCTGTCAATCAAATTCTTTTGGTCATAGTATCTTGATTCATACGTTGCAGCTAATATATGCAACTGTTGAAATAAGAATCATTTCCTTTCCCATTGAGTTCCGTCCCAGTGTTCACGGGGATGGACGTCTGTGTCTTCAGCAGGCGTAGAGCTAACAGAACTGCGTTGCGAGGCAAGGGCTCAAACATGTACGGCTGGAAGCCTTCTACACCAAACCAAGCTTCTGCCGCCCTGGCGTCCTCTTCCACAACATCTTTGTCCCGCTTTCCTCCTCTAAATAACAAATGTATGACAGAGGAGACTCATCCACGACCTCCGACACAAAACTTAACTTTAATTTCCCATTGGGAACCTACTAGCACTAAGTTGCTAACTGGTTAGCAACGATGCTTCGAAGAAACCGGCCACAACCAAACTTACTTGCGAACCTTCCGCCACAACAATCCCGCCCCCTTGATAAACGACCAATCACATTCACTTTATTCAGTCGTGTAAAGTCGTGCACCACTCAGGAGAATTCAGAAATGCAACGGCTGGAATCGCCGCTTCCCTACAACTTTAAAGGAAAAGCTTTGCAGAGTTCAGGTTAGATGTAAGTGGGGTGGTTGCCTCTCTGCAGATATCAAAAAGCCTGACTTTGAAGCACATTTGAACAGCTTAATGTTAGCCAGAATACGTACATATTCCTCGTATGTGTCCTGCACTATGGGCGGAGCCGCCCTGTAGCTAGCAGCCGGTGGGGCCCCTCTGGCTCTCTGGACTCCTCTCCCTCTGGAGGACGGGGCCCGGCTGGGCGGGGCTCCTCTGGGCGCAGCTCCTCGCGGCACTGCTGCATGCAGGGGAGGAACTCCTCCACGACTCCTGACAGAAAAAACAGAAATCCTCCATGTTTAAATAAAGAAAAGAAAGATATGAGATCATACAGCATCTCCCACACCTTTTTTGTCACCTACAGGTCAATTCATTTATCACAGCAGGAGTTTACTTAAAAAAAGCCACCCATAGTCTGAGTTAGGCAGTATTTATCATCTGATTCTCAGGGTTTTATAAAAGGTTTTTTATAAGATATTTATACACTATGAAAAAAATGCTTAATGTTAGCTAGATGTTTTTTAAACAGAATTATGGAAATAACATTGCTATATAGGGTAAGCAAAACATTTAATGTTAAAGCTAATAGTAATTTGAACAAGCGTATTGCCTTCACCAAAAGAAAAAAATCTCCCTTAATAACAAGATCAGTATTTCATAATCATGGGATATTGTATATATTATTATGACAAAGATCTCGGTATTATTACGCATACAGATCTCATTAATAATGAAATTATGAATAAGCTTTAGATTTATTTTCTTTGGTAGATGCAACTAATTTATTAATATTTGTTTACTTTTGTATTAAAGTTTTTTTCAGATGTTTTATTACCAATATCGATCACCCATGAGTATTCTGTCTAATGAAAGAACGAAAAACCTGATCAAAAGAATATGTAATAGATTGAAAAGAGTTTCTAAAAGTTAAATAACAATCACTGCCTTCATCAAATAATGTCAAATAAGGAAACATTCAAAGTCAAATGCAGTCTCTGTTTAAATGGAAAATCAGAAGTTACTAAATCAAAACCAAGACCCTCCTCCTTTGTTTTAAGTTTAATGCAGAGATTAAAACTTTGAGGTTTTTTTTTAGATACAAACATCAGCTTTAAGAAGACACTCACAATAGCCCCACATTTGTGAAATATTTAATTCAGTTATTAATTAGGTTCTGTTTGTTTTTATATTACTAAATCAAAACAGATGCTCCCTCTGCATTTCACAAAGACAATTTAATCAAATGATCCATTAGGAAAACCAGCTGAGTTCATCCAGTCATTGACTTTGCAGGAAGGTAACAGTAAATATTAATTTGCTTATGTCACTGACTCTGCAGCAATCCCTAACAATGAGCATGCATGTAATTACAGTGGAGAGGAAAAACTCCCATTTAACAGGAAGAATCCTCCAGCAGAACAAGGCTCAGTGTGAGCGGCCATCTGCCGAGGCTGACTGGGGATGAACGAGACGGAAGCAGAGATACAAAATGAATTAAGAATCACTGATCTATAAAGTCTTCCTATGTCAGAAAAGGTAACTGTAAACTAGCTCCATAGGTGGCTCTGTCTAGGAGCAAAACAGTTAATCAGATGAGCTCGTTGATGCATTTTGATGTGTTTCATCCCCATTATAAGACATAAAGATAAAGGTGATGGTTTTTTTTAATTTGGCAACTCAAGAGAGGGATCAGTGATCACATACTTTTTAATGAAAATGGGAGGATTATGAATGGTGGCCGATCAATCAGACCTTTGCTATTATTAAAGCAAATACGGAGTCTCCTTCTCCCTGCTGGTGAGACAGAAACAGGTGGGGGAGAAGCAGCAGTTTTTAGGCTTTACTAAAAATTGGAGGTTTTTCTTTACACTGTAATCATTTAGTAATCTGTGTACCTTAGTCAGATGAGACCAAAAATTGAGCTCCAAATGGTTCTTTCTTGGCCGAAAAAAGTAAATATGTTCACAAAGTACCCTGGACTCCAATCAGTGCGGTGGAGTGGAACATTTTTGCTGACTTCATTAGTGTGTATGACATCATTAACTGTATATCACACAGGTACACTGAAAAAAGTTTAACATGTAGCTGTTCATTCAAACTAAAGACTGTCACTGTAAACTGGATAAAATTATTTATTTGATATTGTAACTCATTCGTTCTGGATTTTGAGAGATCAAATTTGATTTACCGGTACTTGAACTAAATACACATACAAAGGGCCTAAAATAAAGTTTTTGATTTCTCTCAATATGTATATATTTATTCATGATTAGGGTTGCCAACCGTCCCTTAAAAAACGGAATTGTTCCGTATTTAAAAATAAAAGTACCTGTCCCATATTTAGTGGAAAAGGTACTCATTTTGAGCAGCGTCAGCATTTAAATGACTCCGTTTGTCCCCCATACTGCTCTGTTGTCTCCCGCGATCTTCTCCGTGAGCAGCACTTGGCTCGACCAATGGGATGAGGATAGGGTTGCAATCCCGTCCCTTGAAATACGCAATCATCCCATATTTGGAAGTTAAATTACGTGTCCCGTATTGAACTGACAAGGGACACTATTTGTTCCGTATTTTCACGAATAACTAAAAAAAAAAATAATTTCGATAGCACTTGCACACAGAACAACTCCACTGTTGCGAGTGTGACCCATGTTTGCACGACCTGATTCTCTCCCTTTCTCTCGTAGCTAGAGTTTAGAGTTCTATTGTTCTTGATTTACCTTCTCCTTATGATATTGTCTGTCTAGAGCATTCTCCATTCGATAATCTCTCATCTTGGGGCATTTGTCATGGTTTCCTGGTGACGGTCCTCATGTTTCCTGGCGACTTTCCTCATGTTTCTAGTTCTATAAACTGTGCACCTGCGCAAGCCAACTCAAAGCATCTATTGCAACATTATTCATTAGAGGTGCCCAGCTTGTAATACTGGAGCTGCTGTGGTGGTCTGAATATCCATACGTCCATCATGATCTTGGACAGTGGTTTTCCAAGTGGGGGCCAGAGACCTTGGGGGGCCACAACAGGTTGGCAAGAAAAGTCCTTTAATAAACTGGGTAACTAACAACCGAAATAAACCAAAAATAAATAAAAAAACAAAAACAAAACATTAATCTAATACCGGTAATCTTGCCAATAGCCTAAAAATATTCTACCACGCCAAGCACGCCATTGGTTTTGTGAGGGGATTTCTGTGCACAATGATACTTAGCAAACTTAACATTTCCATTTATTAATTATTTTAATTGGCTGTAGCTTATTGCAAGAAATACAAGCCACGCTCAAGGAACAAAATAAAAGAATGGTTCTATGTTGAGCTGAAACGGAACACAATTTGGTTAAAGTGCAGGAAATGGCATCTAAGGAATACACAATTTTCGGGAGGAAGCGCCCAGAACCCCCAGATTAGAGTCCTGCAACGGGTCGGGGACCCGTGGGAAAAATATATAAATAAAAATAAACGGGTCGGGGGTTGGGCGGATATTGGACTGTAATGCCCTCCTTGTCGGGGTCCCTGGCAAAAGTCTACAAAAGCTGCAGCACATCCAGAACTGTGCTGCCCGGGTCCTGACGAGGAGGCGCAAACACGAACACATCACTCCAGTCCTCAGGTCCTTCATTGGCTGCCCATCCGACACAGAATACATTACAAACTTTGCCTCCTCACTCACCAGTGCATACATGGAACTGCCCTGCTTACCTCAAAGGAACTCCTCACACCTCCCACCGCCCTCCAGGACCCTCAACTCCACCACATCCACCCACCGACTGCACCAGCCAGGTCAAGCTCTGCACAATGGGAGATAGGGCCTTCCAGGCAGTTACCCACAACTCTGGAATGGCCTCCCCCAGAGTCCCCTTAGGGTCCCACAGAGTGTGGAGGCGTTCAAAGGCCTCAGACGCATTTTTATTCAAAATGGCCTTTGAACGATAGTTAGTATTTTATCTGTATTGGTTTTATGGTTTATTTTACTGTTGTTGTTTCTCATTATGGTATTTTTATTGTAATGTCTGCGTTTTAACTATATGCGCTGTTTTATTATGCGGTTTTGTTTTAACTATGAATTTTGTAGCACTTTGAGATTTTTTTAAATGTAAAGTGCAATACAAAATAAAATGTATTATTATTATTATTATTATTATATTTTAGTGCGGTAGGGTAGTTGGTGATTTTTTTTATGCGTGTGTGTTGTTATATTAATCAGGCACTGGGTTACCCTTGTTGGCGACAAGCCCTGCGGCAGTGTGGGCTTCCCCTCCAAAATACAGTCAGGTACGCCTGCGTCTGCTGCGGTGTTAATAGGCATGCATTCTGCAGCGCAGTGTACCCTATAGCCTGTGCTGATGGGTTATTGGGTCGGTTGCGGGTTAAATATCCGCCCAGGAATTGGTCCGAGATTCCGGTTGAATTGAAAGATATCAAGCGGGTGGCCAAAGATTGAGGGTTTAGGTAGTCATCCCTACTTGAGTTCGAGCCCGGAGTCTTGGGTTGAGTAGAAACTTCGACCTGTGCAGGACTCTAGCCCAGATCCCCCACGACAATGAAGTTTCTCTAGGACCCCGCTTTCCTTATTTCCATTTGTGAAAGGTGGCAACCCTAAGATTAGCAGAGGCTGGCAAAATTTAAATGTCCAGTTGAACTGCTCAGGTTTTTATGAGTTTTGATAATTTCAAGTGTTTCTGCTGGGTAAAGCTGGGTAAAGCATGCTAGTAAGAAGCAAATAATGCCCTCATGGTGCCTGATGATGATAGCTACTAGCTACATTGTTCCATAGGCCAAATCTGAAGAACCTAGGCGACAAAGAAAAAGTTATAAATACAGATAGTTAAGAATATATTATCTGAATAGGTGACAGTGGAGTCGGATGAAGCATGATTGGAAATACAAGAAATATACACGCTCAAAGATCAAAATAAAAGTATGGTTCTGTGTTGAGCTGAAACGGGACACAATTTGGTTAAAATGCAGGAAATTGCATCTAAGAAATACAAAATTTTCTGAGGGAGGACCCCAAGTTTTTCTAGGACCTCCGCGTCCCTTATTTCTATTTCTGAAAGGTGGCAACCCTAGATGAGGGTATTCTGGATCGTTATATATATGTTGTCAGCTCATTGGTCACAACGCAGGACAGGACCCAGGAACAAGTTTACCGTGAGTTTTGTATCCAACGTGCCCTTGTTCATCATTTTCCATTAGCTTTTTACTGACTTTTTATTTTTATTTTACAGTAATACGGGACAAAGTGCGTTCCTTTTCCACTAAATATGGGACAGGTACTTCTATTTCTAAATATGGAACGATTCCGTTTTTCAAGGGACGGTTGGCAACCCTATTTGTACATATTTTCACCAGAGCTGCCAATAGTTGTGATGTTTGCTGTATATAAGAAGTAAACATGGTATCTAAGGTGATAAAACTTATTTTAGTGCATCAGTTAAATGAAAACCCACAGCATCCCACATGTTGAAGATGACTTTCTCTCATTTAGTCTGTTTGCAGGGTTTTGTTGCCTCTTCTACTTCCACTCGTGTCAGTGATTTCCTGCTTTGGCCGGAACGACTTCACTAAATCCAGAAACGATGAATATGACACGGTCGGCAGGCAGGTTATAGGTGTAGGAGGGGAGAAAGGAACAGCGCAGGCGGAGGGCATGTTCCTCCAGTCGAGAAAGAGTGAGTCATATCCATTACTCAAAGCCGGCATGTCTTGTGGCTGAATTGCTTTTCTGTCTATTAAGAAGAAATGTAGATGGGGAAATGACAGTTCTTTCTAGATGCTTTATGTTCAGTCTTTTGTGATTTCTAGCTTAAAAGAAATCTTTTTGTTCACTCTGTTGGAAAGTAGTTTACAAAGCGATAAATGATCGATGCTTCCATATCAAATGGGCATTTTCCTTTGAACTTTCTTTGTAAGATAAATTAAAAAATCAGAGATTGATAGCTTATAATATGAAGGGGCATTTAAACATAAAGTTGTATTTTATTTAACGGCAAAAAGTTATTCTTACAACTTAGCTCTAATTTGAGAAAAGTAATCTCTGCTTGTTAATCATGAAGTTTTCAAGTTATTTCATTAAATTTCCCACTCCCCTGATTACTGCAAGACCTGTCAAAAAAAAAAACGGTTAGAAGTTGACGTCATGTCTGACATGAAGTAGGTCTAAAGCTCTCAAAGAGCAGCATGTGAGGCCCTAATTAAGGAAATTAAAGGTACATGTACGCATTTTTTTGTAATTTTTTACATTTATGACAGTAAGTTAGTTTTGATGATCAACTCTGAAGTTGTGCAGCTGTAGTATTTTTATTTGTGTCTTTTAAGCTTTGTATTTGTTCAGTTTGTAAGTAAAAATAGCCTGTCTGTGTAAATTTCTCATAATAGCATGCAACCGCATACGTCACTGTGAATGGGTACCACTGGTCAACAAGCCAAAGCAATGGAGAAGAGCCAGTATGGAACTCCTAGCCTGACGAAATATATATATATATTAAAAAGGCCAAGATGAAGTGTAAAAAGGTACAAGACACAGTCATAACTTTGTGAAGGAATGGTGTGGACATGTCCCCATTAACAATCAATAATCTCCATTTATTTCCCCTTTCTGCTCATCCTCTTTGGCCAAAGGTAACAGAGGTTGGATGCAGCTAACTGTGTTCAGCGTTTTGAGTCCGTGTTTTTCTCTCTCTCTTGCGCTCCTCCTGTGTCCTGCCCCTCGGTGTTATATCATCGGATCTGTGGCGTTGAGACATCTGATTTGCAGTGTTGCCAATCCTTAGCGACTTTGTGAGCTAGTATTTAGCGACTTTTCAGACCTCTCCAGCCACTCAACAAAGCTTTACTCAGCGGCAAATCTAGCGACTTTTCTGGTGTTCTGCCGCGGGGGAGCTCTCCCCCATCCCAACCCTCCCCATTCTCCCGCTTCCACAGGAGTCCCTCTGCGCGCTGCAGGCCAGAGCTACAGCATGTTTACCCTCAGCGCCCAGACTGCAAATGAACCGCGCACATGCGCCGGGATTGACGGGCGCAGGTTGATCGCGCTGGAATCAGCTCCCTCAGTTGCTTAACCTGCCATAGAAAGCCTTGACCAACATGACGATGACCCACTGTTTCCTTGTGGAGCAGGCAAGCACAGCCTGTGTGTGTGGAGGGGAATCTTATTATTAGTTTAGTGCGCAATAACAATAATTACCATTATTTGCTCACATTGTCATTGATTCTTTGTAGGCTTTTTTTTTGTTCCGTTTAGATTGTTAATGTTAATGTAATGTAAAAAAATTGTATGGTTCAAAATGTTCATTTGTTACCATGCTTTCTAAGCTCCTTAGTGGACCACAAGGGAAAAAGGAAAAAGTACAAAAAAAGTTGAAAAAAAAAAATTAAATTAGGCAATGATGTCATTCAGCAACTTCTAGCGACTTCTAGCACAGCCAATAGCTACTTTCCTTACTGAGGAGTTGGCAACACTGCTCTGATTTGCCGGTCGCATTTCACTGCGTAGAGAGTAGCTTCGTGGTTGGAGGAGAGACACACAGCAGCATTACATAAACGGAAGCTACTTCGATGGATGTTTGAAATTAAAAGTTAGCAGACGGCTTGGTTAAAAAAATTAGAGATGCCACCGAAAAATCTGTTCATCAGACATCGAGGAGCTTTTTCAGCTAAAGGGAAATGGCAACAGATTGTAAGTTTATATAAGTTAGCTTGAGAAAACAGTCTTCTTTACTAGATATAAAAAGCTTGGCTTCTCAGAGGACCATGACTTCCAGTTACAGGTTAAAATTAACATGTTTTCTTATTGTACAGATAAGAAATAATAATTAAGATAAATCTACTGAGTTTCCAGATTTTTTTGCTTTTGTCAAATACTGTTGTGCTGGGTGTAACAAATAAAATAACCAAGTATCTTACGGGCATCATCACCACAGAAAATCTGTCAGGCGATGATGATATTTGCAGACAATGTAGATTGTTGTATGCTCAAGCTAATACCCTTGCACGTAAATTCGGTTCATGTACTGATAAAGTCAAAGTGGAACTGTTTAATGCATATTGTACCTCTCTGTACACTGCTCACCTGTGGACTACCTATAGAAAAGTCAACCTGCAAAGGCTGCAGGTGGCCTATAATGATGCTATGCGGTTACTTTTGAAACGTCCAAGATGGTCCAGTGCAAGTGAGATGTTTGTCACAGCAAGAGTTAATACCCTACAAGCTGTTCTACGAAAGTTAATGTATAAGTTTATTTGTAGGTTAAATGCATCTGAAAACAGAAATTATTTTGTCACTCACTGATACCACACGTAGTGCAATCAGATATCAGTCTAAGCTGTGGGGACACTGGTATTCCTGTCTTCTTAAAGATACTATTTAATCGATAATGGTACTTGTATTGTGTTTTCATCATTAACTATTTTTATTTTATTTGTATGTATGTATTTATTAGACCATGAGTCCGGAATAAAGTTTATCTATCTATCTATCTATGTACAGACAAAATCAGACTGCAGAGCATCATTATATTAGTAAAGAGGGTCATAAATCTTTTTAACAGAGGACAGAAAGAAATTAGCCTCGTGAGACTATCCCTGATCTCGGGCAGAGCTTTCAAAATTTCACTCGCAGATCAGTGGCTGGCTACTTTCCTTTTAAAAAGAAAATTTGGAGCCGCTCACCAAACGACTTAACGCCCAATCAGCGCTGGCTTTGAGGCGGGTTGAGGTGTGACGTAACGAGAAGCGCGACAGTTCAGTCTAAAAGAACATGGCGGCTTTCAGCCGATGAAACTAGCGCATAGCGTGGCTATCAAGCAAGTTTTATCTGAATTACAGAGTATTTCTTCACTGAAAGAAGAGCAAAACACTGCTCTGGAGGCTTTTCTCAGAGTGAAAGATGTTTTTTGCTCTTCAAATTCAAGGGTTTCGGCAACCATGTGGATCTACTTCAATTGGCTTGTGCCTGGCTTGTGGTTGTAAGCTGGCTGCCACTCTGCTAGCGTCAGGCCATTACATATGCTTCGTTGATCTGATTGGTTTATTTGGCCCCCCTATCACCATCAACATAGGCCAATCAGTTAACTGTAGTATTTTCGCCCCTTCCCAAAATTACTTCAACGGAAGGTTTCCAGACGGATATGCGGAGCAAATTCATCTGGCCGAGTCAGGTTAGAAAGAAATAGGAGAGCTGCAGATTAAAGGTGAAACAGATTTACTGAGATATGTAACATGCAATAAAATATATCTCCAAGTTTACCAGAAAGTTTACAAGAAAAATATATGGTATGCTATATTTAAAATGAAACGTTATCGATATTCTTCTGGATGAAATTGAAATTGAACATTCTAGGGATGATTTATCAGTTTCTGCATTGGAATCGACTGTTGTTCGTTATTTTCATAACAAAGGTTATAAAAGTAGGAGTCCCTTTTAGAAAACTCTGTGCTATTACTTTTTCACATATAATCAGTTGTGTTCTGAGCAATAACTTTTCCTTTTATCCAATCTAATTGTTTAAAAAGTGCTTTGCTGTATTTACTCTTGTATCTTTGCCTGACATGTAATTTGTTTGGTGATTTGAATAATTTAACAATGAAAAAAGCTGAAAATCTTCTGATATAAGAAATCTGTCAGGGGATTTTGTTTTTTCAAAGCCCTGTCTTTTTTATTTATTTGAGTGTTCTAGCATTCCTCTGATGAAGCTCGCTCATGGGGACAGAGTCTGAGATGAATCCTCAAGCAGACTAACCTGCACTTTTAATGAAGTGAGAAGCAAAAAGCGAACTGTTCTTTTGGAAATCAAAGGATGCCTGACTGTGGTTTGCTTTTCTGTATCGCTTGAGCTGCTTTCTGAGATGAATTAACTGATCTGAAGCAGCGGCAGAAAACCACCAAGGTTGCTTAATGGATAATTTGCTTTCCATGTTTTCCATTTGAGCTGCTCTGCAAGTGACTGCAGCAAAAGATCCCAGATTTGGTGGAAAAACATCAAAACAGTGAAAGCTCTGATTTAATGTCTTACTGAGTCAGTAAGTGATGCGGTTAAGGAAAGTAAAATCACCGAGTATCAGCTTTAGAGGCGGGACTTCCCTTTCAGTCCCGGCACCAGGAAGAAGAACAGAGATTATTCATCCTGCATTCTGAGCTCTTGTTTTGATCAAAATCTTGCATTAGTGAGCGTGAAAGAACTTCCTGCGTGGGAGCCTGCGGGACCACAGAGTTATAACACTTAAATTAGGCATGGTAAATGCTAATTACAGCATAATTCAAAACACTGCCAATTATACTGTAACTCAGAGCTGGATGAACACCCCGTCTTAGTGACCTTGTTTATCTGTGAATCATATAAGAGAGAGATTTGTTTCAAAATAAAAAAGAGAAAACAAACCCTTTTTTTCAACTTCCTCAAAACATAACAGCACAGAAAGAATTAAAATAGTTAACGGGCTCCATGGAGATGGAACCACCGTTACTCCAGCTGTGAAAGTCAGGGTCGCTTGTTCTAAAGGTTCCTTTTTAAGAAGATTTGATTATATTTAGAGTAACAATAAACTGATATCAATAATGTTAAAAAAATAATCATAATAAATTATATTATCATGATAATAAAGACACATACTAGAGACAAAGACTTTCCCCTTTTTGGCAGTTTATCACTACAGGTTCTAACAAATGCAAAATCCTTTTTTGCTGTTTTTAATCACATTATAATGTTATTCTTTTATCAGATAGCTTTTCCCTTAAGTGGCCATCACTTTTTTTTATTGATTGTGGCGTGGTGGCCTATTGTTTAGAGCAGAGGTCTTCAACAGGGGGTCCGCTGACCCCTAGGGGATCCGCGGAGGTACTGCATGGGGTCATGAGTCTTGCGATTAGTTTTTTTTATATTCCGTCCTGCAATTTTTTGCACTAATTAAAATAAATCTTTTAAATACACATTAACATGAAATTCAATACACTGAAGTAAACAGATAAATGGGCGGGAAGATGTCTTTCAGTCATCAATGCACACATTCAGCTTATACACAGGAGCTCTTTCAAAACTGGGCACCGTTTCATTCACAACACCAGTCCCATGTAATCCGAATCAGAATCAGAAATACTTTAATAATCCAAGGGAGAATTACTTTTGTTACATTACTCTATCTATAATAGAGTGACTATAGGACCAGTTTGATATAAATACAATTTCATACAATATATATAATTAGGGGTCCCCATCTCACCATCAGTTTGGGGGTCCTTGGCCTCTCAGAAACCGGGTGAAGACCCCTGGTTTAGAGAGCAGTGTGCTTGTGCTCTTAAGTGCTGGTTATCCTCCACCGCAGCAGTGTGTCGCCAGTAAGCTTGAAGCAGATATTTTTTAATTTATGCACAGTATTGAAGTGTGGTCTGCGCTATGTTATTCCACGCCACAACCAAGAGGGACAATTAGGAATTCTAGCGGTGGGTCTAGATATGGGCCGGGGACGCAGAAACTGGGGGCAAAAGTTTGTCCCGACACAACGGAGGGACATGAGGGTGAAAAAAAGAGCGGGATCCAGACTAGAGACTGACACGGGAGTGGATTTTCACTCCTGTCCTGTCCCACTCCCACAGAAAAAAATTGTGTCCCGTCCCGTCCCGGGCCAGAGTAGAAATCTAAATCCTGTCCCGTCCCACTCCTGGTGAAATTACTCCCACTCCATCCCACTCCCATTCAGAATGACTCCCACCTCTCGCACCACACTTATTCACTCCCCATTCTTGTTGTCTTCAATAAGATTTCTGCCAATACATTGAATCTGGAATTTCTATGAAGGGTCCAGTTAAGTTCCTGTTTCTAACTGTAGTAACTGCTGGTCCCTCCATTGTTGTTTTTTTGAGCGCGGGTGAAAAACTCAGAGGCGGAAGCACTGTTGGTTTTAGGGTGCGTGTAGTTTTTTGACTCGCATTATAGTAGTAGGCTTCAAGAAAAACTACAAAATGGCGGCGCCAGTGGTCCCAATCCCTTGATCGTTACTAATACTGACTCCCATCCCATGGGAATCCCACGAGGAATCCCGTGACCTGTGGGATTCCCAAAAAAAAGTCAGTTTCTAATCCAGATGGAAAAAGGGTCCCAGCGTTCTCTCACGCACCTCGCTTTTCTAGCTGGTCCTTCTTCACCAGTCGTTTTCCACAATGGTGGTCATACAAACAAGCCAGGAAGGTACCAAACAGGAAATACGCATAGCTGTAGAGCGGGATGTAGATTTGACCAATCAGGAGGCCTCCTGTCTGCGGTCACCTACAATTTTGGAGAGGATAGGCAGGTTGTCTGCGGAAGGGGCGGCCGCACATTTGCGTTCACTGCAACACACAAGCAGACGACCTGGTTTCTGAGCATAAACCAGCCTTTAGAAGGTTGCAAGTGACCCATTCGATCCCCACAGCCTGCATTCTGGGTCCTTGAGCAAGACCCTTAAGCCTTGATTGCTCCCCAGGCGCCACACAGTGGCGGCCCACTGCTCCGCAAGGTTAAGATGCATTTGAAGCGAATTTTCTACATTTGGAGATCAATGATGTTTAATTACTTTTTATTATTACTTTATTTTACAGTAGCAGCAATTCAAAATTTCCCCACTTTCCTTGATGTGCCCTTGCCCCTTACTCCCTTAATTCTTTTTAAAAATCTAAAATATCAGGAATTTGGCTAGAAAATGATTATTTTTGAACCAATGTTCAAACTAATCTTTTAGGCCTTCAGAAAACAGCTAAAGATTCAATTACAGACAGACTCTAATAATAAGGAAACAGGTTGCTTGGAATCCACAACACATAGGAAGACTGAATCATTTTTCACACATACAAAACCTCCTACATGAGGAGAAGCTTGTAGAATTAATCTGCCCACTCAGGCCACTGGTAACTCTGCAATATCTATTTAAATAGCTCTTCATTATTTTGATTCAGATCCCGTTCCAACAAGGCAGTCTGGTTTTTGTTGTTGCTGTTTTTGTGTCTCAACTCGGCAGGTAGAAAAGAAATCAATATAGTTTGGTGTTTGGTGAAGGGAAACATAGACCCAAACACAAAGGAGTCCAATTAACAAACAGAAGAAATGTGCCATCTTTCCCTGTTGTGAAACTCACAGATCTTTGTTAAGAAATATAAAATATATATATATCAGAAAACTGGAAAACCTTTTCGCTATTGAACACATGAGAATTTATGGGAATTTATTCATTAAAAAATATCTATATTCTAACACTTTCCTTTTATAATGTAGTAGCTGATCATATCTGTCTTTTCTTTCTCTGCTGTAAAGCACGGCTGTGAGATTGCGCCTGAATTTGCATTTCTTCTATACAGTTGCAGCACATTTATCGTTCCAAAGCTACTGGAGCATTGGAAACTACAATAGGCAGTAATTCGTAAGCACCAGTTTGCAGAAGATTAGATATAAATGCAGATGATCTATCAAGACACCTTTGCAATAATCCTGTAAATTAGATTTCAACTCATTGTCTAATGCCACTGCCCCCCACAGGCGGGCAGAAAAAACCTCCTGCTGGCATCGCTTCTCCTGAGTGTAAATAACCACACTTAGTGTGTTAGTGTGAAAAAAATAATACAATGGCATTTACTTAATCATATTTAGTTACTTTAACACATTTGATTTTTGTCCTACCCTGCTAACATGAAACAAATGTGTTAAAGTAACTAAATATGATTAAGGAAATGCCAAAAATGGATGCATTATTTTTTTCAGTGAGTGAAAAACATCTCCAACTCCACCGTGTTAAGGATTGGGGTCCCTCATGGCTGTATGCTCAGTCTCATGATGTTCATACAAAACAAACCCACCAACACGTTAACTGGATGGTTGGGTGAGGGGCTGTTTTCTATCTTATCACCCGGAAAATGTTGCTATTAGTAGAGGAACATATTGAAATATGTAATCCAAATCAATCAGTATACAGGGAGGATGTCACACTGCTTGAGGTGCGGTACAAGAGAAAAACAATAAGATTATCACTACATGGTAAAGGTGAGATGAGAACACAGACATTAACAAGGAGAATATCCAAAAGTATAAATCCTACTCTTTATAAACACTTAGAGGTTAGAGTATCAACTTAAGTTTTTACTCAAGTAATATAAAAATACCATTTTTTAAAACTACTTAAAATATAAAAGTAAAAGTAAAGCATGAAAAACATTTAAGGATAAATGCTTTAAACTTCATACCATTTCCTTCCAGCTATTCTGGATGATAACTGTCATATTTCTCCCCGTTTGGGATTCTGAGTTTTAAGTTTTCATTTGTTCTGTTTTGATGATCTTTGGTTTATTTTCCATTATATTCAATCAGCATTTAGTTCATCTCTGTTGCTCCCTTGTGCTTGTTTCCTTCTTTATATGTTTTTTTCTCATTTAAGTTCCTTTGAAATTGTTAATGACTGGCTTTATAATAAAATCTTTTTTAAGGTTTTTGTGCGTAAAATGTCTTAGAAGAGAACAATCAGTTAAGGTACGCTGTTTTGCTGGCATTTTAGGGAAATAAGCTCAAGCAGATAGTGAAAATTGGGCAATGGCGAGCCAAAAGAAAGGTGTTAGTCATTCTATTCAAACATAATATTTTTCCACAGTTTTTGGTTTTAATCGGGTTGGAAGTTATGTGTTCAACCAATCTTTTGGGTAAACCAACCAATATAATTTGGCAGTGTTTTTACCCAGTCTATATTTGTACCAGGGCAAACCACTGCAAATTAGTTAAATAAACCAAAATACTTGTTGTGTTTTATTGCAACTTTCAAAAGCCTTGGGTGGGTCTTGAACCAACAACCTCAAGAATTGAAATGCATTTCTTACAGCTGATGCCACTAGCACATTCCTAGAACATAATAATAATTAAAAATGTATTACTTCTGTAACCAGTGGCTTGCTCAGTTTTTGATCATTACATTGTTTAATCAAACTAGTTTTAAACAACTAGATTGGTTGGAAAAACAATCAATCTATTCATGGGATATATCCAAACTCTATCCAACTCTCCTAACATGGTATGGCAGGGTAGCGAGGCTTCAGACATCATCTATTTTGGCTCCTCCCACAAACGAAGCGAGCCTCGATACGCGCCTTGTGGAAACGCCCCCTCCAGTACTCGACACGCGCCTCAAAGCCTCAGCTCATCTCATGACATCACTGCCTTCCGGTCTCTGCATTTGGGTCCTCAACCAACCTCCATACAAATTGTGACAATAACCTCCTTATAAATCATTTTAATAAATTAATAACTAATGGTAACAGGGTCAAATTTTACTTTAAAATGTAAAAATATTTATTTTGAATTGTGGTGAACAAGTTGGTGCAGCACCGAGTCCAACCACAAAGAAACTAATTGTCTGGATGAAACAAATTATTATTATTTTTTTTTATTATTATTTAAATACCAACAGGCCATAATGAAAATGAACTAAATGAAACAAAATTAACCAAAACTATTGACATTTTCTACTCAAGTAAGGTAACAAAGTATGTGTACAAAAAGCCTCAACATGCAGATGTAGCCGTGTCATCAAAAGTGAAGCTCAGTCTGACATTTACTTTGACAAAATGCTGGCATCTTTCGCAAATTTGAAATCTACTAAACCCTCGTTAACCTACAATTCTCCTTCAATAAGACTCCTGTATGCTTTGAGGATTATGGTTTCTATGATAACGGGAAACACCGACGGAAGAAGTTAGCTTTATGCTAATTTAGGCCGTACAGTTCACTCAAAGGTATAGAGGGAGATTTTTTGTTTTCGGGTGGATCATCAAAATAAGTGGTCCTCCTAATTGTCAATCATTCTGGTGATATGTTTACGCAAGGCGGTCCTTCGTGTTTCGCCTCCGTTAGCTATCTTTGTCTGTGCATGCGCACTTTCAGGCGTATATCTGTGTTGAGCTATGGTTTCAGACAGTCATTGAAGCTCACCTTTCTCACTGCGGTTCTTTGAAAATGGACGAGGGTCATAAGAGAAAAGTGTCTACGAAGGAGATGAAAAGAAAGGCCTCAAAAGAGGCATATATATCCCAGAATGCTTTGCAGGGAGAGCTCTTCTCACAGGCTTGACTCGAAGGCAATCCCTCACACTAAGCATAATTGAAGTGACTCTAAGCATGTAACTTGCAAAGAAATCTGCTTTTACACCCATATAATATTTTACATCCGTAACCAAATATTAATAGTCTTTTTAGAACAGTACTGTATTTGATTTGATTTGATTTTTTAAAAGTGACTTATTTGGATAAAGTTGCTGCAATGTGAAAAGCTTTGGTTCAGTTTCAGACATTAGCAGCAGTGGTTTTGTTTTTAAATGTGTGCCACTCATCCCCGCCTGCTAGCTTCTCTTAGCAAATCCTGCTGAAGTCTGCACACAATCAGCGGAAATTGAAACACTGCTGCTCATTTTTCTGCTTTCATGGGGAGATATTTGATGTCACTCATGTTTGTAATATATGCCGAACATCTTCCAACAATGCGCTAAATAGACATCCCTTTGTCTGATTGTGTTAGAGCTGCTTTCTTTCCTATCTAAGGAGTTATGATACACCATTTTCTTAAAATAAGCCGACAGCATGTTTGGCTCATGGTTTTTTTCATGATTTGATTAATAAATCATTGGTATGAGGACAATGTTGCCATATTTGATCATGTTCTGTTCTCTGTATGTTCTAGTTTATTTTCTTACATCAGTGTTTATCTTTCTCCTCAATGAGTTTTGTTCCTTTTGTGTCTGAATGAAGCCCCTTTAACACTTGACGATTAAGACCAGCGTATGCCTGATGTACGAAAAATCTGGCAAAAACGCTGACATATGTTGGTTAAGTTATGGGTACGTTTTGTATAAATAATAAGCATGCTGAAACCTGTTGAAACACGCTGGCACTTTCAGGAATCCAGTTTGTGTGGTCTGTTGTTTTGTGTCTGTCTCTCCCTCCATCACCAGGTGGCGCCCTGTCCTTGTTGGTCCTCCCTGCACACCTGCAGCTCTTTGGATCATTATCTGGAGGACTACTTAAGCAGTGGACTGTCACCACCTCGAGGCCAGAGTGTTTGCCAGTTTTGGGTACTCTAGCCAAGCTGAGTTTTGCTAAGTCTCACTTAGTCTTTGTTTTCGTTGAGCCTAACCTTGTTTTTGTCTTAGTCTTTTCGGCAGGAAGCCTCTGCAAGCTGGATGTTTGGCCTTCTTCCCCTAGAAAAATTGTTTGAGTCTCACACTGAACAGGGGATAAACCTCCACAAGTTCCGTTCAAGTCCTCCTGGTTTTCGGAGTGACAATCCGCTAAAAAGCTCCTCCGGGTCCAATGAATGTCTACCTGTCCACTCTCCAACGAGTTACTCCCTCTGGATCTACCCACACTGACTGGATTCAAAGTGAAGAGGAACCCCCCTCCCAAACGTGAGTCCCTTAACAGCGTTATCCTTATGGCATCCAAGATTCCCACGGTACCTGAACTCACCTCTGTGAACTTCCCCTCCTCCCTTCCAAGTAGTACCAGTATCAAGGAACCTTGTTAAACCTTTTATGGTCGCTCTCTTGAGTGGTTTCCCTTTCGTGATTTTGGGTCAGATCCCTAAATAACAAATCATGACAGACACACGTTGGCATACGGCCAAAAGCATATATGCTAGCGATACCCATACCAGTGGGCTGTATTATCGCGACATAATACTATGTTAGTAGTAACTTATAAAGTTGTGGCGCCTAGCTTATCCGTAAAACCTATGAGTAACTTTTTGCTTAATTTATGCGTAACTTATCAAGAACTTCAATGCATATCAACTTATCTGAACATATTTGGAGGTGTTCCCAGACTTACCGCTGAACATGTTTCTGACTTACAGCTACTGTTTAATGTTGTATTGGCAGCGTTTTGGTATAAAATGGGGTTCACAGGAGGAAACCGTTAGTTCTCCTCCAGACTTCCTCCCCATCATAGGGTGAGAGAGAAGGTGAGTGTGATGGATCCTCCCTGAGTTCAAGCCCACGACCAACAAACTTCCAAGCAGACATGATGCTGAATCTGCTGTGACTGCAAAGTTTTTTTCTTTCTTTTATTTTTTTTGGCGGCTGGTAAACAGCAGCTGGGTTAATACTGCGATCAAAGCAACCTTTTTATTTCATAGTTTTGTATCTGTAAGGTACTCTGAGATTGACACAGTTCGTAGACTTTTATTTAATAAAACTCTTGTATCTTTTTGAACAAACTCTTTGTCCTCCATGTAAATTAAAACTGTGTCCTTATAAAAACAAACAAATCATCAGTAATTGAAAATTGTCAATTAAATGTGGAATAAACATGCAGAGGAAGCTGGAAGAGGAAAAACTAGTTTCCTTGACAACAGCAGTGCATTTGCTTCTATTACTACCATGATATTAGAAGCATATTGAACTGCATCAAGTCAACTATGTATTGTAGCAGTGCTATGGGGCGGGGGTGGAAATGGAGACTGGGAACAAGTTTTATTTGTATTTTAAGAAAGCTTTTCTCTTAAATTAGAAATTTCTTAAATTATTTTCATAATTTGTAATTTTTACATGTGGCAGAAAATTCAGTTAAGAAGAAGCTGCATAAAATGTAAAATTCTGAAATTTAATTTACATCTTCCAATATTTTACCTCTGATTAGTGGAATTTCTGTTGGCATGGTAACACACGTGGGGAAAAACCAAAACCTTACAGAAAAAAAAAAACCAAAATAATATGGCATGTCTTTCCAATAAGTCCCATTTCCCATTGAAACACAGAGGTGGCAGCATCATGCTGTGACAGGGAAGCAGGTCAGAGATGATTTCTAAATTAGAAAGCAAAGAAGAAAAGCTTGGAGCCCTGTGTCCTGAAAAGCATGTGCTTATTTCTGGAAAACATTGTCAAATCAAGTGTTTATAAGATGTTGCGTTCCCATTTTGTCTAAAAATGCACTGCAAAAACGATCTAGAAATAAGTAAAAAATTCTAAAATTAAGTGTATTTATCCTTATTTTAAGTAGGTAAATGAGATAGTTTGCCAATGGAATGAGTATTAGATTATATGCACTTGAAATAAGACAATGCAATTTTGCTTTTTTTATTTTAAATGTAAATTGTCTTGTTCCATTGGCAAAATGTCTATTTTACCTCTTCAATTCAAGAACAAATGCACTTATTTAAAAATTACATTTAATTTTTTCCAGTGTGGTAGGTTGTAAGCCCTACTGATCACATCTACTTATGTTTCCCAGTTTGCCCTTTAATTGTAAATGAAGCTAATTTTCCAGGTGAAGCTAGTAGCGCTCGCATCCAGATGCACATTCGGAACAAGTTACCTTGGAGGCCCGGGAACAGGTGTCCCCCTGCCACGGGCGGCTGACTTGCCCCTGACCGATGGCACCTTGGCATCCTCTGAGCCGCCGTTCAGGTATGTGAGCTCCTGCAACTGGGCCTGTCGGATCTCATCATTGTAGTCCTGCACACACAGAGAGGCACACGTAAACCCACGCACACACAATGCCGGCAACAGATACGCCTTCAATTACACTGTATCACATTATATCCTTTATCTCCAGGGCTGCAGCTCTGGGAATATCCAATTAATGTACTTTGCCGTGCTGCCGTGACTGCTGTTCCTAAAGCAGCGAAACATTCAGATCTCCTGCTGATAAAACCTTACGAACCCTTTTAGCTTCATCTTTTCACACTGTTGTTTTCCCCCCCTAAATTAGAGCACATTAATTAATATGAAACAGGTCTTTAATCACATAGTAACTGATACACTTGTCATCTTTCATCTCTTCCAGTGAGTCGGATCTTTTTGGGACGGCGAGAGGCAGCAATGGAGGATGGGAAAGTGATGAGATGTAAATCATTGCAGCTGTGAGCAGTAGAGACGTGAACCATGACAGCCAGAGGTAAACAAGTTCAACTCTGAGGTGACTCCCAAAGAGAGGTGGTTCCTTCATTCTTTATGTTCCTGCTGAACTTTCTATGCCCTCATGGGGAATCTAAAGTGGAAGAACGTCATCTCTCACCCGCTATGCTAACTTTATCTTTGTATTGGAATGCCAACAGATCATTAAGCAATCAGCAAACATTAAAAAGATGGGATTTAAGCTCTTTTTGCGGAAGTGTTTAAACTTTCTTTAACAGAATTTGCGCCCCCCACATACATGCATCTGCAAATGTCTCTGGGTATGCAGTGAATTTAGACTTAGAAAGATTTTATTTTGTCATTTTGTACACAAAAATAAATTAAGTTAAGAACAGCTCTCTAACAATTTCATTTTTTTAAATTGCAGCCTTGAAAACAGTAAAAAGTACATAAAAACAGTAATATAAACATATGACTTTATATCTACAGTGCTAACATTTCAGGGTTTTTTTATGATGATGGTTTAAAAATCTCATGAATCGCATTATTTTTTTCGATTAATCGATGAATCGGACAAAAAATATTTTTTTATATTAACCTCTTTTATTCCAAAATAAAACATTTTAGACAGAATTAAACAAGCACACAAGTACAGGTTGCTCATTAACTGTACTGGTGCTATATGAAAAAAATAAACATGTTTGTGTTAAAAAACTACATAAACTTACATGAGAAATGTAGCTGTACATCCAATAAACATATATAGGGTTACTTTGTTTCATAAAGCGCCAAAAAAGACATTTTTTGTTTTTTAAAGTCCCTAAGGGGTTCCAAACAACAGGCTCCCCACATTTCAACAAATTAGTTTTTTTGGACCTAGAAGCGAGTTCTTGCCTTTTAAGACAGGGAAAGTATAGCAGTTAAAGTTGCTACTTGAGAAAATACTGAACCCTATAGAGATAAAAATAGCCCTGTGATGATTCAAATGCAATAAATTGTATTTGGAATAAAAAATGAGAGAACTAGGGGTGGCTTAAAAAACTGCCATCCTCCAAAGACAGATACTTTACACTGGGAATGTGGCATATAATTAGTGTTTAGACACTTACATACTGATCTTTGCTGGATTCTTATTCTGCTTTACTTCCATAATGTAAATGTATAGATCTTTACTTTATCTTAGCCAGAAGATTTAAACTTCAAAAGCCTTGCCTTCATAATTTGCAAGTTAATTTATTTATAAAAGTAAATATAAACATACTGCTTAGCTAATTCAAATGAAATTAAGTAAAATAAGTAGACCTTATCTGTCTGTAACCTACTAACATTGGGAAAGCATCAGATGAGCTACCTGAAAAACTAACGTTACGTTTCCCACTTTAAAACGAAGCAAACATGGTGGTTCCCATGCCATGTTGCATTTTGTTTTGGCAGTTGCGTATTCACGACTTTTTCACTGTGTACAAAGCGCCAGGCCATTTAATTATTGTGATCGAATTTCGCGCCCGTCAATCGGCATCTTGGCGCTTCATTTGTAGTCTGGATGCTGAGGGTAAACATCCTGCGGCTCTGACTGCGGCGCTGAGGAAGGGAACTCCTGCGGGAGAAGCGGGGTTGGATAAGGGGCGCCCGCGTGACAGGGAGTAGGAGCGATACATGCTCACATAAAGTGCTCCAAAAAGCGCCAGTGTTGCCACAAAGAGTGGTATATAGGCTAATGAAAGCTTTTTTTTTGAAAAATAGGTAGTTAGGAGAATCTGAAAAGTCGCTGGGTTGGCAACACTGCGCCTGCAGGGCTGGCTCTTTCTCTTATGCATTTTTTTTCCCCGTTTCAGTCAAGTGGATGTGAAAATGGCGGTACGTGAGGATAATGTGATATCTGGCTGACTTACAACTAATCGCCATTGGAAGTGAAATTTGTTACTTAGCGGCTGGCTTTTAAAATCGATTAGATTTGTTGCAACTCTGGTGATGATGATGATGATTTTTTTTTTTGGAATTTGATTCCTTTAGCAGAGAACACATTTTGCAAATAAAAATTTGAAAAAAATTGAAAACATTTTGTAGTACCCGTTTGTTTTTTAGTCAAAAAAATTTTTTTAGAGTAATCCTTTTGCTTTTTTATATTTCAGGGTGTTCAGATTATGTATTTTTTTCCTATTTTTTTTTTTCAGATCTTATTTAAATTAATTAACTATGGAAAATGTACTTGGAAAATAAAGTAAATAACAAAATAAAAAAAACAAGATCTAAGAAAAAAACAGCAGCAGCTCTGAAAACCTTTTTGGTGATTAAAACTTAAAAAAATTATTTTCTTATGCTTTTTTTTTATTCCAGAAAAACATGAGAAAATATAATGCAGAAACAAAGTTGGAAAAAAATATGCAACCTGGATCAGGAGGGTCGTACATCTTTAAAACTTTTTGTGGAAGTTTTTTCAGAGTTTAATTTTGTTTCCTTTTTGCATTTTTAATATTTTTTTCAAAGCGATGGAACAATAGTGGAACAAATTGCGCCCCATGTGCATGAAGTCCGTGTTTGCAGGTGCGCTAAATTTCCTAACTGTGATTTATTACGCTTCTGCGTCAAAAAATTTTTTTTTAACAGAAATAAAATCTTACAGATTTTATATGAACACATATTTTTTTTTTTTAAATTGAGATTTGCAGATTGCATCCTTTTCAAACAGCATTTCACAGGAACTGATGTGTCACTGAGCTGACAGGAACCTGCATCAGTGTGTTTTAAATTTTAAACTTCAGATGATTATATGTGGTAAAACTTCTTTAATGAAGCATTGATACCAGATTAAAAATATCCAACAATTTTTTAAATGTGTCTGATATTACCTTTTATTTTTTTAGGACATCCTCTTTTAAAGCTTTATGAGGGAAAAAGTCTTGTTCTAATCTATGGAAACCACATTTTTAGGCTTGCGGTTTGTTGCTATCAGATAAGTTTAGGTTAAGGTCAGTGAACACGGTGTGTGTGTAATTTGCTCTATCGCTGACAGGTTTGCTCCACCTTAAGGGAAGGAAATAAATCATCTCCTTGTTGCACAATTAACTTATCTGAATTAAGGCCAGTTCAAGCAGCAACTAGGACGAGCCGTGACAGTTACAAAGAAACAAAGATGGAGAAAAGCAGAGAGCAGAAACAACCAGGAAACTCAACACAGGAAATGTCATTAATGGTTAAATATATCAATAAAACTAAATATGATTAAATGTGCTCCTGCAGAACAACTTTGTACATTTAGCAGCTAGCAGAGCATTTTCAGACGCTCCAGGTCAGGTTGCTCTTTTATCAGTTTATATGTGGATCTGTTTAACATTTCCATTTCATCTCTTTCTACTTCCATGTCAAACCGTTTATTATTCTTTGATAAATTGTTCTACTAGGTAAAGAAAATTCCTGAATTATGGATTGACCTGATCATGAGGTTATTATTAAGCTGATTGCATTTCGTCCTTTGGATGAATTTGGCCCTGATTCCTTTCATGGGCCGGTTGACCTGATGACCCAGAACCAAACCAAAATAACTCCTCAGCTCAGGAGGAGTTTATCACAGTCATGAAGAAATATCTCCTTACAAAAGAATGTGAGCACATAATACAAAAAAAAAACAATTTATTGTCCAACCAGCAGGTGAAATAAACTACAGTCTGCGAAGAAAGAGTTCTGCAAAAATGCACATTGATATTATTTATTTAAAACCAGGGTATTTGGAACCAGGCTCCCAGAGTAGCACAACCATGAGACAATTCTGTTTTTCCTAGATTGCAGATTATCTCCAACTCAACTTTCTGTCTCTGTGGCTCATGTCAGCTCGTGTCACTTTCAACTGTCTGTGATTGGCTGCTTTTCAGTAAATATTGATACAGTAGTTTTTTTTCCTAGTTGCAGCTAGGAGCATTAGCAAAGCATTTTTAGGCTGTTCTCTTAAAAAATTAAGAAAAACGCTTTAATTAAGTAATCATTAAATAACCTAGTTAACACAGCCATTAATGTCTTCTAACAGCATTATGGACTAAAGTGATTCATGGTATATATTAAGGTGACCAGATTTCTGCAATCTAGTCAGGGGACATTTCCAGCTCATAGATAAAAATAAATCCATTTCCAAAATTGAAATAGAAAACGGGGACATTTAAGTTTTCATCCATTTTTATTTAATTTTTATTAAACATATTTATTAATATTTAAACAAAAATCAAGTGTAAAATCCAGGAATGTGCCTCTTCTATTTCCTAAGAATAATAATATCAATCAATCAATAGTGTTAATAATTATTTATTATTTTATTGTTTATTAATTTAGTATTTAGTGTCATTCAGTCTTCTCTGCCTTCTTCCCTTGTGAGCAACATAACATGGTGTTCAGGGAGAGGCCAGTTTGAATTAATACAGAGTTTGTGGGAATTTCCCTCTTTTTGCATTCCAAGACATTAAAATGAAACTATATAAAAATTTTAAAACATACATATATATATATTTATTTATACTTACTACATAATAATATCTATAAACTAAAATGGCCTCCAGTTGTTTATACTGTTTCCTAGACAGCTGGGGTGCATTGGGAAGCCTTCAGCACCCTGGATATATATATAAATCTGTGTCGATATTAAAAAGTTTAATTTTGTCATATTTTCATATTCAGATTAAATTAAAACCATTAAAAGACATCCTGAAATCTGGATCATTCTGATGAGCATCTTGAAGCAGCTACACTGAATGAAAAATAATCCATCCTTTAATAAAGTTATAGTGAAACTAATAGGAATATATTTTCACAATCCTAAACCTATTTTCTACTCATGTGTACATTGATAGAGTTGTGCTTTTTTTTTTTTTTTTTAAATAAACTGTTATTAATTTCATAGTATGTAAATGTAAAGTTTAAAGTTAATGTATATTCAACTTTTTCACATTTTTATAATTTTCTTTGTTAGAAATTTTACAATTACAATTACAGTGCATCTTTATAGCAGTATTACAGCCTATTATAATTGTTTTTTTTAGTTTGTTTTTTTTGGGGGTAATATCAGTCCTTCATAAGGCCCCAAATTCCTGGCGGCGCCCCTGCTACACCCAACATTTCCCCCGTCTAATTTATAAAACAGTCAAATCAGGGACATTTCCAATAACAGCTTTAGCCAGGGACAGGTGGTCCAATATGGGGACTGTCCCTAAAAATCCTGGATGTCTGGTTACAGTAGTATGTATGGAACTTCATATGAGCTAAGCTTTAAGTTAGCTGTACAGTTTATATTGAGTAAAGTTAAGGGCTGGTTATCCTCCCCGCAGTAGTGTGTTGCAGTGAGCTTGTTGCAGATATTTTTTGATTTATGCGCCAATATTGAAGTGTGGTTCCACGCCACAACACAAGAGGGCCAATTAGGAACTAGCTGTGGGTCTAGATACGGCCAAGGCGGTGAGGAAGTGGGGGCAAGTTTGTGCTTTTACAACGGAGGGACATGAGGGCGTAAAAAGCAGGATCCAGGTGGAAAAAAAGGGTCCCGGCGTTCTAACGCGACTCGCAAACTTCTAGCTGTTCCATCTTCATGAGTCGCTTTCCCACAATGGCGGTCATACAAATAAAACAAGCCGGTAAGGTACCAAACAGGAAATATGTATTAGAGATTGACATTTTTCGAATCCCACAGGTCACGGATTCCCGTGGGATTCCGGGTGGGGATGGGGAGTCAGTATTAGTAACTTGATCACGGATTGGGACGGTACAGGATTAAACATTAACGGAAGCAGACGGGCGGAAACAAAACCAATAGTAACTAAAAAAAATCTTAGATCGATGCCAAAAAATAAAATAAAATAGAAAGAAAAAGAAAAAAAAATCCAGTAATGGTGCCGCCAATTTTGTAGCTTTTTTCCTTGAAGCCTACACTATAATGCGAAGTCAAAAAATACTACATCTACCCTAAAACCAACAGTGCTTCCTTCTGAGTTTTTCACCCGCACGCAAAAACAACAAGAATGGGAGTGGTGCAGGACCGAGTCATTCTGAATGGGAGTGGGGAGTAATTTCACCAGGGAGTGGGATGGAACAGGATTTAGATTTTTCTACTCTGGCCCGGATCGGGAGGGGACACATCTTTTTTTCTGTGGGAGTGGGACGGACAGGAGTGAAAAATCCGCGTGTCAGTCTCTAATACGCATAGTGTAGAGTGGATGTAGATTTGACCAATCAGAGGCCTCCCGTCTGCGGCACTGTCTGCAGTCACTTACAATTTTGAGAGAGGTGCAGCAGAGTGTCTGCAGAGGGGGTGGGGTAATATCCGCTTAACCGCGAAACAAACCCAGACGCACCTGGTTTCTGGGTATAAATCAGGCTTTAGGCTTGAATTACGTGTATTTTGTATTTTAACACAGACATTTACATTTCTAATCCATTTTCAGCTACTGTTACGCATTGTTTCTTTGAAATATAATCTGTTAAAGGCAGAGATGTCTGTTGGTTATAAAGTCGAGATGGCTGTCTGGAAGAGAATCATCTGTAGGTGCTGAGAAAAGGCCGATATGAAAGGAACAAAATGACAACCTCTCAGTTTCCTTTCACAGCATTTATAAATCCTTCTTCTTTACCTTTTAGTGTTTTTTTACCACTTAATGAAAATGTCAACAACAAATTAAATGCATCGAAGAAGGATTCTGTCGGCACTGTCAAACCGAAAAAGGCAAAGAAAGGAACAACCTCTTTAATAAAAGTCTAAATCATAGAGTCTATTGCTAAAGGACTTATGGGAACTACCCTGAGAACATGACCTCGTTCGATGAGACAAAGTCACTCACTGACATCAACTCAATAGCTCTTTTCAAGACAGACTTCACCTTGACGAGAAATATTCAACAACATGGAATATTATAAAGATTTTTTTCAGATTATTCAGCCAGAGAAGAAGAGAACAAGGACACTTAGATCTGACTGAATTAAGGTAATTTTCTTTCTTGTGATAAAAGGATCAGAAAGTGATTTCTGTGGAGGGAAAAACAGGTATTAGAGAAAAGGAATAATAAAACAAGGGGAAACGTTGGTGTTCTGGGTGCATGTAGGCAGAACATACCGGAATGAGAAACTTCTTGATCTCTTCTAGAGCGTGCCCCATCCTGGCGTAGGCCTCGGCCGGCGGCGCGAACACCTCGATGAGGACGTGCAGGTCTTCGTTCAGATGGTGATATTTGGCCTCGCCGCTTTGCCGTAGCTCTTCTTCCTGATGGTGCAAAATACCACAAAAAAAAAAAAAAAACAAGACAAGATTCATAAAGGAGTTTGATAACAGATGTTTAGGCTCCCAAAGACTATTTGAAGTGAATATCCGTCATTAATTCAACCCAGATCTATAGCAGGGAGTTTTCTGTCATGAGGTTTAGTGTGTTGATGGTGCAGAATTACAAAAACACTGATATGTTTCAGACTTCTGCAGACAGAAAGTCCTTAACAGCTTCTCAACTGCAGCTGTCATGTTCAACTGATTGCCTTCCTCGCCACAAAGCCGCCGTTCCTCTCAGCAAACTGAGTGGTTGAGTGTAAAGTGCGTGCTCGCGTAGCCTTTCCCCAGATAGATCCTCTGTTGTTTTTTTTTTTTTTGTATTTCAGCCCATCTGTCTGTGGAATCGCTCGAACTTCATTAAAATAAATTAACCCGCTCTGCAAGCAAAGGAATGTTCCTGATTTAAATTTACCACGATGAAATATTGATTTTCCAAAAAAAATGCCTTAAGAGGACAGAAATTAAACAAAAAAAATCTCTAATGTGAAAAAGAAGTTGCTGTTTTGTTATGTTTGGATGAACGTTGTCTGGGGTTTGGTTTAAAGAACCAAAAATATGACTAAAACATATTTTATTGATCACCTCCATAAGATGAAGGTTACAGAAACATCAGATCCAGTGACTTTTAAATGTATTCCTGACATCAGACCTTTTTTCTCTAGATTTAGTCTCATTGGCAACAAAATAAAAGAATTTAGAAAGAAAGAAAAATAAATAAAAAAGGTGTCGGTGAGATTATTATTGCAAAATAAAAGCACTTTACTTGAGATTAGTTTGCTAATGAGAAAGGACAGCTTTAAGTTTGTCAAAATAACCCAGTAAAAATGTCCTATTCTTTGTAGAATTTTTTAGTTTCGATCCTCTTCAGAAAATATACTACACTTTTTAAATTTTTAGGAACATCATCATATCGTAAAGCTTCACATTGATGCCTCAGGTGGTAATCAGGATTTCCATTCTAACAGTATTTACCTTCGAGTGATCAGAGTTGCAAAAGCAATAATATTTTCCTCACTGAAAAACATAATGCAACTGTTTTAGTGATATACTTAATCATATTAAGTTACTTTAACATAATTGTTTCATGTTAGCAGGGTAGGACATAAAACTATTTTGTTAAAGTAACTAAATATAATTAAGTAATGCCAAAAGTGGTTGCATTTTTTTTTTCAGTGTAGATTTCCCAGCATCAACCCCAAAAACAGCCATTAAAGGGCTCGATTTAAGATGTAGGCATTCAAAATCCCCAATATTGATTTTCAAAACTCTCCCAGCTTAAAGCGCGACCAGAACATATGAGTCAAATCTGTGTTGGTGGCTCTAAAGCGATCACATGTCCCGTCTATTTCAGGGTATATTTTAGCAGGTCTGACTTTCCTACAATTAGTACGCTGGAGCATTTTAAACTGAATCAGATTGAGACAAATACAAGAAGTTGTTCCATTCACAATGTTACACTGGAAAAATTATCTAGAAATAAGTAAAATATCTTAAATTAATTGTATTTACCCTTAATTTGAGTAGGTAAATAATAGAGTTTTCCAATGGATTGAGTATTTAAATAAGATAATTAAATAAAACGCACTTGAAATAAGATGATGCATTGTGTTTTCTTATTTTAAATGTAAATTGTCTTGTTCCATTGGCAAAATGCCTCTTTTTTTTTCCCCTCAATCCAAGAACAAATGCACTTATTTTAAGAAAAAAAATGACTTAGCTAGATTTCGATTTTTTTCCAGTGTAAGAGTTTCCCATTTTGTCTTGATGCTGTCTGTTGATACGCCAGTAAATGACGTAACAGAGTTATATAGATTTGTGATTTGGTCCTTTGAAGTCATGGGGATCTTTAGTATAATAAGTTTAAATCCTTAGGTAGTTGAGGGAACGATGGGTAATATGTTTGAATAAAGTGGCAGATCTGAAAATATCGGGAAAAAATGTATTTAGGAAAACAATTGTTGGGATCTGGAGGTTTGTCCACTTTCTCCACCAGAGGGCGCACTAGATCTCCTGGAGCATGAGCCGACCGCACCACCTGTCTCTCATCTGCTCATCAGGAGATCCCGGCACTTAAGGAGGCGTGAGGGCTTCACTCCAGTGCCAGAGTGCTTCTGCCACCCAGCGCTTAGCAAGCCTGAGGCCAACCTGCCTGTCTGTGAACTCTGACTTTCTGTGAACCAAACCTGATCCCGTTTTTCTCCTCTCTGCCTCCCCAGGTTGATCCTGCCTGAATACCTGAAACTCTGGAGAGTTTTTCTGCGGGTGATCTGTCTGCTCGTTCTCAGTAGGACTCTGGAGAGCAGCCTCAGTCAAGTATCTGCCTGCCCGCTTCCTCAGAAGATTAATGGAAGGGAAAACTCAATCTGTGATCTCGCCTGCACCTCAGTAAGCTCTCTGCCTCGCCTCGCCCTCAGCCTGCCGACAACCTCTCTGGACCATCTAGATTCTCCCCCTCTGCAGCTCTGCTCCATTTCCAAAGGAACAGGTAAGCAGACCTGAACACTCACAACCTGCAAAAGACCTGGACCTCCAATAATCTCTGTCCTTCCTTTCAGCAGTGAACCCACTCGTGACCAGTCAAGCCCCCTCTTGGATCTGAACATACTTGTACTTTTACATTTATTATTATTAAATCTTTTTGAACTTTTTCATCTGCTCTTCCCGAAAGTGTTCTGCATGTGGGTTAGACACATTGAAATCCTAACATGACATCGATTTGATTTTAAAAAAGCTCATATTTTTGCTGATAATTGTATTTTTTCTTGTATCGGCCATTAGAGTAGCAGCTATTACAAATTGTCCTTCCCAGTCAAACGCCAGCCGGATGGCAGCACACTCCCCAGAGACTCCCAAGAAAATCCCCTCCAACTTCCAGCCAGTGGCCTTCTCCTTCTCATGTCTTTTAATCTTACTCCACCCTTTGACTGAATTACAGGCTCTGACCAGGAGATGACATCTTTTCTTTAGATCTTAATGTCCACAAATCATAACAGAACGAATATTTTAGTACAAATATTGATGGTTAAAAAGTAATATTAGGGGACCAGCCAAGGCGCTTCCAGCTGAGGAAAGGGAATATTTTGAATGGCTACTACTGTACATGCTAGCAATGATTCATTATTATTGAATCAGAGGCCTTCAGGCTGCGTGAAGTACTTCCGAAGTCCCTTCTATTTGCTATCCAGGCTATCATTGTGGCCAGGCCGTATCGAACTATATATTTTTTATGATTTAAATAGAAGAAGAAAAAAGTGCAACATTGGCCTTCAAAGAAATCAGCCCCGTAATATTGGCAGCACATATCTAGAATCGGTTAGACCAGGAGCGGGCAATTCCAGGTCCCTTTGGCGGAACCTGGTATCCTACCAACATTTAGATGTGCTCCTCGGGTCCAACACACCTGAATCAAGTAAGTAGATGATTAGGAGGACAGCAGAAAGGAACTCGACTGCATACTGGGGAGGTAATTCAACCATCCTGATTTGACCCAGAATCTAAGGCTTGATCCAAATACCTGTAAAGGGTAAGGATACTTAAGCCATGGCAGAAATTCATTAGGGGTTGCCATACTAAGAGATGTCTGAATAATGCTGACAGTAAGGGAGAAGCTAGGATGAGGAAGCAGGATGCTTCCTAACGTCACTGGAGTTTAGCATAGGAAGATCCTAGTGTTTTTAGCCGTCGCTGGGAGCTACACAGTGGACCACAATCCTTTGCATGGAGGACATATAGGTTACAGAGTTTTAGAAAATCCAATATACCTTCAGTTGGTACTCAGTGTGATACATGTTAATGTACACTTTCATATACTCTAGGATTCATAGCTCGCGCCATTTGCTACGGCGTAAGTTTTGTTTGTGCCGGTAGTTTATGCCGTAGCGTTGTAGTCCCAGTTTAACTCAACATCTTTTCCCGGCAAGGGCCACACGTCCAACGGTCCATAATGCCGGAAGCGCTTCGGGAATCACCGCCAGAACCGGCGCAGAGGTCCTTTCCACCGATAGAGCCTTCCCACGCTGACCAGTGAAGGTATGAAGTAAGATAGGAACAGGAGGGGAAGCAAGCAGGCAGAGGCTTATTCAAAAGCCCCTCTGGCAGCACTGGAATTATTTTGTTATGATATTATTTTACCAGTGGAGATAACATGAGATCTGTGGAGCGTGGTCGAAGTCATCTCTGTTCCTTTTCCATTCAGACATCAGCCCATACGACCCTCACACCCCCGCCATGGACTTGCCGAAGTCCTCGCCGCCCCTCGAAGAAGCTATGTAGCGTATTCAATGCCAACCAGTAGGTTCCTAAAACATCATTTTCTGCTGCGCACGGTATCACCTAGGTAGTTGAACGCGCCGGAACCTCCCCGGAATTTTACAGATTCGGAATCCTTTATCCTTTAAAATATTATTTCACACCTCGCCAACATTGCTTTCAAATCCCTGATAATCCCCTACTCTTAGAAATTATTTTTCAAATTAATCCTCTTTTTTAACCTTTTTTTTTTAAACAGTTTTTCTTCTTGGATTACATCCCTACCAATGCTGCTATTTATATTGCATTATTATATTATTTCAATTCTACTCGCTTTACATAGAGTGGTGCCTAGCCCAATAGAGGTGCCTGTGACATTTTTTTTTAGTGAATTTTAATATTTAAAGACAAGTATTTCTTAGATGTGCAAGATATATATTTAATCTAAACTAGGAGTGTATTTAAAATGTACTGCAGAGAGAGAGAGAGAGAGAGAAAAAGAGAGAAATGTTCTTGACGCAAGAAACCATTCGGTCTTCCATGACCTGGTTTAGCTATGAGGCTTGGCCAACTGCATGTAGCGCAGGCTAGCGCTTTATTCTGCTTTCCTGCCTTTCTTTTTCAAACATCAGGATCTGACCCAGCATGGATAAAGGCAGGTAGGACTGAATTAAAGCACTTTAAAGTAGAAAGAACAATGGAAAACAATATAGTGTAGAGTCACTTTTTCTAGATGTTTGTTAATTTGCATAGTTGCTCTTAAATAAACACATTCTCAGAAAATAAATAGTTTTTCATATATGTTAAAGATATAGAAAGCAGACTAATAGATTCTCTAAAACTGGTAAGGGTTTTTTAGGTTTGTGCACACAATATTGGTAATCTGTCTCTGCCGAGATGGATTTGCTCCACATATCCATCTGGAAACCTTCCCATATAGAAATAAGTAATTTTGGGAAGAAAATACTGGTTAGCTGATTGGCTATGTTGGTGAAGAGGCGAGATAAACCAATCAGATCCAGCGAAGCATATGGCACTTAACAACAACGCCAGGTGCAAACGCAATTGATAAATCAAACTCTTGTCTTTGCGAAACCAGTCGGGAAAGAGCAAAAACATCTTTTCCTCTGAGAAAAGCCTCCCCGAGCAGTGTTTTGCTCTTCTTTCAGTGAAAAAATACTCTGTAATTCCGATAAAACTTGCTGCGATAGCCGCGCTAGCGCTAGTTTCATCGGCTGAAGCCTACCATGTTCTTTTGGACTGAACGTCAGCCACGCTACTCGTTTGCGTCACACACTCAACCCATCTAAGCCAATAGCGCTGATTGGGCCGTTAAGTTTGGTGAGCGGCTCCAAATTTTCTTCAGCGGAGGTCTCCAGACTGATCTGCAGTGAAACCTTGAAAGGATTCGAGATCAAATAGATGGTCTCATGAGGCCGCTACAATATTGGACCATGCAAAACACAGATTTGTCTTCACAAATCCTCACAGAAGTGGCAACCATTTATGTACCAAAAAATAAAACCTGTGCATAAAATTGTTTTATTTTTATAAAGTAAGCTTTTATAATATTTCTTTTGCTTCTGCATTCTTATAAATATAACGGTGTGATGATAACTTAGCATACGTTTGATTGGTTTTTGGTATACGTCTATTTTGAATTTATAGCCCCCACGGGAGAAACTCCACCAGCTGCCACTGCATTACATATTGTCGTAAGCTTTAAGGAACGTTTGTCTATGTCTAAGTATTAATGTACAAGACAGAATAGAAATGGAAAAGTAAGAGGAAAAAAAACACTTATTCTTCAGCGCCATGGTAATTTATTTTTTAATTAAAAGCGCAATAAATAAAATTTAGATGTTAACGGCTACTAGGAGGGGTTCGAACCCCACTCCCACAATCCTTAACCCTGGATTGCTGACTGGGCGCCCCATGATGGCAGCCCACTGCTTCCCAAGGGGGGTTAAATGCCGGGGTAAACTTCTCCAATGTGAGATCAACAAATTCTAATTCTAATTATCATTATCCAGAGGTCGTGTTTTATTATTAGTGACGTTATGCCTGTCAGGAGCTAAAATAATGTTTCATCTCATCAGGGTTTAATAACACTGAAAATCCAAACTTCTGCTTTCGAAGGTCTCCACAGGTCAGCGATGCTCACAAGATGCAGTCCTTTGTTATGCTGCTGTCGGTGAGAAATAGGACGCCAAAAAGCCTGAATGCCTTTTCACCGCGTCACACAAAAGAAACAGTTTTGCTGTCCCAGTTTCTCCATTTTCAACTGAAAAAGAAAAACGTCTTCTCTATGGGCCTTTCCAGCGGCAGCCCCCACCATCCACCCATATGTTAGCCTGTATCTCTGATGTCACCTAATTATAAATAACCTTCTTCGCAGAGAGCCGGCGGTATGTTAATGACATGTAAATTCCCCCATAAATCTGTGCTTTACGAACACACGGCGCCTCTGCGCTGCAGCCGCTGCCTGCTGCTGTTGAACAGGGAGCGTGAGCGCGGCGCTGGAAAGAGACAACTGCTCAGAAATCTGTCTCATCTCTTCCCTTTTATGTTTTTTTATGTAATCGCTGCTGCATTTGCATTGAGCAAATGTATGAAAAGACATCATTATCAAGTCCTTTCAACGAGAAAATGTCCATATGAAGACAACTTTTTGTTCACTCAATGCTTGGTGTATTTTCTGGGATCGTGGTGCAATATTTGATATAAAAACAAGTCAATATTGTTTGCATGTAATTCTATAAGAAGATTTCAGCCACGCTGCGGACTCTCTGTGCTCTGATAAGGGTGCTCCATGAGCCAGTGTCCAGAGCTAAGCAGGATATGGTGAGGGATTACAGCTGTCTATTTTTCTTATCTACTGGCAGCATCTTTTCCTCTGTTTACATTTTTTCTGTAAATCTGCTTATGAAAAGCTGTTCACCCTGGTAACAGGGCACCAGAGGGCTGCGGATGAACCGCAGAGCTCCTGCAGGAAGCGCTGTGAGGGAAAGAGAAATGTTGAATCCTCTGAAATGAAATGAGAGATGATCCATCTACTGCAAACCTACTTTATCGATTCAAATTAATGAGAATCAAGTAACTCAGACTCAATAAATGTTTCTTTGTGTTTAACAGTCAGGATTTATACTCTGCAAATACAATAGAGTGTTTAATTTGACATTATTTTAAAAGTTCTTCTTCATTGTTATGTGACTAAATTACTTTTGTAAGTTGCTGATGACCACGGATCTATGAAGGTTACCAATCCCACTGAAAAAAATCCAAAACTAGATAAGTCAATTATTCAATTTACATTTGAAATAAGAAAAAATAATTGCATTGTCTTATTTCAAGTGCATGTTATCTAATTATCTTATTTTAAGAGTAAAAATATACTCATTCTATTGGCAGAATATGTTATTTATCTGCTCAAATTAAGGGTAAATACACTTAATTTAAGACATTTTTACTTATTTCAAGATCGTTTTTGCAGCGTAATAACTAATATTGGACAAGAATCTCCGATATCACTACCCATATCAATAATAATAATATTCAATTTTGATTTACCATCAAACTTATAACCTTTTAAAAAACTTTTTTTTCCTTTGGTTTGTTTTTGGCAAAGCATCGGGACAAATTCTAATAAGGTGACCTCTTTAATAAAGTGATATGAACGTGATAAATAGAAATTAACCTTTTCCATATGACTTTAAGACATTTTGACTTATTTAGAGTAGTTTTTGCAGTGCAGAACCCTTACACTGCATAAAATGTTAATCTACCCAAGTCATTATATCTTCAAATAAGTGCATTTTTTCTACAATTGAGGAGGTAAGTGAGACACTTTGCCAATGGAACAAGAAAATTTGCATTTAAAATAAGAAAAATGCAATTACATTGTCTTATTCCAAGTGCATGTTATCTAATGATCTTATTTTAAGAGTAACATATACTCATTCCATTGGCAAACTATCTCATTTACCTACTCAAATTAAGGAATTAAATACACTTAATTTAAGAAAATTGTACTTATTTCGAGATAGTTTTTTCCAGTGTGGTTGTCATGACCTGGATCTCTAAGACTGAATGTCACAGTATGTAAACATGATGAGGTCATACTGTAGAAGCAATAATCAGGCAATAAACAGTCACCTATTCTATATAAATAATTCTATATAGATAGATAAAGCTAGTTTCATAGAGCAGATGATCCTAAGATTTTCAAAGTTAGGGTCTTAAAAATGTTCATCATGTTGAAACACTTATATTTCATAAGCAGGAGGAATAATTGTCGCTCTTGTTAAAACTATAAAACCATTTTTTTCCAAGTGTTTATGTTAAATCTATGGAAATAGGGCTCTTTTACTTTATGTTTTCCGACACACCAAGAATACCGTACCATAAAAAAAAAAAAAGTCTTATTCTCGTTTAGAGTTTTAACCTAGAATATCCCATTAGTTGTAAAACCATAAAATGAACTGGGTTCTTTTTTACACCAAACCGCACACAGCATGATTCCCTCTGATATCTGGGTCGGTTCCTACAAAAGCAGGAGAAGCTTTTCTCTTCAGAAGCAGCTCGCAGATTAAACCTGACGCAGGACTTACTGAAAATGAAACAAAGAAATGAAATTGTTTTATCTTTCAGGGAAATTAAAGAGGGAGTACAGGTCCCGAGGAGGAAAATGGATGAGTTAATCATGTTCCTAACGAGCAGCCGCTATATCAGCCTGCTCTGAGAGCGGCAGGACTCCCGCGCTGCCGTAACCCGGCGGGGAGACTTCCGTCTAACACAGCTCGGGGCGCTTCGACCTCGTTGAGCCGACATATGAACAAGGTCTCGCAGCAGTAAATATTTGTGCAATTATATGGAGCATTGTCTGTGTCGTGCAGGATCTCAAAGGGGAATCTACAGAACAATGTAGAGCTGCAGCGTTAAAGGAGTCAGACTGCAGTTATGTTTCCTTCCTAATGGGATTCCCAGGGAGAAAACTGTCAATTAGCTTCTTTTCATCCAGTCAACAACCCACAATAGCAGCAAACTAGAACAATTCATAAATATGGTATACAAACCATGAGCTGAGAGCTTGTCTGCCTGGCTGTGTGTTTCCTGGACACGGGCCGCCTGTGGAGGGGGTTTACTGTTGTTTTTTGTATATCTGCTTATTTTTTATCTCTGCTTCTATCTCCTTGAACCCCAGTCGGCCTCAGCAGATGGCCGCTCACACTGAGCCTGGTTCTGCTGGAGGTTTCTTCCTGTTAAAAGGGAGTTTTTCCTCTCTACTGTCGCTAAAACCATACTTAGTGTGAGGGATTGTATTTGAGTCAATGAGTCGATGCAATCAACTGGTTTTCTTTAGATAGAAAACTAAATTTGATTGTATGATCTGGTTGAATTGTATCTATCAAGTGCCCTGAGATGATGTGTGTTGCGAATTGGCGCTATTGTTGGGGTCTGCGGGTTTCTCCCTGTGTTTTTGGCTGCTTCTTCCTTCAGTCTCCACAGGTGGCCTCTGAGAGCTGGGTGGTCGAGGCCTGACAGGTGCAGTTTGCTGCCAGCACTTCGACACCAGAGTGTTAACCTTATGTGGTATGCCTCTAGCCTGTTTGCCTCTAGCAATTACCCCAATAAATATGACTCACCATCTCTATTACTTCTTCTAAAGTTGCCTCTGTGTTCTGGATTCTGTCCCCGGTTTTCTCTCAACAAACCAACAGAAGACACTCGGGACTGTGTTTCCTGCTGGCAGCCTCCTGGTATCCTCCTCCTCTGTGTTCCACGCCCTGATCAAACCCCTGTTCCACCTCTGGGGACTGGTTTCTCATCGTCCACCATTGTCACTCCTCAGACTCCACTCAGTAAGCAAGCCTTCTCATTTGAAAACTTCCCTCATAGATTCCACCTTCAAACTGCATTGTCATCCTCTGCTACACAGCTAAAGAACCAAACCCCAAATCATGCCCCCCACCACCAGTTCTTGCTGTTTTATTTTTTTAAATAAACATCTTAAACATTTTCCTGTCTTCTGAGTGTGTTCTGCATGTGGGCCAAAAGCCTACCCAAAACGATCACTATATAGATAAAATGGAGCCTAGGCGCCAGTTCAACTGAATAAACTAATTACTCGCCTTCATCCGCCTACGACACAGGCAATCAGCTTTAAGCCAAGCCTCCACGAAAGCCAATCAGCATCCGAAGTTCATCTTAAAAGGCCTCCGATACGAAACTTGTCTGCTCCTGTGTGCAGGTGGTGGTTGTGCTATGTGCTATTCATTCAGATGAAACCGTTTCAACCTAACTCCAGCCCCTCCTCCACCATCGTAGCTAAAACTTTATCAGAGTTTCTTTTCCTCCCAGACTCTTACTGCGTTCCGCGTCGCATTTAAACCGGTCCGGCACAATGTTGAGCCTGGTTCTGCCAGAGGTTTCTTCCCAATGGGGAGTTTTTCCTTCACTGTCGCTCCATGCTTTCATCATGGACAGGTTCTTCAACCTGTGTTTTCCAAACTGACTTCCATCTTCCAGGTCCCCTGAGGTGAAGCTCTAGTATCAGCTCACGCGGTCCACTGGATCTCCCCATAAAGCTCAGTCTCGTTAACCAGCAGTCTACAGACTGTCCAACTTTATCTATCTCCACTCCACCACCAGTTTCAGACCTGGGGGGGAAAGAGCCCCTGTCCTTTACTCCTGTTCATGCATATCTATCAAAATTCAGTGCTATGTTTCCTGTCGCAGGTCTGAGCGCCAAAGAGCAAGTAATTGTATCGATACATTTCCTTTAATTGTCTTTTTCTGTGAGTTTTTCAGATTGAACTGAATTGTATTGAATGAGTATTTAGAAGCACTTAGAACTGCCGCTCTGTCAAACGGCCTCATATTGGCTCCTTCTTTTTGCACCGCATTGGCCCAGTTTCATAACCTCATCTGGAAATGTTAGATGCTCAAACCTGCAAGGGCAAACGCTGCCAGGCTTTAAAGCAGGAGGTGAGTAAACCAGCAGAAAACAAAACTCTGTTTCCTAAAAAGAGGGACATTGCTGAGGGAGGCCAGTTAGAAAGCTTGGACAGGAGGGGCCCCGTGTATCGCCTCGACACGTCGCTTCTGCTGATTCTCCAGAGAGACCCGCTATCAGACTATTGATCAGACTAATCAGAACGAATGTGCTGTATGATAGCAAATCACTCCTGACAAACGGAGGAAGGGGGAGACAGCAATGAGCAGAGAGAAGTCGATTTATTCCCAGTTAGGCCGTCCGGATTGCAATCAATTTTGCAGCTGTTAGCACCATTTATATCTAGTCTTTATGTGCTGACATGATCGCCGATGATAGAAGTCACTAAACTGGCTTGTGTTTGAAATTTCAAGCCATCTACAATCTCCGTGGTAACGCTCACATCATTACAAGGAATGTGAATTCACATAAAGACCAAAAAGCATCAGTCAAGGTAATGTGTTGTTTTTGTGTGCGTTTGCTCGATGCAACGGAGCGCCGGCTTTGAAGGATGTAAGGCGTGTTTGGTGATCCCCAGGATCCTTCTCATCTCCATAAACTTCTGAAATTTGTTTTTAAGCTGTTACAGCTTTGCCAAAACTCTGGCACAGCCCCTGCATCCTGAGGGCTGTCAATCAAGAGGAATCTGAAGGGATGAGGTGACCAGAGAGGAGCGGATAAAAAGAAGAGACACTTTGAGATCTTTTTCTTTTATGTTATAATTGAGAGAAAATGAAAAACAGCCAAGACTTTAAAGATAAGAGAGATTATAGGAGGTTTAAGAAAGTTTTCCTGCTTTAAATTTGAGATCATTTTTATTATGCTGATGCTCGACAAGTCAAAGTTTGAAAGATTTAAAAAAAAAAAGGATTTTATTTAACCCTTTAACCACAAATTTAGTTGAAACTGATTTATTTTTACAAAAACATTTAACCCCTAATGCCAAATGTATCATATATGATACATGAGTTTCTGAAATGTTTTATGCCTGACACTTTTTGCATAATTTAATGGTAAAAAGTTCAAAATCCTATTGTACACAATCGAAATGTACCTGATAACAGAGGGCAGAAGACTAAACAAAAATAATCTTGACTTATTGCATAGTAATAAATTAATAGCAAAAATGTATCTATGTTTTTTCTTTACATATTTGTTAAAAGGCCAAATAAGGAACTTCAAACCCAAAAAAAATAATTTTCTGTTTTATTCTTGGTCTGGGCTTTAAAGGGTTAAACACCAAGGAGACTGGTTAACACATTTAACGGTTTCAAGTTTGGATCTCCTGATTCAATGTTGTTATTGGAAATCGGTCCAATATCAGCCAAAAAAATGACGTCAGTTGCTTTTATACCATTTAAGTAATATCACTTTATTAACTTTTTTAATGTGCCACACTACAAAATAAGTAATAAAAGGATGAATGAATGGTGCTGATATCGTATTGGGTCAATAAGCTGCAATATTATCCGAAATGAAACGTTTATTGAGAGCATCATGCATATTACTGAGAGGTGATGAACCTAGTTAATCTGTATTAGCGGTAAACTGCGGCTCCTGTGCTTATTATCTGTAGTGGTTGTTTCTTCAAAGGTCTTTGAAACATTCCAGCACAGACAGCTAATCAAACCCAGAAAAGTTCAGAAAAACTGCACATATTTTCTGTAACTGAGGTTCAAACATGGTTGGCAGCTGTCAATGATTGCTAGCTCGCCTGCTAAGTTTTATATTTCGGCCATCACGATTTTTTAAACCGAACATAACAGCCCACTATAAGCGTACTCTTGACAGCTTTCAGTCCTGTTACACTAAAACATGCTCTTTTAGAGTACACACTTCTGATACCGCCAGATGGATTTGCTCCCGCGATATCCATCTGGAAACCTCTCAAGGTAATAAATTCGAAATAAATATGTTTCGTTTTATTGGCCTATGCGTTGGTGATAGACGGCCAACAAAACCAATCAGATCAACTAAGCATATAACGTGAACAGAGCCGGTTTTACTTAAGAGGAGCCAATTGATAGATCAAACTTGTCAAAACCAGTCGGGAGAAGAGCAAAAACATCTTTTCCTCTGAGAAAAAGCCTCTCCAGAGCAGTGTTTTGCTCTTCTTTTCAGTGAAGAAATACTTGTAATTATGTAAACATGTCAGAGCAGCCACAACAACCAGGCACCACTTCGAAGCCGCTATGTTCTTAGACTGAACTGTCGCGCTTCTCGTTGCGTCACACCTCAACCCGCCTCAAAGCCAACGCTGATTGGACGTTCGCTTGGTGAACGGCTCCAAATTTTCTTTAACGAGAGTTCCAGACTGATCTGCGAAAGGAAACCTTGAAAGCTTAAGTAGACTGTGATGGTCTCCCCGAGGCTAACACACTTCACCATGTTAAAATCTTGGGGTTGAATATTAATTTGGTAAGGATGGGTTCCCATAAATAATAATTGCAAAACCCATAGCAGGGGTGCAAAGTAAAGAATTACATTTACTCAAATTACTGTAATTGAGTACTTTTTATGAGTAATTTGTAATTTTCTGAGTAGTTTTTGAAATATGTAATTTTTACTTTTACTCGAGTAAATTTTAACCTAAGTAGTTTTACTTTGCTACATTTAAAACCCCCTCACGTTACTGAGTAAAAATAAAATATAAATACTGATGGTGAAAAATTTAATGTGGCCCTGGCTAAAATTTACGACCCCGCTGTATTGTCTTTGTGTCGAGGTGCTGGCGGAAGATGGCAGTTGCTATCACAATTTAGGGAGTATTGATGAGGAAAGATGAAGCATATTCTGGAGGCAGCCAGAAAAACCCTTTGGTTTTCAAATACAAAAGAAACAATGTGATAATGCAGTGCAACATGCCTGCTTAATAAGCGGAGCTTTCCCGCTTTTAAAACATCAACATCTAATCTGAAAAAAATGTGGCGGTAAGTTAGTTATCATGGTGTTGTCTGTTGGACAGTAGGATTGAAAATTGTTTACTTTATGGTTCAGGTTGTCACTGTCCTTGTGCTGTGGAAACATGTTCTTTAGCCCAATGATCTTTTGCAAGTGTGGATGTCACTGAAAATACGCCTTGAAATCCATTAAAGCACCTTGTGCTCCAATTCGTTATGACTCATCCTTTTTTTGCATTAAATAAACCTAACTTTTACTCATATTACATTTAAATGAAGTAATTTGCGGCGCACACTTGAGAAGTAAGAATTGCAGAGATGGGTAATTTTACTTTTACTCTCAGTAAAATTCAGGCAAAGTAAAAATACTTTTACTCAATTACAATTTATTTGTACTCTTTCCACCTCTGACCCATAGTTATTCTTTCTTTCTTGATACAATTAACATGATGTCACCATTTTCAAAACTTGCTCTGCAGTAAATATTTTCTTTGTAAAGAAAAACTAGAAAAGGGCGAATTACAACGTTCTGGAATTTTGTAACTTGGTATTCCACCTATTTTGACAAAGTTGAAAAGAAATATAATGTGCAAAAAAAAGCTGTGCTGGAAAGGTTGTATCTTTACAAAAAAAAAAAAACTCTTAATGAAAAGCAAGGTAACAGCATTAAGTCATATCACCTTCAAACCTCGCTGAAAACTGGGTAACGGAGCACGAAATGAAATGTACAGGTGAAAGAGTCAAAGCAGAAATGAAATATCACACTTCAGGGTTACCTTTTCTTTGTCTCTCATGGATCCTTTTCCAAGAATCGACATCTTTGTGAGGGTGTCCTCTTGTAGTCTCTTTAACGAGTTCCCACGTGGCCCGAGGAGTTTGCCGACAAAGTTAAACTGCAGTAGGGAGAGAATGAGAGAGAGAGAAAGGAGAGCTGGGATCAGTCAGAGTCTGTGCGTCTGAGATAAAAAGCGAAGATTTTTCTTCTGTCTGTCAAATACGGCAAAAAAAAAAAAAAAACGTCTGATGCTGATGAAAACTTTTCATCTGCTTGTCCTGTTTTTGCGTCTTGATAAGATCAGTGCGGAGGGATTTCTGAAGGTTCCAGGGTTTAGTGTCACCTTGTCGACAGTTCTGATCTTTGCACAAAGGTACTCCATGGCTTACTCGCTTTTTCCTAACTCCTTGCACAGAATTAGACTTGAAGTGACTTCAATTCATTTTGTTTCCTGTGCAAATTCTCAGTCATCTGGTCTTGGCAACCACAAAACGGACTGCAATTGGTGGCAACTGAACTCTCGCACAGGTTTTCTGAAGACGTTCCAACGGCTATCCAGAAGTGTTTGGTATTTCTGTTGGCTTCCACACAAGGAATCTATAGTTGTTTTTAAGCAGCATGCAGGTCCAACCTCCTAAGCACACACTGCAAGTGAGATGCAATTCAAAGATCCAACTGGCCGCTCTCCTGGGTTAAGGGAAGGTTTCGTTTTCGTGTGTTTCATTTATTTTATTAAACAAGCTAATACCCCTTATCATGACTTAAAATGGCCAAACCACATTTAGTTTCTTATAATTATTCCATCTCGCAGCTTTCAAGGTTTCACTGCGAGATCAGTCTGGAGACTCTCCGCTAAAGAAAATTTGGGAGCCGCTCACCAAACTTAACGTCCAATCACCAAAGGCCTCAAGACGGGTTGAGGTGTGACGCGAACGCAGAAGCGCCGCGAAGTTCAGCTCCAGCGAAACATGGCGTTTCAGCCGAGGAAACCAGCGCGAGAGCGCTGCGGCTATCGAAAGCAAGTTTTATCGGGATTTGCAGAGTATTTCTTCACTGAAAGAAGAGCAAAACACTGCTCTTGGAGGCTTTTCTCTTCCTTCTTTTCCTCTTCTCCCGGTTTCAGGCAAGAGTAGCCTGGCTTGTGGTTGTGTTTTCGCCGTCGCCCTGTTAGTACGCCATATGCTTCGTTGATCTGATTGGTTTATTTGGCCCTCGGCCCATCACCAACATAGCAATCAGCTAACCAGTATTTTTCACCCCTTCCCAAAATTACTTCAACGGAAAGTTTCCAGATGGATATGTGGAACAAATCCATCTGGCTTAAGTCAGGTTAAACACATTATCCATATCTACAAAAAAGTCTTCGACAAACCAGAAGAAATACTGGTGGATCTTGGATTTGCATCCAACTTGGAATGTACACAAAGCTCTGGTGCAAGCTAAATTAATTTACCTGGCTATATGTAGAATGTCTTCAGGAATACTGAGCAAACATCTGGTTGCCTCCAATCTAAGTTTTGTGGTTGAACTGTTTTGGTTTGGTTGGTTACATTTGATCACCATGTTTACATTGTATCACTACTGCACTTTAAGAAAATGGAAATGTCTGGAAAGCTGTACAGCAGGAAATGTCATTTTTTGTATACAAAATGACAATAAAGTTTGTCTAAGTGTCTAAATGTAAGTGTCTAGGAAAAAGTAGGTCTCCCTGCCAAAAAAGAAGGAGTTTAAGTATCTTGGGGTCCCCTTCACTAGTGAGGGGAGAATGGATTGGGAGACCGATAGACAGATCGGTGCGGCTTCTGCTATAATGTGGACACTGCACCAGTGTGTCATGGTAAAGAGGGTGCTAAGCAAAAACGCAAAGTTCTTACTTTTCCCGTTGGTCTACGTTCCTATCTTCACCTATGGTCATGACTGAAAAAGCAACATCCCAGATATAAGCAGCTGAAATAAGCCCAGGGTGGCTGGACTCTCATTTAGAAATAGGGTGAGGAGCTCGATCATTCGGGAGAGGCTAGAAGGAGAGCAGCTTCTCCTCCACATTGAAAGGAGTCAGCAAAGGTGGCTCACATCTTTTTCGGATGGCCCCTGGATGTTTCTTTCAGGAGATGTTCTAGACACATCCCACCGCGAGGAGTCCTAAGCGATGACTGGCCTACTGAGACTGCTGCCCCCTAACCTGGTTCCAGGTGAAGCTGGAGACAACAAGTAGAAGTACATTCTCTTTAAATAAAAAAAAAGCGAATAATGATGAGGCAAACATTTGTTTTCAGTCTCCTCAAATCAATACTTGTGTCCCTAACATTGTATGGGACATTTTTTTGGTTTGTTGAAAGTATTGTGGAGGATTAGTGTGAATTTCTTAAAAGACCCGCCCTCTCAGCTTAAAAAAAAAGCACATGCACAATCCTGTACGCTCTCCTGAGAGGGAACGCTTATTAAACGCGTGCAAAAGCATGCACAAGCCCATTTTATCCTCGCACACACTCTGTTTAAAAGTTGCTGTTCTCATAGCTTATAAAAGCTTACTGTGTCCAAACGTCCACCCTAACCTCTTCATCCAATCACTATATAGAGCGGGGACTTTATATTGACCTTTATAGCAAACTCAGTTGACTGACTGTTCGGACAGTTCGTCACTGCTTTTTGCTCCGTTGGTCACGTAACTCCTCCTCCACTGCACGGTGCCTGCGGCATCTTTGTCATTAGTCGCCACTGTTGGGTAGCGAAAGCCTATGGCGACAGCTGGCCGCTGTGACAGCAAATCCCATAAAGCTTTCTAATGCACTTCGTACACATTTTTTATCTTACGACCCTCGGCCATTTTCAAAGAACCGCTGTGAGAAAGATGAGTTTCAATGGCGGGCTTAAATCGTAGCTCACCACAGATATATGTCTGAAAGTGCGCATTCGCAGAAAAAGATAGCTAACGGGCGGGCAAGCATGTAGGACGGCCTTACGTAAAAATATCACCAGAATGATTGACAATTAGGAGGACCAATTATCTAGATGATCCACCCAGAAATAAAAGATAGTCCTCTATACCTTTAATTTTGCCCTAGGCTTCTATGGAATGAATGGATTCAAAGCATGATGACATTTTATGCGTTGAATTTGATTGAAAAACAAAAGATTCTAAAGGGTAATAGCACATTTTTAAAGCAGTGCAAAAAAGATGCTGATAAGAAAACAGACATTTTTAGCTTGTTATCACCCCGGCAGTCTTTCTCTCTTACAATGAAGCTTGGTGTTACCTGAGAAGCACAAACCAGGAGAAAAAAAAGTGTTTGGATCATTAGGGAGTGAGGGGAAACTGTTCCCAGAGATACAGTACATTAAAAACACACTGCATATGAACCCGACTGGAGACAGTGTTTCCTGTGTTTCCTTCTTTCCTCCTTTTGTTCAGTAGTCTTGCCCACACTGGGAGTATGAACACAGCTCTGGCATCTAAGACAAATCTCCCCGTAGAGAAAATAAGTTATATTGAAACAATATAATTAAGAAAAGGCAGCAATTTACCTGATTTGGTCTTACCCACTGTAATTTACCCTCTCTCAGAGTTTTAAGAACCTGATTGTTTTGAAATGTCTTTAGAGGATCTATTATTTATGCCTGTGAGTGGGACTTTATAACACTTGCAATTACAATCAGCAAAAGAGGCATCTCTGTTTGACATGAGGTAACGCATGTACTAATTTTGTTGTTGACAGCAGTTAAAAATCTCCTTTGTTCAAATCAACTCATTGTGATTTATTCCATATATCAAAGATAATTGTCCAACATTTAACACAGGTTTCAAAAGACAATAGGCACATGTGCCAGGACTACTATGATGAGGAATTCATTAAGAGAACCTTATAACAAGAATAGTAGTAATTACTTTCTATATTCAGGCTATACATAAACCATTTACAATACCTTATTTTTATTGTTAGAAAAAACCAGCATTTTCGATCCAGACTATCAGAGCAGTCCTGTTGGATACGCAGCGTTGAAAACCGTAGTCTCCTGGGAAACTACCGTATTTTAGCCCTCTTTCCCCCCCATACTGCTGCATTATTAGTCTCCTGAAAATGTCCTGTATTATAATAGATGATGTGTACATGGCACTTAGAACGGGGCTGCGTATCAGGATGGTGCCAAAGCAATGTAAGTTTTAGAAAAAAAAATTAAAAGTTTGCATTTTTTGCATTATACTGTAACAGCACCATACATATTAGATTAGATTAGATTAGATTAGATTTCTAATCTTTATTGTCATTTCACAAGTACAGGTACAAGGCCACTAAATGCAGTTTAGGTCTAACCACAGAAGTGCAATAGCAGCAAGTCCAGGATATACAATGCTATTAGTTTTATTAAAAAAAATAAAACTAAAACTTGGACAGAAGCTTCTCCGATTTAAAGTGCAGTGTGAAGGTAATTGTATATTACAGTTAAAGTACGATGTTGCAAATATATATGAAAACAGGTAAGTAGTGCGAGATGCATTTAAATAGCTGGTACTATAGTAACAGTAAGCAGTTTCGGCCAGGCTAGAGAGTTTTTTTATTCTATTTCATGAATAAATTCGTAACATTATGAGTATGAAGTAATAAAATTACGAGAAATAAAGTCATAAAATGAAGAGCATAAAGTCCTAAAATTACGAGAAAACAAGTTGTATTTTATGACAACTCTTAAGAGAAGCACTTTCTTCCCTAAAAATGAGGAATGTTGAGCATTATGTGAAGTTATACTTTGACAAATAAGGAAATCTTTTAGCACCTGCATCAAATTGGGCTGCCATCTGCTGGTCGGAGCTCGAAGCTTTCTCTCTGAAATGAGGTTGTTGTATGATGACTTCATTCTGGTAATATTACAACTTTATTCTCGTAACGTTACGGCTTTATTCTCGTAATATTATGACTTTATTCTCGTAATGTTACGACTTTATTCTCATAATTTTACGATTTGTAATATTATGACTTTATTCTCGTAATGTTATGACTTCATTCTGGTAATATTATTGAACTTTATTCTCGTAACGTTACGACTTTTATACTCATAATATTACAACTTTATTCTCGTAACGTTACGACTTTATTTTCGCTATTTTATCACTTTATTCTCGTAATGTTACGACTTTGTTCTCCTAATTTTACGATTTTAGTCTCGTAATATTATGACTTTATTCTCGTAATGTTACGACTTTCTTGTCGTATTGTTATGACTTCATTCTGGTAATATTACAACTTTATTCTCGTAACGTTACGACTTTATTCTCATAATATTACAACTATTCTTGTAACGTTACGACTTTATTTTCGTTATTTTATGACTTTATTCTCGTAATGTTACGACTTTGTTCTCCTAATTGTACGGTTTTTGTCTTGTAATATTATGACTTTATTCTCGTAATGTTATGACTTTCTTGTCGTAATGTTATGACTTCATTCTGGTAATATTACAACTTTATTCTCGTAACGTTACGACTTTATTCTCATAATATTACAACTTTATTCTTGTAATGTTACGACTTTATTTTCATTATTTTATGACTTTATTCTCGTAATGTTACGACTTTGTTCTCCTAATTTTACGATTTTAGTCTCGTAATGTTACGACTTTCTTCTCGTAATGTTATGACTTTACTCTCGTAATATTACGACTTTTTTCTCGTAATTTTACGACTTTATTCTCATAATTTTGCGACTTTATTCTCATAATAAAAAATTAATCTCTAGCCTGGCCCGAATACTATGTGGTAAGTAAACATAGTATTGCAAATAACAAATAACAAAAAGGAGGCAGGTGTGAGGAGGAGGAGGAGGAGGAGAAGAGTATATCACTATATGAATGGAGTGGGATCATTGACGATTAGAGTTCAATACAGAGACAGCTCTGGGGATTAAAAACTGTTCTTTAGTCTGCTGGTCCTGGTCCGGAGGCACCTGAAACGTCTGCCGAAGGGAAAGAGAGAAAACCATCTGTGAGCTGGGTGAGAAGAGTCCTTTAGGATGCTACGAGCTCGATGTAGGCAGCGTTTGCTCTGGATGTGTTTGATGGCGGGTAGTGGACTCCCAGTGATGTGCTAGGCGGTTTTCACCACATATACCCCACTACTTCTGTCTCTGTCCTCTCACTGCCTCCCTCCACTCCCTTGAGCATGCATGCCTGTTTGAGCACGGGTGGTAAAGATGGACTCACACAAAGGGAAGCTCTGAGGAGCTTAAAAGAGGAAACAAAAGAGGCAGAAGGAGATCAATGTTGTCGCGGTGAAATGCAACTTCTCCAAGTGGCTAAAAGATAGGAAGTAATGAAATTTAGTAGCTTGAGCTTCAATCTGGAGGCTTTTACATATTAAAGTTAGCTTAAACTACCACAACTAAAACAGAAGGTTGCTGTTGTCTTACAACTGTTTACTGATCAGTATTTACAATAAATCTTCAACAACTTTTTTTGAATCTCTCAACGTTCAACAGCGAGCTGAAGGAATTGACACTCTTAAATAGGTGTTGAAATGACTTCAGGACGAAATGTCTGATTTAAGCCTGAGGAGGCAAGAAGGGAGCTAGGGAAATGGAGGCTGACACAAGAGAACAAACAAGAAATATTTACAAGCTTGTATAAAATCAAAAATGACTAGAAAACAAAAATGGAAATAAGACCAATGGAAACTCAGAGATAAAACTTGAACAGAACCAAAACCATGACAAATAGGTGTTGAAATGACTTCAGAATAAAATGTCTGATTTAAGCCTGTTCTGTGGTTGCTGTGTTTTATTTTACCTTTGGTTGTTTTGGGTTTTTTAATCACTTTTCTGGTAAAAATAAATCACATAAAAAAGCCTCCTAAGTTGCATCAATTTTGCAATCTTGGCAGTTGTTGCAAAATGTTTGGGTACCAGTGGGAAGGTATAGCCCCAGTTCTCTGAAACATTAAATCAGCCACTTCATTTAAATGATTAAACATAATGAAGTTTAGTAGTTAATAAAGTAGATTGCTTAGAGGGTCTCAGAGGGAGAGTTTTTCAGTATAAAGGCTGAGTGGTTGGTTTGTGTAGGGTAATAAGGATGTCTGCTACATTTGAAGACAGCAGGAGGATTTTTTCTTTTATTTGTTGAAGTATTGTCTTTTTTTATGCCCTTCACATCAAACCTATTGCCAACTAAGTAGGTTCACAGTCTTTTATTTCGATTTTCCTCTTGCTTATATACTTTTTCCACCAAATTGATGCTTGGGGAACAGGAATGGGGGTTCCTACCCTCATCAGATGAGGGTAGGAACGTATATCGAGCAGTAAATCAAGAGCTTTGCCTTTTGGCTCAGCTCTCTCTTCACCACAACGGACCGATACAGCGCACGCTTCACAGCAGACACAGCACCAATCCCCCCTTCAGTCTCAAGCTCCATCTTTCCCTCATTTGTGAAGACCCCAAACATCTCATGTCAAGTTATAATATTGAAATGTTAAGGAGACTTTACCATTTTTTTCTTAAAGTTTTATATGTATTAAAATTTGATACACATTTTTTTAATAAAGTGAGTAAATTTTGTCAACCAAACGTACAAATTACTACATTAGCATACTTGGGTAAATCTATTGGGTTATCTTTTACAGTGAATGATTCTGTAATCAACAGAGATGGGAAGTAACGAAGTACAAATACTTTGTTACTGTACTCAAGTAGATTTTTCTGATATTTTTACTTTACTTTACTACTTATTTTTATGGCGACTTTTTACTTCTACTCCTTACATTTTTACACAAATATCTGTACTTTCTACTCCTTACATTTTAAAAAAATTGGCTCGTTACTTTAGTTTTGAATCATTTCAATGGAGTTACCGTTATTATTTTTCACGTCATCAATACCAAATTCAATCTAATTGGATGGGAATCTACGTTACATTTGGCGCACCACTGCAAGATGGTCGACAGGTCGGTGTTATTCATTAAAGCGACTAATCAGGGGGGATTTACTATTAGGCAGAACTAGGCGTTAGCATAGTAGCATGGGCCAGAGCTCGCTCTTGAACATATGAACCTAGCGGAGATCTAGTCCTATTGGCAAGCATCCATTTAAAAATGTAGGAAGCGGCATAGAAAAAAGTGAGAAACTTTTACTTTTATACTTTAAGTAAATTTACAAGCCTGTACTTTGTTACTTTTACTTGGTAAAGAAGTTTAATCAGTACTTCCACTTTTACCAGAGTATTTTTAACACACGTATCTGTACTTTTACTTAAGTACGGAAAGTGAGTACTTTTGCCATCTCTGGTAATCAGTGAATGAGTGTTTTTCTTATTTTTTCTTTGGGGCGAGAAGTTGCGAAAGCTGGAGATGGTCCGGGCAACTAAAGCCGGGAGAAATCTAAAGCTCACCCTATCCACTTTGTTCTCCATGAACAATAGATTCGCGAAGCTTCGCTCTTCCTGCACCTATACAGGTCATTAGCAGCAGGGAAGGTAGAGGTTTAAAAACAAAACAGCTGGTTTTGTTCAGCCCCTTAACCTAAATCTCTTCTGCCTTTTGTTTAGAAACTACTTAGCAGAGACCCCTGCCAGTTCCTGGCAGAGAGATTTAAGAGGCAGGGTGTAGTGGTATGCTCTAATGTGTTGAATTTTTGCCCAGCCAGTCTGAACCTGAGCGTTTTTCAGCTTCTGCTATTGCACCATGTTTAGTGATGCATTAAGGAGTTGATCCACAGAACCGGAGACCTTCAGCAGGTTCGCGGGACTGCAAGTCCGGGAGATTTTTCATAGAGACTTCTAAAAAGTTCTGATTACGATTGCAGGCTTTTATATTCCCCGCAATTAAAGGCATATCCTTTGCGTCACATTGGCATGAATTCAAACACTTTTACTGTAGTAAACAGATAAATGAAGGCAGAAGATGTCTTTCAGTCATCCAATGCACACATTCAGCCAAACAGAAGGGGAGCTTTTCAAGCTGGTTTCATTCATAACACCTGCCCCATCAATGATGAATCAGAATCAGAAATACTTTAATAATCCCAGGGAGAAATTACTTTCCTTACATTAATCTATCTGTAATAAAGTGACTATAGGACCAGTCTGATTTAACACGATTTCATACAATATATATAATTAGGGGGTCCCTGCCATCAGTATGGGGGTCCTTGGCCTGGAAGACTTTGAAGACCCCTGATCTAGAACAATTCACTGTGGAAACAACTCAATTTTACTTTTGGAAAATGTAGAAAAAAATGACCTCAAACACGTGGAAAGAATTCCATCAGTTTAAAACCACTCGAGCAAACAAAACGAGCCGTTCCTCTAATGGATTCCAGTTTATCAAACGTTCATCAAAGGAGACAGCAGCACTAAGGTGTCAGGAAATGTGCTGAGTTTAACTGATGCTGGATGCATTCATCATTTCCACCTGGACAGAGTCTTGATCTCTGAGCTCAAAAGCAATGATTTCTAAAGGCAGAGTGGGGATCTCCTCCGCGCTAGGGTGACTTTTTGTGCAACAATCCCATCTGGCTGACAGGTTGTGGCTCGGACGTCGCAGCAAGAACTCAGTCTGCTCACTTCCAGTGACAAAACTCGCTGATGAGTAACAATGATTGAGCAAGCAGAAAAAAACAACTTTGTACACCATCCTGTTCCCCAAGCAGTGTCAACCATACATCAATTTGGTTGAAAAACATATATAAGCCAGAGGAAAATAAAAATAAAAGACTTTGAACCTACTCTGTTGGCAATAGGTTTGATGCGAGGGGCTAAAAAAGACAATACTTCAACAAATGAAACAAAAATCCTTCCACTGTCTTCAGATGTAGCAGACTTCCTTATTATCCTACTCAAACCAACCACTCAGCCTTTATATTGGAAAAAAAACCCTTCCTCTGAGACCCTCTAAGCAATCTACTTTATTAACTACAGAACTTCATTATGTTTAATCATTAAAATGAAGTGGCTGATTTAATGTTTCAGAGAACTGGTGCTATACCTTCCCACTGGTGCCCAAACATTTGGCAACAACTGCCAAGATTGCGAAATCGATGCAACTTAGGGGGCTTTTTTAAAAACATTTCGTATCACATAAATAATTAAATGTGATTTTGTGTTACCAGAAAAGCAAGAAGAAACAAACAACCAAAGGTTAAGTAAAACTGGGCAACCACAAAGCAGGCTTAAATCAGACATTTTGTTCTGAAGTCATTAAGATTGTAGCCTTGTTGTTGTTTTTTTTGCAGCTTGACGGTTCATCCTCCTAGTCAAATGCAGATCAAATACCCACCATTGTCACGTTCTTGGTTCTGTTAAGTTTTCTTTTGAGTATTCAGTTTTACTTTGCTCCATGTTTTCTACTTTTATTGGTTTAACAGCTAATTTGTTGTGTTTTTGGATGTATTTGAGTTCTTAGGTATTTCTTGATTACCCTCTGTTGCCCTCTTGTGTTGGTCTCCTTTTCCATAGCTTTTTTTTTGAAGCCTCTGTTCACACCTGCTCCCAATCAGCTCATTAGTCCAGTCTTTGTTCATTCTCCCATATATACTCTCAAAGTCATTTCTTCTGTATATGGGTTAAGTGTTTGGCAGATTTGATTCACGATAAGTGTGTCAGTTTGTTTGTCCATTCTTCAGATGACCAAACAATTAACTGATAGACAATAAAAGACAATTTACAAAACTGATTGGTGGGTCATTGATTTGCAGCTGAATTGGAATGTGTTTTGGAGGACGGTGCTGCTGCTCAAAACATCAGTGCTCCAACTACATGTTGCTCAGGAGGGAGCTGACAGAACTGACAAAAGCCCCATTTACACTACCCTCTGAAAACCGATCCGTGCTGAGCTTGGTGTTGGGATCTGGAGATCTGCCACCTGTCGTCAGCAGAGAGCGCTGTAGGATTCCTGAGCTGGAGCTCTCTGCACACCTGGGAATCATCAGCTCATCAGAAGACCACACTACTTAAGCAGCAGTAAGACCTTCCTTCAATGCTGCAGTGTTGACCAAGTTTGGTTAGCGAACCTGAGCCTCTGATTATCTTTGTGATCACCAGTTGACTCTTGAGAGAGACTAGTCATCTAACCTGTTTTTGTCTTCTTTGCTTATAGAAAGAGCCAACTGAAATCTGAAGCTCTGGAGGAGCTTAACCTGGAAGATTGCCTGCCTGCCCAAGTAAGCCAAACCTGAAGATCTCAGCCTGGACTCTAATCAGCTCTCTGGGAAGAGCTAGGAAACAACTCTGATCCGTCAATCCCTAGCTAGAAGCTAGACGCTGCTGCTGCTAAACTCTCTCTGGCCCCTCTGTCTCTGGACCCAACCGGTTCCCCCTCTCAAGGATCTATCAGAACCTCTTCAAGGTATCAACATAATTCATCTCATCAGTTCAGCCATTTTAGTCCCTGGCTAACCAAACTCTCATCTCTTTCAGAAACTGTCAGAACCTGTCCCGGACCGGCACCTGAACCAGTATTATTTACTCTGTATACAGTGCTTCAAATAAACATTGTTAAACCTTTCCTCCGTCTCCGTTAGTGTTCTGCATGTGGGTTTAACATAGAGAACCGATCATGACACTTGGTTCCTTACGACCATTTACAAACCATGCTAGCGTGGTTCCTCACCTCTTAGTGACAATCTACGGTACTTCTGCTCTCTAGGGGTAAGCAAGAAAAACAACGTGGCGGCGCTTGTAACATTCAGGAAGTTTGTGGAGAGTCAGGCAAAGCGGAGCCTTTGGTGAATTTACTTAAAAAGGGTTGGCTTTTGGGAAGTAGATACGACAAACGATATCAGGGCTTAAGGGTTGGTTATCCTCCCGCAGCAGTGTCGCAGTGAGCTTGTCGCAGACATTTTTGATTTATGCCCAATATTGAAGCGTGGTCTGCCCTATGTTATTCCACGCTACAATGCAAGAGGAACAATCAGGAAGTAGCTGTGGGTCTAGATACGGCCGAGGCGGTGAGGAAGTGGGGGCAAGTTTGTCCGACAACGGAGGGACATGAGGGCGAAAAAGAGTGGGGATCCAGGTGGAAAAAGGGTCCCAGTGTTCTCATGCACCTCGCTCTTCTAGTTGGTCTATTTTCCACAAGTCATTTTCCACAAAGGCAGTCATACAAAACAAAAGGCAAACTAGGAAATATAAAAAGCAGAGTAGTAGGAATTTTAGGCCAATCAGAGGGCCTCCCTGTATGTGGCACTGTCTGGGATTACCTGGAGAAGATTTGGGATAGGTGCAAAATGGGGAGTGTGTATGCTGAGGGGGGCGGGGGCATATCTGCATCCAAGCTGCGACACAAGCGCAGATGAGCCTGGAGAGGGGAACGTGGAGCGAGCAGCGGAGCGGAGTGCACAGGAAACACTTCAATTCCAAAGACCAGAGCCAAGATTTTTAAACCCCCATGTGCTCCGATGCGCTCATACAGACGTTAATTAACAATGTTGGATTCTAAAATTTGTAAACTAAAAGCTAGTGTTTTTATGAATCTCTAAAATTGGACACTGACTGTAAGGAGCTGACGCGGTCTGCTCATGCTCTCTTTGTTATCAGAGATCTGCACTCAAACTTAACTACGCCAAATGCTACCAATGAACTAGTACCATGTTAGCGTGGTTCGGTTGTATCTGGCGCAGTCCGGTTCAATTGTGCGCACCATTTACACTCAACAGTTATCTCGGTTACCGTGCTCGGACCGATCTCGGTACGGTTTCAAAAGGGTAGTGGAAATGGGGCTAAAGTCTCCTTTATGGGGTTAAAACTAGGAAAAATTCCAGCTGCCTCTGATTTAAATCAGGTTTAAATTTTGTAGTTACCACGACCCAGATGACTGAGAATTTAAACTGGCAAAGCTTGGCAAATCAAAGAAAAATAATCAAATTTAGTTTCTAACCTTTTCCATTTATACAGACATTTTTGTCCCTGTGCATCACCTCCAGTCACATTTCTCAGTATTTTCCAAGGACCGCAAACAGCTTTTTAGCTACTTTAACACCTCTGCCATTAATAATAGAGATTAAAAGGCTGATGTCAGGGTTGATAGTGACTGGACAAAACATTGAGACTGAAGTAGATTATCTATTAGAGTATAGATTATTCTAGGAGAAAATCTGCAAGCCTTTCATGCGTTGAGGATTAGTTCCAGGTTTTGACCAAAGGAAATTCATGGCTGAAGGCTAGAGATGTAACGACTCAAGAATAAATTTAAAAGCTTTATTTGTCACAGTTCCTGAACCTCTTTCAAAATAAAAAGAGGCATCCCTCATCTGTCCATGTCCTCTCTCTCTCTCTCTAACCTGCCCCCCCATTTCTCTGCATTTCCTGTATGAACATAATTTGCCCATACATGCAGACAAAGAATATTTATGTAAATTAGGAATGGGACAATTGCAAAACCCAAAAGGTAAGGTAAAGATTGTTAATTTGCTGTTGGAATACATTTTCCATTCCGGATTAATTTAATTTAATTCAACTATCTTTGTGGATAGATGGCTAGAAGTCATTTTTTTCAAGCCGAGGTCAATCTTAAATCTGTAAGGAGAAGAAACATTTTCTAATCCAGTCTACCAAAAGCACTGCGTTGCTGTAGGTTAGAAATCAAAATCCTGTTCTGTTTTTCCTAAGGCATGAATTAAGACATGAATATTTAACATTTATTCATTAATCTTTTAACGTGCCTCGGAAGTCATCTTTTAACCTTTAGGAAATTTGACTCGGTAGACAAGAACTGTTTTGAGCAGCTTTAAATAATTCAAAGAAGTTATAAAGTGTAATATTTAACTCATTAGATGTATAAATAAGTGTTTATCTTTAAAGTAAAAGCAAAATATACTGTATATAAACCTGTTAATGATAAATTACATTATCGGTCAAACAAAAATGTCTTTATTTTTGTCTTGATTTTGGCTTCAACAATATCTGTTTCTGCCTGTGTTTACACTGACCCACAGTTTAAAATGTAATTTAGAAGATTTGAAGATAATTTTTTTCCTCCAGCTCTGAGTCAGCAGATCTTTCAGATTAATAGAAATATATTTTTTAAATCTATATTTGACAATAAGAGATTGCTATGAAAAACAACTCAACGCTATTTCTGACATTTTGAATTGAAAAAACTTCCTGGATGGGAAGCGAAACGTCTTCCATGGGATGGTTTTTTAACTTTTTTTGGAAATCTGTATAAAGAGTTCAGGACACGGAAAGCATAGAGGTGACAAAGCATTGAATATATATATTCCGTAAAAATTCAAAAAATATCCACTGGACTTGGTTTCCAAGATTTGAAGACATTTCGCCGTCAGGAAGCTTTCTTAATTCAAATGTGTCATATATATATATATCACAGTATAGATAGATAGATATTTTATGTTGTTACTACCAGAACAGACCCCAGTCTCCCGCCATCTCTCCCCAGCGTTGGTTCTCCCTGCGCTGGTATATTTACAAGGAAGCAAATCCCACCTTAATCCAAAAACAGGTCTGGATCAACCAAAGTGGACTATGTTTTCAATGCTTGCTGACATTTTCACAAATTGATGGCCTATCCAAGCAGATTCAACAGTTGTGTTTTGAGAAAAATTTAGCAGCAGTTTGTAATATTATATTTCATCTATGCTTTTATTGTGAAGTGCTGATAGCAAGATCTTCTCAGGAATTTCTATTATTAATAACCAATTAAAAATCAGCAGGGTCCAGTAAAGGTCTGGAGACATTTTTAATTATAACCAGTTTCTTTAAACATAATTTAACACTGAAATAAAATTTGGTGTTTATGCATCCATGTTATACATTGAATTTTTAAATTGAAAAGAAATATATTTTAAAAAAAGTAGAACATTTTTCCATTTTAAAATCGTTCAGTTTGCTATATAGACAATTTCCTGACTCTCGTATTTTATAAAACACCTGAACTGAAGACACGCCCTGTCCACTTAAAAAAGAAAAAATGCACATGAACAACCCTGTAGGCGGTCCTCAAAGGGAAGGCTTGGAACATATGAGAGCGTGCACAAGCCCATTTATTCCTTGTGCAAGCTTACTGTGCCCTAAATCCCTCATTCGTACAATAAATCATCCGCAGACGAGTTATTAATTTCCAGCCAGAACGCGCGGTGACGTAAAAAACGCGCCCACAATGGCGTCGTTGCGATTACGAGGAGACCTGGAAGATTTAAGGCCAAACAAGAAAACCAGACAACCATCTCTTTTAAGATTCTGGTCCAGTCCAACAGAAGGGTAAGTAGAAAACAACTTTATCACTTTATTTTCTATAGGCTTATGTCTATAATCTAAATAACACAGATTGAAATGTTTATATCTTGTTTTCTATTCTTCAGTGGACCTGGCACAAAGTTACAGAAAATGACCACAGCGTTGACCAGTATGAACGTTCAGATATTGGAGACACACAGATAAAAGGTATGATGATTGCTAGAAAATGTTGATAATGAGAAAACATTATCAACATTGTTGATTGTTGATAAACAAGTTGTTTAAAGTTGCAAAGTAATGCAATTGTAGGAATACTTTAACCAGTAACGGGAAAGTTATAAAAATTGCAGTGTTTGATAAGTAATAAAAAGAGTGTACAATTAACAAAATTAAGCAACATTAGTTGCCATTGACATGCATACAATAGTTATTTTGTAGTATGTATTTTTGGGTCTAAACCTGTACCACATGTGTTGTACTGTTAAAAATAAGAATGGTATCATTAATGAAAACATTTTTAACTTTGATCAATTGGTAAGGATCCAAATCAATGAATGCTCTAAGCAAATGCTTGGAGTCTAACCCCCAGATTCTTGTTACTCCGTCAGCGCTCCGCTCCGCTGACGTACGTCGTGCTGGAGCGCTTTGTCTTTCATGGAAATCAATGAGAGCTGTTCCACATCCACCGCCACTCCTCCGCGACGCCTCCGCCCACGCACGCCTTCTCCGTCCCTCAACCGGCTGTAAATTACGGAGCCGAAGCTATTTTTTGCTCCGGCCCGTCCGCCAGGTCAAGATCCGCGAATTGCAATCGCACCAAACAGGAAAAAGAACATCGACAAATTCCGGTTTGTCAAATTAAAATATAGCAGCAACAGATCGGTGACTAGAAATTATAGCACAATTCTTATATATATAAAAAAAAAACTAACACCGTTTATTTAAATGATTGGATCCAAACTATTGGTTATTCACCAACGAGGAAGCAGATTTCTCATCTCCATCAAAATATTTATTTTATACCGAGGGACTTAAAGTTTAATCAAATCCATTCAAAAGAAACTTCTTATTACAGGAATGAAAAGAGATGCTGAGTTTGGGAGTAGAGAACAAACAAAGTTCATTCAAAAAAGCAGTTTTGAATTATCCTTATCCCCTGTTACAAAAATCTACAAATATATATATATATATATTTGGGCAGAAACTGAACATATGCTGGATGATGGTGGGATTTTTTAATATGTCATATTAAATGGGCAAGCTGCCTGACAGGGTTCATACAGGAATGAGTGACTCTAATTTAATGCTATTTTAATGCTATTAGAAATGATTTTAATGCCATCAACAAGAACCATGTACACAAGTTATTAGTGTACATGAAATATGAAGGAGCTGTAAGCACAGTTCCATGACTCCTGTAAACATGGGACTAACACACACATAACGTATATACTCCAGGCGCATTCAGGCGGGGGCGCGGGGGGCTACCTTTGTTTTAGTAAGCGAAGGGCCAATAATCCTAACTAACTCACTTTCACTGTAACTATTTTTTACGCAAGCGTTACCATTGCTGGAACATTGCGTTACTTAAAAAACGCGCACTCGCGTAAAATCCAGGTGGCTGCATTGTTAACCTTAATTCATGATAGGGGATTACGTGCCTTGCATTGAGGAAGACTGACACCCCACCCAAGGAGGTTAAGTCAAAAACTCTGCAAATAGACTGAATGGTTTGTGCAACGTTAGTGCAGATTTTGTGCAGAAAAAAAATATTGTTTGTGCTACTTTTGTTGTAAGAGATATTAAAGATTATTTTTAGGGTCATCCACCAGGCAATTTACGCTGTGAATTGTCATGAGAGAGCAGGAGGATTCAGAAAATCCTGTAGTAAGTATTTTAGATTCCGCCTGTCAGCTGGGAGGAAGTGGGTGTTTCTGCTGGTGGGAAGACAACGTACAGCACACATTTCAGAGATGGAGAGTGATGAGTGATGAATCCAGCAGCAATGAAGTCGAGGAGGTAAAGCTGAGGTAGTTCCCCATCAGAATGCTCAAGGCTTCCCTGCATCTCCCGCAACATTACTTCAAACGAAGCGAGTCACTGCGCCAGTTGACAGGAAAAATGCGCCTATGCTGAAAACTAAATTAGGCGAGCAACAGTAAGCCACTTAATTACTAACTACACAGATTTATCTTCACTATGGTCTGAGCGATCAAATGATTAAGGCCTGTCTCTAGAAAGTGATGGCCTATATGGAATAAAGGGGACCGAAATCTGGATGAAATCCCAAATCAACCTGGATGGATGGATGGATGGATGGATGGATGGATGGATGGATGCACCTCTGCCTTCTCAAATAAGACTGTATTTTTTATATTTTAAACATTATTTGATGGACCTTTGTGGCCACTAGCGGGGATGTTCAGATCCATATTTTATGTCACACACAGAGTATAGATTCGTAGTTTTTTAGATAGACAGATAGATATGATAAGATAGATTAATTATAGATTAGATAGATACTGATAGATAGATAGATGTTGTAGTATCTATAACAACCCAAACACACAGGATTTCAGAATTAGACATCCCCAGTTATTCACCGCTCACCAGATCTGAATGTAAATACATAAAAATACTTCACATGGCGTTCCCCCTCCATGTCATTTACGTTGAGTTAAACAATAAATGCTGGCTTCTCTCTGCATGGTTCTTGTCTTTGTCGATAATGCGCTCTATTCAGCTGGCATTGGAAACACAGGGCGAGAATTTGGAGGGCTGGGTGGTCATTTCAGCTGTTCTGGGCGAGAAACTCGCGTAAAATATTGATACGCAATTAGTTACTTTACTAACTCATAGTTAATGAACTTCCTTGTGAGCACGAGGAACCTGGAAGTTTTAAGGCCAATCAAGAAAACCAGACAACCACTAGTCTTTTAAGATTCTGGTCCAATCCAACAGAAGGGTAGCTAGAAACCAACTTTATCACTTGATTTTCTATAGGCTTATGTCTATAATCTAAATAACACAGATTGAAATGTTTATACATCTTGTTTTCTATTCTTCAGTGGACCTGGCACAACTACAGAAAATGACCACAGCGTTGACCTGTATGAACATACAGATATTGGAGACACACAGATAAAAGGTATGATGATTGCTAGAAAATGTTGATAATGAGAAAACATTATCAACATTGTTGATTGTTGATAAACAAGTTGTTTAAAGTTGCAAAGTAATGCAATTGTAGGAATACTTTAATTAATTTTAAAGTGAAAATTGCAGTGTTTGATAAGTAATAAAAAGTGTACAATTAACAATTGTAAGCAACATTAGTTGATTGACATGAATACAATAGTTATTTTGTAGCATGTATTTTTGGGTCTAAACCTGTACCACATGTGTTGTACTGTTAAAAAATAAGAATGGTATCCTTTATGAAAACATTACTAACTTTTATCAATTGGTAAGGATCCAAATCAATGAATGCTCTAAGCACATGCTTGGAGTCTAAGGGAGTCTTGTTAACATTGTGATATGAGAACTACAAATCTGGTGTTATTTGTTTTCAGTGCATTTAATATTTTACAATAAAAATACAATTTACTTTTAAGTAAATTCAGTTTTGTGCACCTGGTGATATGTGTTCAGTGAATTTAATAATTTACGATAAAAACACAACATTAAATTGTTTTGTGGCTCCTCCTGAGATTACAAGGTTCACCTGATCACGAAAATTATTTTCTTTTCCAGATGAACAACAAGGACCGTGTTTCGATGTAAAGACAACTGAAGAGCCGGCGCTCAACCAAGCGGATTTGCCCCAAACAACTTACGACATAGGTTAGTAATAGTTGTATTTTTTTCAATGTCAAAACAACTAATTTTGTTTTTGTTTTACACGATTGACTTTTTTGCTTAATCTTGAAATCTTACATTTCATAATAATTATTTCATAATAAAGCAAGACTATACAAAAGCTTCATGTAGGCAGATTTACAACTCCACCAGCACCCATACAAAATTGACAATGTAAATATCAATCTTATTACAGATATATCAAAGGCCAAGGACCGGATTAGTGAAATGGACGACTCTGGAAAATTCCAACTTCTTCAGACCAGAAAACCACCCAAATCTTTCAATTTCCCTGCCAGAGAATTTAAAGACAACCGAAGAGCCAGTGGGGTGACCAAAAGAACATGCCAGAGGGACTGGCTGGACAAGTATGACTTTTTATCATTTTTACATCATATAAAGATGATCTACCGTCAGGATCAACATTCAGGCAGGAAGTGAAGTTGTGGCACACAAAGTGGTCATCATCAGTGGAAAAACCCAGCTCTCTCCCTGAAATTCTAAAGATAACAAATATGAAGTGCTACCCAAACATTTATATGATTCTTCACCTTCTGTCAGTCATACCTGTTACCAGTGCTTCTGTGGAACGTGCTAACTCGGGTCTTAAAGCAGTGAAAACTTTGCTGAGGTCAACAATGGGACAGGAAAGGTTTGTGGCTTTGCTACTTTTGTATGTGCACAAGGACATTCAGTTAGACATCAACAAAATCATAGACATATTTGCCCAGAAGCATCCCAGTTGACATTTGTAAACCCATTATCATCATCATAAAGTTTGTAGTAGAGAACAATATTCTTTGTCTGGTTTAACTTTGTTTTTTTTTTGTTTTTCAACAGTTTATCTTGTTAAAATATATTCAAAACTCCTTTGTCTTACTTGAACCATACTTGAACCCAAGTCCTTGGGTTTTTTTATTTCATGTTCTGTGTAAATATCATTTCTGGAAATAAAGAAACTCCTTGTTTGATTAATTGTTGATAAGGATAATTTTTTTCTTCAAACTACCTTTTAACCTTGTGCATGCTTTAAAAACCGAGAGATCCTTTTTTAATTACAATAATGTAATCATGCTAATTCTACTTATGTTCATCCATTAAAATTATCAATTAAAAACCCTTGGATGAATAATTAGGGTAGTGTGAAAGAGTGAAGATGGTATTCTTTGGTCTTTTAGCCTCACATTGTCTTGACCTGTGACCCCGTGACCCTTGACCCCGTGACCCCATGACCCTTAGGTGCGCACCCCCCTCTTAAAAAATCCTGGAATCCGCCCCTGGTTCGGAGGATGACAACTTCTTTCTCATCACTGCTTTTTGCAGCCTGTTGGTCACGTTAACTCCTCCTCCAATGCACGGTCATCTTTGTTGGTCAGCAAATCCCATAATATTTGCAAGGAGGAGCTCTGTGCGCAAAGCATTTTGGGATATATCTAACTCTTCTGAGGCCTTTCCTTTTCTACATACACTTCGTAGACACTTTTTCTCTTACGACCCTCTTTCCAAAGAACTCAAGCGGTGAGAAAGGTGCAGCTTCAATGACTGTCTGAAACCGTAGCTCACCACAGTAAAAATACGACTGAAAGTGCGCATGCACAGAAAAATGACGGCCTTTCGTAAACATATCACCAGAATGATTGATCAATTAGGGAGGACTACTTACTGTATGTTAATGAGAAGCTAAAAGATCGTCCTCTATACCTTTAACCTGAAAAAGTAATTTTAATATCTCTGAAACAAAAAGTAGCACACTATTTTAATGTTTTTTTTTTCTTTTGTGTACAAATAATTCAAACATAACTAAAGAATCTTTGTCTATTCAGTCCCATTTGATGACTCCACACTAAAAACACTGCATCTGAAATGAACAGCGAAGAGCTCCCTGCGTTGGATTTGAATGCATCGTCACACACCGAGGCTTTAAGTATTTCAGGATGATATTTCATACGTTCCATTTCAAATGTTATGCTTAGCTCCTATTTTTATTTGATGATGGTCTTGATGAACGACTTTCCGATAAGCCCTCGTTTAGCAGTGGAAGCACTTTGGAAGGTAATAAGCCCTAAAATGTGAAACTTTGGTGGTCACTGATCCCACCATAATTAGACCTTGCAGGTTGTGTTAATCGTAATGCTTTTTGCTGTGAATGACATCACTAAGCAAAGAGGAGAATGTTCTAGTTACTGCATTACAAACACCTAAAGGCACAGAGGACAAAGTGTTAAATTGGCTCCAGTTTATGGAGACTGTAGAAAAGGGATGACTATTCAGTTCACAGCTATTTCCTTTCCACAGGGAGCCTTCAAAGCGTTAAATCCCCCATGGCAACAGATTCCCTTTAATATTACATTTGTTTTACTGATAATTTAGTGACATGGTGAGATAATATTTGCCAAGAGCTTCTTTCAGTTCCCGACTATTTAAAAAGAGATCATGCAGATTTGCTCTGCATTTATTTGATTAATGCCAGTAAATGTCAGAGAACAGGCTTAATCTGAGCGCCTGAACACATCACCGGTGAGTCAGTACATGCACACACCTTGTTCTACGGACAATCCCCCGAACGCATCAGTCTTTTTCAACAAAGAACTGTAATCCCTGCCTTTATATCAGCGTTCAGAATCTACTGTGATTGATGCGTTAGGTTTTTGCTCATGCTTACGTTATCATGAGGGATTATGTGATTCACTAAAACCTGCCTGGGATTTTTTTTTTTCTATGTGATAGGATTGTGGTTTCTGTAATCAACAAAAATATAAGCGGATGTGTTTATTTACAGGTTGTCTCCTGCTGCTCCTTCATGAAAAAACACACAGATGCAAATGAAATGCAGGAATAAAGTCACTTAAAGAAAATATATTGTAGTGGATCGCTACAAAATAAAAGCCAAACATAAAAAACTGCATCATGACTCAGATTTAATTTGAATAGGGCAGAGGAAGCGAAGGGGCTCGTCTGACATCTTCTCGTCATTCGCGGTGCATAATTCTGCATCTCTCCAGGAAGGTGCTCACATAGAGAGTGATTGTGCTGAGGACAGCAGCACCAGAATGACGGCAGAAAGATAAATCACCGCTCTGAGGGCAGAGAGGAGCAAAATTCGGAACCGGAAATAAACTGATGGGACCTCTGGTGGCTCTTTAATAGCCTTCAGCCAAAAGGCACCTCTTTAGAAGAGAGGACAGCAGATCCAAATACGCCACAGAAAGGCAAGAGGTTCTAAGTTCTTTAACATTAAAACTCAAGATGATTAACGTATTGTCTAGGTGAAATTTAAAATATTTTAAAAAGTTAGTTTTGTTCTTCTATTCAGTAAAAAAAATTGCTTACATGTAGATTCATCAAATTGTAATTAATACAATTAAAAATAATGTTTCAATTAATATTCCAGCATGACTTAGTAACTGTTTTAAGGCTGCTTTATACTCAGTAACCAGGTTTTCTGTAAGGGGCTGGCGCCCCTTACAGAAAAATTCCTTTATTTAACATGTGAAAACCATGAGTGAAGCACATCTATGAAATTAACATGTAGTAGACATGTGATTACATATAAAGGTTCTGAAACATTTTAAGATAAAAGTGAATCATATGTTTTCACATGTGATTAATTAGCAAAAACATGGAAATCACATGTGAAAATATGTCTCACATGTGATTCAAATGTGTTCATGTGAATCACATGCAAAAATCAGTGAATCACAAATGATACACGTTATGACAGATACTTCCCAGGATTTTTCACATGTGAGACACCTTTCTTGCATGTGATCGCATGTGCTTCAAACATTCTTAACATGTGATTCACATGCAAAAATCAGTGAATCACATATAATACGCCTGTTTTAACATAAGATTCTCATGATTTTTCACATGTGAGACACACGTCCTGCATTGGAATCACATGTGCATCACACTTGCTTCATGTTTGATAAACATGTAAAGATCCGTAAATCACCCTTGATCATTTAAAAGTGAGACAGGTATCTTGCATGTGACTAACACGTTCTTCACATGTGATTCACGTGTTTTCATGTGATTCGCTTGCAAACCCCTGTGAATCACATGTTATATGCATGTTAACAGGTCATATCCAAGTTTTTCACTAGTGACACACGTGTGTGTAACATGTAACATGTGAATCACAAGGGCTTCAAATGAGAATCACTTGAAAAAGTGTGATACAAATGGCCCTCTAATGTGAATTGATTTTTTTTATTTTAGTCACATGTAAAATCATGTATATCACATTGCTCATCAATCACTTTTGAGGCGGATTAGCATTACATCTGATCTTTTCTCATCTTTTCACATGCAATTCTCATTTGAGGAACAGTAAAGTATGGTTCAGTTCTATACTCTAAACCAGAGGTCACAGATTAGCGGACCACGGTCCGGATCCAGACCCACCTGCTGGCTAATAATTTTATGTCATTTATAAATTAACGCCTGTTGTCCAACGACAGTGACTAAATTCACTTGCACCACTTCTCCTGTTATTATGGTAAAGCCATTCGTAGCATCCTGCACCAGGCTACACATGATCAAAATTATCCAATGAGCTGCTGTCAGTCTGGGTTGCTGCTGCTAGCTATAGCATTAGACACAACAGGCAAACCTGTGGCAAGAAGGAGAAGATGATGAGAAAAGAGAGCAGAGAAAGTGTGGACTGCTGGAAGAACTGTGGTGAACCGGTGAGGAGAAAAGTGAAATGGTGCTCAAAGATGACCCTGAACATTTAGAGGATGTTTGGCTCAACCTGCTGCTGTGAAGCAGGATTCTCCACCATGAACAGAATCAAAAATAAATATGGATCCAGGCTCAAAATGAGCTCCTTGATATGTGCTTTAGAATGACTTAGTCTCCATTCAAACCAGGTTTAAAGCCTTGCAGGGCAGCATAAAGCCCACTGCCAACATTAAGACAGAAAAAAAGAAAAATAACAAATGATCAGTTCAGGTGTTTTATAAAATATGTGAATCAGGAAATTGTCTCTATTCCAAACAATTTTAAAATGGAAAAATGTTCAATTTTTTTATTTAAAAATTCAATTTATAACATGGAGGCATAAAACACCTCATTTTAGTTCAGTGTTAAATATTGTTTAAAGTAACAGATTGTAATTAAAAATGTCTCCGGACCTTTACTGGTGGCTGATTTTCTTTATTCCGACCCTGCTGATCTTTAATTGGTGACCACTGCTCTAATGTTTCCAAGGTTCTGAAAAAAATACTGATTGACCAACTATTAGGAAAATAGGAAGGATGAGAGAGGAGTTAAAGAGAGAGAAAAGAAAAGTACTGAAAACATCAAAGTCTAAAGAAAAATATTATAAAAAAAAAAAAGAAATCAAATGTATTTTATCCAACAGTCAGCAGCAACCTGGGACTGAATACACAGCGTCCTTGCCTGCTTCATATTTGATAACCAGTCATGCTTCTAGAGGATTGATTTAACTTCTTCTAAATGGTTGTTTGGAAAATGCCAGCGCCACTTCAATGCCAGAAGCCAAGAGGTGATGCTCGCAGCTCAGGAGAAAAACCCATTCAAGTCAGACCTATCCCTCTTCCCACTGCTACCTGTCAGAAGGAACAAATTGAATTTGTCTTCCTTCGGTGGCCTGTTGAAGCTCTAAACAGCGTATTAGTGGCCCTACTTATCAAAGCTGTCAAAGCAAATCGGGTTAGCTGTGAACCTAGGAGACCCAGATCAGCCGCGGATAACACTGCGTGGCGCGCAATAGCCATGGCTCGTCAGGATTAGCTCGGACAATTAATTTGAGCTCCACAATGGTGTTGAACACCAGAGAATAAACAGCCAATAGCCAAGAAAGCTGTTCATCTAAAAAGTATTATTCTAAAAATATTCGCTGTCATAGGGATCCCTCAGGTGAAATTACAGGAACAACAGAGATGTATCTTTTTGCTTTTCATCCTTGATCTTATGTTAGCGATAATTTCAGCATAGCATCTTATAAATCCCAGTCTAGGCAGGAGGACACCTTATTTTTCATAATGGATGTTTAAAATTTGTGATCTCAAGGTGTTTTATAGATGCTGGAGATCGGCCTGTTTTCCAGTGCGGTCCTGTTTCTCTGACCGTTACTGGCTGGATGTGCTCTCTTCATCCTCTGACATGGGAGCTGGCTCGGAGCCTCGTCTGCCTGGCTGCGTATTTCCTGGACGGGGCCGCCAGTTTTAGTCTGTGAGGCAGACACCCTGTCCATTTTTAAGGCTAGGCTTAAAACTTTCTTTTTTAATAAAGTTTATAGTTAGAGAGGCTCAGGTTATCCTGAGCTATCTCTATAGTTAAGACATAGCTAAGTAAAGGTAAGCTGCTATAGGCTTAGACTGCTGGAGGACATAGGGACCCCTATTTCATCATTCTGCTTTATTCTATCTCTATTCTCCCACTCTGCATGATCTGTTAGTTCAATCTCTAACTTTCTGCTCTCTCTGCTTTTTCTCATAGGTAGCTTCATCTTGTATATTCCTGTTTTTGGCTGTGACTCCATCCTGGAGAGAAATATCTGCTGCTGCTGCCATCAACACCTTTGTTTATAGATGCTGGAGTTTGGCCTGTTTTCCAGTGTAGTCCTGTTTCTCTGACTCTGACTGGCTGGATGTGCTCTCTTCTGGCCTCTGAGATGGGAGCTGGTTCGGAGCTCGCCTGCCTGGCTGTGTGTTTCCCTGAACAGGGGCAGCCTTTACAGCTGCTTTGTATCTCTGCTTCTGTCTCCTTGAACCCCAGTCGGCCTCAGGCAGATGGACCTCTGCTTCACACTGAGCCTGGTTCTGCTGGCGTATGTTTCTTCCTGTTAAAAGGGAGTTTTTCCTCTCTCCACTGTCGCTACAAGTATGCTTAGTGTGGGGATTGTATTTGAGTCAATGAGTCAATGCAATCAACTGGTTTTCCTTAGATAGAAAAAAAACTTTGAATCAATCTGACTATATGATCTGGTTGAACTGTAAAGTGCCTTGAGATGACATGTGTTGTGAATTTGCGCTATAGAAATAAACTGAATTGAATTGAATTCATGCCACTTAATACTTTGACATTTCCGGAAATTTTGCTTGCTATTCAACACAAATCCATAAAAAGAGAGGATAGAGCGACAGCTTAGCTTCCCCTATGTCTAAACATCTGGCCAATAAACAGTGCCGTGGAAATTGTAGAAGTGACACTATTAAGAACTTTTGCAACTGAAGTGTTAAAATAATAATGGTGGTATAGTTTTCTTCTGAATCTTATTTCAGTCATAATGAAGAGAGGATCTCTTTTGTTTTGTAGAAACCTTACCTGAAGCTACTTTTACATTTTTTGGAGTAGATCTGTGTGTATTGTTTTCCCCCTTCTTCCAATTCACTGACATACTGCAGGCTACTGCTGCTGGCCCCCTTAGAGAACTGAGGTGAAAACTTGAGTGATGTCCCCTGTCTAAGAGGAGCCCTCTCAGTTTTACACCAGCCTTCCCATCGTGCTCCCACTGGGACATCCCTGTCATGCAATGAGCTTGTGGGCCCAGAGAACTTTGGTGAATGCTATGCAAGGTGAGTGAGGCTTAAAGTGCTCTCACTCAAGTCTGTGTTGTCCCTCGAAATGCTTTCCTGTTGTTAACAGAACATTAGTAACCCACTACTTGTAGAAAACTGTGTTGGAGGAATTTTGTTTTTTATTTTTACAACATTTTTATACAAAAAAATGCTTTAAAATTTCTGAAAAAACTTTACAAGGAGATAACTCATTTGAATCTTGTTCTTTAGTAGCAGGAATTCACAAGCAGACGTTAAAATGAGCAAAGAGTCCTTGCCCAAGGTCAGCGCATCAGAAAAGCGTCTTGAATGAACATGATCTGACGGCTTTAAAGTTGTCTGCAAATCTTCAGACAGGAGGTAACATCCTAACATGGTTCTACCCCAGTTCTGTCAGCCCCAACGCTGTTGCAGGCGTGCTACATCTAATGAAATAAAATATATCATCAGAAAGTGTCAAGTTGCTGTTTGGAAGGAAGTGGAATCAAACCCAGACCTGCATGCCTTGGCTTCATTATCTAAATATAACACAATCCTCCTTCCCCCCCCCAAAAAATAAAAATGTCTTTGTATGTCACTTTCATGGAGGAGTCTCTGGTGGCGCTGCTATTTCACTTACTTTAGGAAACTGCTTGACTGGTATTAAAACTTTCTGGCCCAGTTTCATGTTCTTGTTGATGACGACGTCAATGAACTTCTCCTCCTCCTTCCCCTCGTCTCTCTGGATTTTTTCGATCTCTGGAAGTAAAAGAAAAAAGGAACAATCATCATCAACCCTTTAAGTGCGATTTTATGCTTTAACAAGGCGACTTTTTCATCTTGAGACTTTAATTTTCATTTCACTTTTTTTTTTCTTTTTCATGCTCGATAACACAACCGCTGATGCCAAATCTAACACCCTGTTCTACACGTTTTGGACAAGCCAGATCTTTGCGAGTTAAAGGAACATAAAAAGCAGTTTGCTTTTTCAATACTTGTTTTCTGACACTTGCTGTTGCACCTTTTCTGCTGTCTAATTAAAGACATTATGCTATTGCTCTCACTGTAGCTGGTTTGCACTCTGAAAATAGTAACTGGCATTAGAAACTTGGGGTCTCTAAAGCCTCCATTTTTTCATGGTTCATAGAAACACTCAACCAGTCAATGGCAATCTAATCAGAGATAAAAACTTCGGCTGAAGGTAGTTAATATTCAGTGGGGTGACATTTGCGTCCAACACGCAGATGACCTGATATCTGAGTATAAATCAGCCTTTACGCTCCACACAGCCAGAGTTATAATGGTAAGGTTAACTTCAGCAGTTTTACACATTAAGAATGGCCCAGACAAAGTATAGACCAAGACTCACGTAAGAATATGTGGCAAAAATGATGTCCAGACTTTCATTAAAATCATTTTCCCCTAAATGCAGTGATGGGAGTAACGGCGTTACTAACGCTGTTACCTTTTTTAGTAACGAGTAATCTAACTAATTACTTTGGGCCGGATTTATCAAGATCCACTTTTGCGCGGCAGTAATTTGCTGCCGCGAAACTGGAAATTTTCGCGCGAGGGCTGAACCATAGTTTGGCGGGTGATTTAACAAAGATCGATTATGCGAACTGGTGGCAGGTGCAAAACTGTTGGAGACAGCCCTATTTAAATGATGGTTTTGGCGTTTTGTGGTTTACTGCGGCAAAGTAGTTTGTACAAACTAGTGCATTAAGAAATTAAAATCTTACAGTGACCCCCAAAAAGAATAATTATATCTATATATATATATATATATATATATATATATATATATAGACAAAACTTTGGCAACCTTTGTATTCCCTAAGGTGGTATGTGGTTGTGATGTCTACTGCCGCGTGCACGCGATACCCGCAAGAGGCATTTGGCACGTTGTTCCACAGGCGCAGGGGAGAACCCCACCCGTAGGACAGCACTTCTGAAAAAAATGAGATTGGGAGATCCCAGCCTCGCTGCAAATCAGACGCTGGAATGACCCATTGCACAAAAAGTGCAATGTTGCAAGGAGTTTTGTGATATCTGGTATTGGCGTGGATCCTCCTTGTGGCTATTGGCTCCAAATCCATTCGAGTTCCCCAACAGCTTTCCAAAATGGCAATGCTGGATAAACTATTCTGTTTTGATGATCGTTTCCTCGCTTCATATGCAAAAATATTCACACGGAGTTGAAAAATGCGCTCTCTGCGTCTCCTTGCTTCATTTCCATGTCTCCCCTTCTTGCAACAATAACCGCCGCTATGTGTGCGCAATTACGCATACAGACCATTTGCAACCTTCTTTTGAAACGTGTTAAATATAGAGTCAGATACCGTTAGCAAATTGCTTTCAGGTTTGATAAATCACTTTATGAGTGCTAAATTAATATATTTACATGTTCTCCTCCCACAAGACGCACTTTTTGCGTGTAAACGCCCCATATTGCATATTCATTGCAGAAAAAGTACTAAATGGATAAGAAGCGCTTATTTAGCACGTTTTAAAGACCAAATCCTTTTAGCACGCTGTTGATAGATCAGTTTGTACATTTTTAGCGCGTGCGCAGTGAAATAGCTCACGCGCTTTTTATACACGCGAAACCTTTGATAGATCCAGCCCCTTTGACTGTAACTATAACGCAGGATTACCATTGCAGATACCCTGTTACTGCGCGTTACTACTCAGGTCGCACAATTAACCTTTTTCATGATAGGACTCGTGCGGCGCCTTGTTGTCATGAGAGAGGGGAGGATGAGAATGGCTGATGTATAGTGAGATTCCGTCTGTCAGTTGGGTAGGTGGGTGTTTCCGCTGGTGGGTGTTAACGTACAGCACACACAGAGAGATGGAGAGGGAGGAGGACTCCAGCAGCAAAACAGCATTTTCCAGATGGAAATACCGGTGTTACTCGAGCTGCGTTTCCCCATCAGATCACGGTTTCCCCTGCATCTCCGCACAAGCGCAGAGCGCGCACGCGATTCACTGCGCAAGCGTCACGGGAAATCGCGATGCTATGCTCTAAAGGCGCCAAGAACAGCCTGCCGCCCTGTGCTTTCGCGCCACAGGAGAACTATAGAGAGTGGAGCGATCAAAATGATAGCCTATATGGAGAAAGGCGGGCGGATGGATGGATGGATGGATGGATGGATGGATTCGGATGGATGGATGGATATGGATGGATGGATGGATGGATGGATGGATGGATGGATGGATGGATGGATGGATGGATGGATGGATGGATGGATGGATGGATGGATGGATGGATGGATGGATGGATGGATGGATGGATGGATGGATGGAGTATCTATAACAACCCAAACACACAGGATTTCAGAATTAGACATCCCCAGTTATTAATTTCATTCACTCACCAGATCTGAGCGCCCTGTTAAAAAAAAACTTCACACCCATGAGTAGAAGTAATGCAGCCTGATGATATTTACACCGCGATCAGATGGCGTTCCCCATGTGAGGCAGGAGGGAGGAATGTATCTGACGGGGTTACTAGGCCGATCAGTTAGCGTTCACCCCCTGATGTCATTTATGTTGAGTTGCAATAAATGCTAAACTCTCTGCAGGTTCTTGTCTTTGTCGTCAGCTCTATTCAGGTGGCTTTAGAAACAGACGGCGGAGAAGGGGGGGGCTGGCTGGTGAGGGTTATGGGGCGAGAAACGCAAAAGTAATGCAATAGTTACTTTAACTAGTAACTAGTTACTTTTATTGTGTGAGGGTAACTCAGGTAATAACTCAGTTACTTTTTGGGAGAAGCAACTAGTAACTATAACTAATTACTTTTTCAAAGTAGCACGTGCCCAACACTGCCTAAATGTCCCATTAATTTGCTACTTAGTGTTAATCTGTCACTTAAGAACCCTTATAAAACAAATTAGATTTCACTAAATGTAACATGAGATGTAAAAATCCTTATGTGACCGTTACCATAAACAGTTTTATTATATCCTGCTTATCAGGTATCAGTTATTCGATTCATACATGTTTAACTGCTTATTACTTTAGTCCTCGACGCGGGCGACCCGGGTTCGAATCCGACCTCTGGTCCTTTGCCACATGTCTCTCCCCCGCTCTCATACCCCCTTTCCTGTCAGCCTACTGTCCATAAAAGGAGCCACTAGTGCCGTAAAATAAAAAATAAATAAATAAAAAAAATACTATTTCCATTGGCAAATAATCTTACTTACCTTCTTAAATTTAGGGTAAATAAACTTAATTTAAGAAATGTTGTCTCCCTTTAATCTCCTCTTTTTAATCTTTTTCCTGTTTTTCTTTTCCTGTTCTACTCTACATTGCAGTGTCCATATGGACCTGTAATACTCCTTGAATGATTTACAGGGGTTGACGTTATGGATTTTTTACTACTTGCCCTTTGGGCAAGTGACTTTTCACATTTCATTTGCCCAGAAACAATTTTTTACTTGCCCAGTTGATTAAAATAGTTCCTAATATTCATTTTTGTGTATATATATATATATATATATATATATATATATATATAGTTATATATATATATATATATATATATATATATATATATATATATATATATATATATATATATATATATATATATATATACACGAAACATGTTTGGTTTTTTAAAAGTTTTTTGTAATTCAGTAAGTTTCCAGGTTCCTGGTGCGTGTATATGCATGCATCAGATAATGAACTCAAGCCTACATTACCGTGTTAACATGCTTTTCTGTCAATCCTTCCTGCACTGTCTGTTTCAAACTAAACTTTGCTGCTTTAAACTGTTGTGTGCTTGGAAAATATAAATTATAATGTATATAAATCTGAAAAAAAACTTGACAGGTTAAAAAACTTAAGATAAATCACAGAGACAGAAGTCAAATTTATTTTAATCGTAGCATCTTGTATGCTTATACAAGATAATACTATTAATATAATGTGACTTTTCTAGAGAATCATTATACATAGTTATTTTTATTCAGGGTTTCCACAGTCTGACATCATTTCAGAATTCCCTGACTTTTAACTGACTCAGGATTAGTTTTCCCTGACAAAATAAATGCACATCAAGACAATAATAATAACATAACAGGTCACCAATTTTAACATGCTTAGCTCTATAACATTTAAATGCACCTCTCCAATGGCTAAGAGAAAAAATTTTAAAATTTTTTAATGTATGACCTGCATCACTGTACAGAACACTGCCATATGATAGGCGGCTTTTCTGGCTTGTTTGTCGTTTTACTAACACATCAAAATTACCGCTAGGTGGGCCGAAAAATCACTAGCCTGGTAGAACTGACTCAATTCTAGATCCAGAATATGGGTCTGATACTGCTCCATAGAGCTGTGATTATGGGGCGTGTTTTGAGCGAACCAGGAAAAAAATGCCTCTGCACTCAATTGGATAGACCTACAACCCAATAAGAGCAACGGAGTGCGTGGCGGTATGTTAAGCGAAGGCATAGTTGTTGTCAACAAAAATCAAAGCGTGCAGTTTCACAACCTAAAATAAGAAGATGAAACTTGATCGCTGCTTTCTCTGTTCCTCTTTTTAAAAATTAATTTGCTGTCGTATATCTTCTAGAACAGACCTAATAGCAGAATCTACACACCCAAACTCTCCAGCGGGCAGCCATTGTTGTTGTCACCCAAAGCGCGCATTGGTCACGTGGTTGTTCGGGACTCAATCTTTGCCTGCCTTCGCGGGACGTGATTTTGAGCCACAGCTGGTATGTGCAAACTCTAAGCTTTTCTGAATCCTGTAACGACCTGATCCTGGAATAAACTCTGTTACTTTTTACCCTGTTTTATAGTCCTTTTTTTCATGGTTTTACCCAGTTTGAGTTAAATGTAGTAAGTAACTTGCTCCCAGGAAAAGAACCGGTGAGGAAGGCCCGAGGCGCAACAGCTTACTTCCTCATTAAACACGCGAGAATGTGTACATTTTTTTTCAGCGAATGTCAGTGATTTTAAAGTAATTTTGAGTGATAAATTTTTTTTTTTTGCGATCATTGCTCTTGCCCGGTGGGCAAATGCAATGAAATTTGTACTCTTCCGACAATAAAAACTACTTGCCCTGGGAGATCGGGCGATGGTTGACATGGAGCCCTGATTTACAATAAAGCTATTTATATTCATAAATCAAGAGGAACGCTATGGCGATAGCCGTTCTGCTCCACTTGTGAAAGCAAAATCTGTTGAGCTGTTTTTGGCTTTAAGACAATTATTCTTATTGCCACATTGCCAGAGAGGACTCTGAAAAAAAAAAGAAATGTCTTATTTGTAGATCGCTACAAGAAAGAAGGAAGACCAGCAATGTTTACAAAACTAATGCATCAGGGAAACGTTTAATTCAAAGCACATATGGTATGTCAGTTAAGGAAAAAAAAACAACCGAAATGAATGTGAGGACGCTGGAGCTTACACCTCCAGGCTACCTAAACTACTGGCTGTCACGCTGCCTCTTTCAGCAGAGGTGGGACTTTGATGTATTGGGAGACGTAACCTTGAACGTTTAATCAGAAGGATAACATCTGTGTTTCAGCTCCTGGAAAATGGTTTTGTGAAGAGGGCAGCAGGGAGGAGCAGCGAGGTCCGCGACGAAGACTCCAGGCTAAAAGCCCGGCAGAGGAAAGGAGGTGAGGCAGAGGGCAGACACAAGCACAGATTTACTTCTCCTGGGTAAAATCATTTTCAGAGATGTAGAAAAAAAAACATAAAAGAACACCTGTGAATCAGATATAATGCTGAGCAGATTAGGTAAAAAAAATAAAAAATAAACAGCACACAGGTTCAAACAACAGCAGAAAATAGACCACATTTTTCTATTAGACAAAGTTAGGCTTATCAACGGAGCTAACGGGAAACTCAGAGGGCAACTGTGACTCTCAACAAAGCTCTGCAGCGTTACATTAGCTGAATGTAATTAAAACCTTTGATATGAGTTTTAAGCAGGATAAAAGAAGTATCACTGAGATGGAGATATCTTTAAGCCTCAGTTTCTCCCAAGGGGGACCAGAGACGAGCACACGTTCTGGAAAAAGACAGCATTAATATTAATGCATCGCCTAGCAACATGCCAAGACGGAGTTTCTTCCCTCCACCGGGCGTTGTCCTCAAAAACACTCAGGCTCTGATGTGCTGAGAGATTGGGACTCAGATTACGCTTCAGCTGGGGATTTTTCTGCTCTCTTAGGCCTTAGGGGCGTCTCTTCTTAAGAATCTAGCCTTAAAGTTCCTAAAAAAACATTTTATTTTTTTTGGGATTTGGAATCAAATCTGATCTCCCTGAAGGATTATTGCTCGGCGGGTTTACGAAGTAGAGCGTGTGACAATCCAAAGCGGCAACCACCTCCACCTCAGAGTCATTACGCCGCACTCAAACAAAGGCGATTAAACATACATCCCTGACACAAGCACAATGCGTCTTTCTTTCAACTACAACTTTCCACAGACTCCTCCACTCAGCCTTCATTTGTCTGCTTGAGAGGCAGAAAATAAACCTTTATTAAAATGCCTCCCAAAACTATAAAACTTTTCTTTTCTTGACGCCGCCAAAGCAATGCTGACACAGGAGGAAACGGACGGAACGGAACGAATCCAGGAGAGCGATTAAGCTTTCAATGTCCAATATCCGTCAGCTGCTCGAATGCTTACAGAATAATAAATACAATATCATTTTAAAAGAGAAAATAAGGTTTGACTCCACAGCTAATCAGCTTCTTTAATGCTGCGTATGAATAGTAAGTAGATCCTTTGAGTCTTGGGGAGGTGAGCTGCTAAAATTCATTGACTCAAGAAGTTGAAATGTATTATGCTAGAAGCAGATCCGGCTGATTTCATTAGCATTAAATTGACACCAGGGCTCATAACTAGTCAAATGAAACATAAGGTTATATATTAAAAAAAGTAAAAATGCCCCCCACCCATAAAAAAAGTCTTTAAATTAACACCAAAGACAGTTAAAAGGAAATTCTCTCACACATTTATTACATTCGTGCTTTTTATGTTGGACTTTCATTCTTATGCTAATTTCTACACTATACAAAAATACTATAAGTCAATATGAAAATCGTTAATTTACATTTTTTTTTATTCTTATCCAAACCAATCTTGCTTATATAGTGGAGAACTTCTAATTGCCCAATCACTCTATCTCCAAATCATAAAGCTTTAGCTCATAGTTTTGGACGTTTGCAGTTAAAATGGCCGCATTTATGCTTTCACGTTCACACGGTAGCAACTTAGGCGCCAGCCGGTTATACATGCAAAGTCAATGGTTGAAGCCATAAGTCAAGGCAGCTTATAAAAGGTCCACTGCAGAAGCGTGTTTTACTTGGCGCAGCAGTAAGCCTTGTCGGGGCTATTCTTCTCGCTGATGACACAGGCGCTGTGATCACTCCTCTGAAAACAGTTGTACGGCTTTGCTCCATTAACTTAAAATGTAAAAGAAATCTGCCGGCAGAAACATGTAAACTTTTATTATCCTGGTGCCTGCAGTTTAGATTATTTAGATGAAAAACACCTACCAGCTGCGGGCAGGCGCGAGGAAGCGACCGACCAGAAGGCTGCTGTTGAAGGATTCACTGTCAAGCGCACGCTGGTATCGCCGGGGGTCTGGCGGCTCCGACAGAAATAATACTGGAAGGCAGGGATGGAAATCTGGATGAACTGACTGCAATGATTAAGTTTTTCAGGTGGGCTTTCTCACTTAAAAACATATTAAAACTACTTTATTCCCACTGATCACAGCAAACTCCTCGGCTGCAAGGCAGAGAAAAGGATATGAGTAGCTACGCCCAACATGCGTCAGACACTTTTGCACCCAGCGCGGCCAGAGCAACAAAGCTGCTTCAGCCCGTAGCGCGTCAGAGACTAACTTTAGTACAAGCAGCAAAAATGAAGAAGCAGCTGCAGCGTTTTTGCTGCTCCTGCTGTGTCTGGTGTGAGCATTAGCATAAAGGCATCGTTGGTGAAAGGTTCCCAGTCATCAGGTCATAGTCGTTTCCAAAAAAGGAGGTTAAAAAGCGATCAATGGAATTTTTCCCCAAAATTTTTATGGCGTTTAAGCTTCCCACATCAGGAGAGCTTTTTCGAGTGAAAATGCCAGAAGTAGCGTTGAGTTCTCGAGGTTTTATACAGTAGCCCAACAAAGCCTTGTTTTTGTTTTGAAAACCAGGCTAACAATCCCCTTTAACGACCCTCCTTTTAGAGCATTTAGACGGGTATGGAGCTTTACAGGCTAACAAAACAAGCCAAAATCGACCACATACCAAAGGGGTGGAGCCCTTCGACTGTTCCGCTTTGTACGTTTAGAAAAAAAGAAAAACTCTTTGTTGGGCTACTGTATAAAACCCCAAACTCATTCCTGACATTTGAATTGAAAAAAGCTTCGGATGGGAAGCAGAAACGCTCTTAAAACTTGGAAATCAAAGTCCAGTGGATTGTTTGTAATTTTCTTTAACGGCCATCACATTATGCGCATGATCCGGCAATCTATTAAAATACAACCTTTCCTCTCAGGGAGCCGCTTGGTCAACTACAATTACTCCAAGAGCACAAAGACGTTTCATCCAGGAGGTGGTAACAAAAGCACCCAGAGTTCTATGCAATACATTTTTATTGAACATTTTTGTTTCGAAAGCAAAGAGGAATTTTTTGAAGCAAAATTTGAAGAAAATGCAGCAAGAAAAGAGACTTTGAGAACCTTTTTATCTAAAAAAAGGTTCACTACATAGAGCAACATGAGAAGGTTGCAAGTACCCAGTTCGAACCCCACAGTGTCCATGCTGGGTTCCTGAGCAAAACCATTAACCCCTGATTGCTGCCCGGGGGCCGCACAATGGCAGCCCACTGCACCCCAAGGGGATGGGTTAAATGCAGTGGGTGAATTTCCCCATCGTGGGACAATAAAGGGATTTACATTACACCTGTAGAAAGGCAGGACTCACCTACCTAAACTGTTCATGATTAAACCCAATCATAAAGAAGGTCAAAGGTTAAAGTTAAAAACTGACCAAAAGGAGGCATCCAAGGCCTGTTTCCTCTTTGCCAAAGAAAATCTAAAGGAATGTGTGGTTTTTGAATGTCTGAAGGCCCATATTGTATCTAGCACAGATAAAAGATGCACAGCCTTGTTTTTAACAAACCAATCCGGCTCTGAGGAAGCGCTGCTATGAGCTGTTTAAACATGGATGGACCCACTTGGGTCTTGACCTCCTTTCTAAGTTCTTAGCTCACTACACCAGGTCCAAATTTAAAGCAACCTTAAAAATGTTTCAAAATTTAATTAGTAAGATCTATCTGAGTGGAGCTAAGTGGAGCTAAGTGGAAATCGTTTAAAACATTAGGATGCTTCTGGTGCTGCAGTGTGATAAAGCTCCATTTCTTTTTAGATTAGCTCTAAAATTCTAATCTGCCATTATAATAAATATTATTTAAAATACAGTCTTTGACACAATCATTTTAGTAGCAATTTTTTATTTTTTATTTTAAAAACTGACAATAAGATTTCTGGGTTTGATTCCCGGCTCGGGGTCTTTCTGCATAGAGTTTGCATGTTCTCCCTGTGCATGCGTGGGTTCTCTCAGGGTACTCCAGCTTCCTCCCACATTCCAAAAACATGACTGTTAGGTTAATTGGCTTCTCTAGATTCTCCTTTGGTGTGAGTGTGTGTGTGAATGATTGTTTCACTGCAAAAACAATCTAGAAATAAGTAAAGATTTCTTAAATTAGGTGTATTTACCCTTAATTAGAGTCGGTAAGTAAGAGGATTTGCCAATGGAGTGAGTATTTTTACTCTTAAAATAAGATAATTAGATAAAATTCACTTTAAATAAGAAAATGCAATTGTTTTTTCTTATTTCAAATGTAAATTGTCTTGTTCCATTGGCAAAGTGTCTCACTTACCTCCTCAATTCAAGGAAAAAATGCACTGATATTAAGAAAAATTTACTTATTAAGATTGAAATGTTTTGCAGTGTTGTCTCTGTGTTCCCTGCGCTAGACAGATGACCTGTCCAGGTTGGACTTCGCCTCTCGCCCGTAGACAACTGGAGATAGGCACCAGCACCCCTCACGACCCCAGCAGGGATAAAGCATGACAGGGGGAAAAAATGGGTGGATGGATGTTTAAAACCGAATTTAGGGGTGGTTTACATTTGTTTACATTTGGCATCTGAACTAGATCCACTTAAATCAGCACAGATTATAAAACCCCGATCCAAGACTGATAATAGGGTGAAAAAAGCAGCCAAACATTTTACTACGTTAGTTTTTATTGGTCTTTAGCTTCTTTAAGTAACTGAAAAACCAACACAACAATTGGTTGGATTAAATCTTAGGTCAAATAAAAGACATGGGTGTAACCTAACCGTAAATTTCTTTGTTCAATAATAGACTATGGAATTCTAAAATGCATTTTTCATTCTTATCCATTGTTATAAAATAAGAATAAAATTCAACACATTTCCACAAGGAGGGTTTGTTTTCCACACAGAGAGGATGCGTTCTGGGGTTCCTGGAATCCATATGCACTGCAAAAAACTTAAATCTAAATAAGTCATTTTTTCTTAAAATAAGTGCATTTTTTCTTGAATTATGGATGTAAGTGAGACACTTTGGCAATGGAACAAGATAATCTACATTTAAAATAAGAAAAAACAACTGCATTGTCTTATATCAAGTGCATAATATCTAATTACCTTATTTTAAGAGCAACAATACCTACTCCATTGGCAAAGCATCTTATTTATCTGCTCAAATTAAGGGTTAATACATTTAATTTAAGACATTTTTACTCATTTTTAGATAGTTTTTGCAGTGTGGATTCAGTATTTTGGGAAAACAAAACTAGTCATACACTGAAAAAACATCTAAGAAATAAAAATAAGTAACAATGTCTTAAATTAAGTAAGTGTATTTACCCTCTGTAATTACCTTTGAGGAGGAGTGCGTAAATGAAGATAGTTTGCCAATGGAGATGTTAGTATTTTACTTTCTTAAAATAAGATAATTAGATATGCACCTGAAAGTAGATTAAAGGCAATTTTCGTCTTGTTCCTTTGGCAAAAGATGTGCTCGCTTTTACCTCCTCAATCCAAGAACAAATGCGCTATTTTAAAAAAACTTTTCCAGTGTAGAGTTAAAGGCTTTGAAAATGAAGGTTAAAAGTGCAAAACTCTTTTTTTTCTTCTGAAATGATGACATCGTAGTTCCCTCCTCTCTCTGCATGGTCCCTTGTTTACCCAGCATTACTTGTGTGAGGGTGCTCTGTGTTTTTGTCGACTCCACCACATACCCAGCATACAGCACTAGGTATTTTCCATGGTCCTGCCTCTGCTCCTGTGTTTTAGTTTTTATCTTCATTTAAAAAAGGTCTTTAAGACTGGAAAGGAAACCTTTTGATTGTTAAACAGTGGGAGCACTGGGTGTAGCCCAGAGGATACGAACCTGATCGATTCATCAATGTCCCAGAAACCATCAGAAACTAGTCTAAATACAAAAAATTTACTCTAGATAAGTTATTTTTTCTTACAATAAGTGCATTTTTCTTGAATTGAGGAGGTAAGAGACATTTTGCCAATGAAATGAGACAATTTACACTTAAAATAAGAAAAACACAAATGAATTGTCTTATTTCAAGTGCATATTATCTAAATTTCTTATTTTAAGAGTTAAACTACTCATTACTTTGACAAATCATCTCATTTACCTACTCAAATTAAGGATAAATACACTTAATTTAAGAATTTTTTACTTATTTCTAGATCGTTTTTCAAGTGAGAGACTGAATAAACTGTGCACTGCAAAGAATGGAAATCTAAATAAGTCATTTTGCTCAAATTAAGTGCAGGCATTTTTTCTTGAATTGAGGAGGTAAGTGGAGACACTCTGCCAATGGAACAAGACAATTTACATTTAAAAAAAACAAAAAAACAATTGCTTTGTCTTATTTCAAGTGTATATTATCTAATTATCTTATTTAAGGAGTAAAAATACTCATTCCATTGGCAGATCATCTTATTTAACTGCTCAAATTAAGGGTAAATACACTTAATTTAAGAAATGTTTTACTTATTTCTAGATGTTTTTTGCAGTGTGGGGCAGGATTAACAATCAACACCAGCACAGTTTCCTCTACAGATGATAGAACAAAGGATTACATGCTAATGTTTACTAGTTTCACTTAGTAGGACTCAAAGGGTGAATAGATTATTGAAATAAAATAGATCACTGAAGGATAACGACTTTAAAACTTGACATCTATCGAGAGAATAACCCAAAAAGAGCAACAATTGAGCAAGAAATTTATATCAAACTAAAAAAAAGAAAAATCTGCTTTATCTGTAAATATTTTTCCATCCAGAATATTTTAAGCCATGCCGGTTTATCTACACCTGGTTTCAAACCTGGAGAAAAGAACAGATCTCCTTTTGATAACCTTTTTTCTAATCTAGTGAAGTCCCATTTTAATTTCCTCAAAATATCGTTTTTTAGATTAATAAAAGAAAATAATTAATAAGTGATTATTTTTGTACAAAATGTTCACACAGCAGAGCAGGTTAAGGCTGGGACGGGAACACGTTTCGTTAAACTGGCAATTAACTTTGGCAGAACAACACTTTGGAGAAAAAAGCGAGGATTTTTTAAAGGAAGAACTGATTCATATAGAAGACTGAAAGGAATCTGGTATTAATCTCTGCACTCATTTTAAATGTGCAAAGAAAATCCCTAAAATGCACCATCCTGGTTGATGAGAGACCACAACAGGGAGGCCATGCCAGCTGTCGGCCTTCCTGTTAGAAATGGAATCACTTTAAAGCTGCCTTGTGATTAGGCCTCCCCGTTTAAAATTCATAAGCTGGGGAGATTTTGTGGGATTATGCATGACTTCAACTGCGTCCTGGAAAGTGGAGCTAGGGAAGGATCATTAAGTCCAGCAATTCCACGTTGAGGAGTGCGCTACATATAAATGCAATACTGGACACTGTTTTCTTGCACTGTGTCAGGAAAAGATAAAGAAAATGAGAAGTAATAAGTTAGAGAGTCGTAGCGCTAATGAAGATAAAAAATGGAACAACATTTGAATCTCTTTGATCTCTTTTTTGCCACCTCATGTTTTATATTAAATATAGGATTTTCAGTTGGCAAACAAACACATAGATCCTCTATAGGTTCACACTGTTTTTCTGCTTTCATTTTTATGAATAAAATTATTTTAAAAATGCAGAAGATAAGATTGCAAAGTTTTTAATTTTCAAGTTAGTTTTTTTTTTATTACTTATTAACTTATTTTGCCAATCTACTCTGGGTTGAGAAACAAGCAGGCATAATTAGTGTTAGGAATCCAGTTTGTGTGGGTTGTGCTTTTGTTTGTCTTCTCTCCACCACCAGGTGGCTGGTTCTCGCTGGCCTCCTCACACACCTGCGGATGGTTACCTCATCACCGGAGGGACTCAAAGCTGCCGTTGACCGCCACTACCTCGACCTCTCACTGAGTGTTTGGCCAGTTTGGGTACCCCAGCCAAGCTGGAGTTTTGCTGAGTCAAACTCAGTTTTTGTCAACTTGAGTTTTAACCTTTCTGTTTTTGGCTTCTCGCCTCTTAGCAGGAAGTCATCCTGCAAACTGGATGTTTTTGGACCTTCTCCCCCTGGAAGGATTCTCTGAGCATTAAACTGAGCTGAGGATTCAAGCTAGTGGTTTGGATCTACTTTTCCCCAAGGATTGATTGGGCTTCTCTTCTGAGCAGGGGATTCATCTCCACAAGAAACCGTTCAGGTACCGCAGGAAAACCCCAAGTGGCAGTCAGCTCCTCCGTTCCTCAAGGAAACACCGCAACCTGGGTAAACCCTGTCCGCCCTCCAACAAGCAAGTCATTCACTGACACAACCCACAACCACTGGATTCAACAAGAGACACCTTTTTCTGGAAACGCGAGTCCTGTTGCCTTAACTCCCTTCTTCAAAACAAAGACACAAATTTCCCACTGACCCTGAACTAACCGCAGAATCTTACCCTTCACTTTTCAGTCCCGGTTCGCCAGTGTTAGAGCAGCACTGGACTCCTCTCTAACTACTCCCAATAAAACCTGTTAAACTTTTCCCTGGTCTCTCTGTTTGGTCTTCTCTATGTGGGTCAGATCTTTAGATAAAATCATAACAATTAGTGGGTTAAATAGAATAATGCTGGTGAAGATTCTCAGTCATCTAGGTCATAGTTATTCCAAAAAGTTAAAAACAATCCACTGGACTTTGTTTTCCAAGTTTGAAGACGTTTCAGCTTCCCATCCAGGAAGCTTTTCAATCTCAAAATGTCATAAATGGCGTACCTGAGGTTCAATATGCATGTTTTCTAAGCCAAAACAAGCCCGTCTGCAGCAGCCCTCTCTCACCATAGCCGTGTGTGAAGGACCGCTGGCTCTGATGGCGATTGTTGTTTTTTTTTGGCAAAATTTTCATTTCCTTTTGTGTTTATCTAACTGTGTTCATTATTATTTCCCCAATAAATGAAAAAAAAGTAATAATTTATTATCTAGAGACTATTAATAACAGGAGGTAAAAAGTAGCTGCAGACGAGCTGAGCGTGTGGCGACATCGAGAGTACGCTTCTGTTCCAATTGACCCATATTTATGGTGTTTGCTCCCGTTCTCCCAGAGTCCAGACTTTCCTGTGTTCTTCTCAAGACAATACTTGGCGAGAACACAAGTCTGAACTCGCGTTCTTGCAGCACCAGAGCGAGGAGGGGCAGCAGCGACTGACTGGTTTCAGCACAGAGCTTAAGGAGGACGTCAAGTTATTTTTTTAAAAGCCACCCATGAACCTTTTAGGAGCCTTTCTTAAATTATCCTTTGTCAACATTACTGTTCACATCCAGTCCCTGAGTGGATGTTGCAAATTGAAACAGCAGAAAAGTTCAGATTTTTTTTAACTCTCCCTGAAATTCGCTGGTGCAGCCTCGCTCTTGCACTGGAAAAAAATCATTTTTTCATAAAATAAGTGCATTTTTTCTTGAATTGAGGAGGTAAAACAGACACGTTGCCAATGGAACAAGTCAGTTTGCATTGAAAATAAAAAAAACGCAATTGCATTGTCTTTTTTCAATTGCATATTATCTAATTATCTTATTTTAAGAGGAAACATACTCATTCCATTGGCAAACCATCTCATTTACCTACTCAAATTAAGGTTAAATATACTTAATTTGAGAAATGTTTATTTATTTCTAGATCATTTTTCCATTGTGCTTCATTTTAAATAGCCTTTCACCTCCCTACACTGGAAAACCAACTAGAAATAAGTAAAAAATATCTTAAATTAAGTGTATTTACCCTTTCATTTGAGTAGGTAAATGAGATGATTTTGCCAATGGAATGAGTATTTTTACTCTTAAATAAGATATTTAAATAAAACGCACTTGAAATAAGACAATGCAATTGTGTTATCTTATTTTAAATGTAAATTTTCTTGTTTCATTGGCAAAATGTCTCTTTTACGTCCTCAATTTAAGAACAAACGCATTATTTTAAGAAAAAATTACCTATCTAGATTTAGATCTTTTACAGTGTAGCATCACGTCCTGAGCTTCCTTTAGTCTCTCAGCGTTCCTGAGCTTCCCTTTACATGCAGATAACATCTAAATCATTTGCATCATGTTCAAAACTAGAGTTTTTCTATAGCCAGCTCACCAGCATGGTGCATCAACGTGTAGAACTTGGTTACATTCAGATAAATCCAGCATTTTTTCTGGCATCTTAACATACATCTCCTATCGAATACATTAAAAAGGACTTTTCTGTTTAAGTGAAATTGAATACGACTTTATGTCCATAAACTCTAAGTGTAGACAATACAGACATCAAATGATCCATCTAATAAACCCCGTAATGTTGAGTAAAGGCTGTGGATGAAGCTGGAGTAATAATGGCGTTCCTAGAAACAGTTTCTCCCTCAGACAGCGAACAGAGCTTCAGTTTATGACCTGACATTTAGATCAGTGGAACTAAACAGCTCCATGACGCCTGCGTTCATAAACCGTGTTTCTGACGTGTTTTATGGTTCTGTTTCATGGTGATGGCGTAACCTTACATGTATTTATCTGACCACATTTTAAACCCGAGAGGTCACTCCACATTTCCATAGACCGGAAAAGCCTTTTAACGGCAGTGACGGGAGAAGACAGCATAAAATAACTGAAAGGCCTTGGTTTCAAATTGAAAGAGAAATGTTCAAATATTCAGTTTGCCGTTTACTGCGGTGGTGTGTAATGTAACATTATACACCCCTTTCAGCTGCATCCTCTGGGGGAAGGAAGCTCATATTCCTAATCACAGAGTACTTAGACTTGTTTTCTATATTCCCTGCTATTCCATAAATGCCTTTCATGTATCATTTTCACTGCTTACTTTTCACAATGTCCATTTCTCTTCTTACATATAGATATATTTTTGTTTTATGAGAGAATTGGAGAAACTTTAGCAGGTTTTGTCACTCCCTTGATACTTTAGCCTCTACTGAAAACTGTTTTTTTTAATTTCCCAGGTCTAAAAAACAAAATGCTCTAACAGGAAAGCAATGTTGTTTTTTGTTTTTACCTCCGGGTTTATGCTCTCTAACGATCAGGATATACTAATGATGTGAATTCTGAACATTTCAAGGCTTGAAATGAAAGGAAAGCTGAAGAGAGAATGACATTTCATGTGTTTCGGTGTCTATTTTTGCTCAGTATTAGATTTTTACAGGTAAAAAGTAAAGAAAAGGTTTAAAAGTGTAAATTCTCAGCAAATGTTTTAAACTAAGGTGGTTAATGATGTAGTATGCAGGAAGTATTTCTGCTGCTGGAAATATTAATAAGGATATCAATCATTAAGCTTTAAATAATGTGGTCTGTAACATCTAATAGCACTAAATTAGCCTTAGACATGGAACAAGGATAAGTAGTAGTTAAGTTTTTTGTTTTTCTTCATTTCTTATTAACTTATTTTGTCAATCTACTCTGGGTTGAGTAACACCATGAATAATTAATGGGTTAAATAGAATATGCTGGTGAAGATTTTCAGTCATCCAGGTCATAGTTATTCCAAAAAAGTTAAAAACAATCCTCTGGACTGTGTTTCCAAGTTTGAAGACGTTTCGCTTCCCATTCAGGAAGCTTTTTCAATTCAAAATATAAGGAATAGCGTTGAGTTTTAGGTTTTATTTTTATTTATCACGGTATTACTACTGTATAAAATCACAAACTCAACACTATTTCTGTCATTTTGAATTGAAAAAGCTTCCTGGATGGGAACAAAAACGTCTTCAAACTTGGAAACAAAGTCCAGTTGATTGTTTTTTACATTTTTTGGAAGTTAAATAGAATAGGTGTTTGTTAGGGGGCTTTACTGTACCAAACTCTTTGGTTCAGGCCTTTTACAGTTGGATTTTGTATGCCTGCTTCTGTCTCCTTGAACCCCAGTCGGTCGGCTTCGGCAGATGGCGGCTCACACTGAGCCTGGTTCTGCTGGAGGGTTTCTTCCCTGTTAAAAGGGAGTTTTTTCCTCTCCACTGTCGCTACAAGCATGCTTAGTGTGAGGGATTGCCTTCAAGTCAATGAGTCGATGCAGTCAACTGGATTTACTTAGATGGAAAACTTTGCATAAATTTGATTGTATGATCTGGTGAACTGTAAAGTGCCTTGAGGTGACTTGTGATTCATTCTGATTTGGTGCTATAGAAATAAACTGAATTGAATTGGTTCAGTTTATGAGCAACAAATGGAAGCTGCATTGTTTTTAACATGCACACACCAGGGAACTCCTTTGCAGAAGTAAGGTATGTCCGACATTTGGGTATTTTTGGGGATTTTCTAAATTTAGTGTATGATTTTTATGAAGAGGATTAGTTATGATGAGCGCTTCTGTTATAGAAGAACCCGTTTTTGGTTCTTTGTTAGCCTGCAGTACCCGATACTGGTTTATGCCTCTGAGAGGGGGGTCGAGTTGTTGGGCTACTATATATAGCTTCAAACTTAACGCTATTTCTGACATTTTGAATTGAAAAAAATTCCTGGATGGGAAGAGAAATGTCTCCAAACTTGGAAAACCAAGTCCAGTGGGGTTTTTTTCTTACTTTTTTTTTTTTCTTAAAATAAGTGCATTTGTTCTTGAATAAAGGAAGTAAAGGTGACATCTTGCCAATGGAACAAGACAATTTACACTTGAAATAAGAAAACACAATTGCATTTTCTTATTTCAAGTGCATATTATCTAATTGTCTTATTTTAAGAGTAAAATTACTGATTACATTGGCAGACTATCTTATTTACCTACTCAAATTAAGGGTGAATACACTTAATCTAAGAAATTTTTTACTTATTTCTAGATCGTTTTTGCAGTGTATGTGAGACCCTTTGCCAATAGATAAGACAGTTTACATTTAAAATAAGAAGAAACAAATGAATAGTCTTATTTGAAGTGCATATTATCTAATTATCTTATTTGAAGAGTAAAAATACTTATTCCATTTGCAAAACATCTTATTAAGCTACTTAAATTTATGATAAATAGACTTAATCTGACACATTTACTTACTTCTAGATCGTTTTTGCAGAGCAATTTGGTTTTCACACTGGAAAAATGATCTAGAAATAAGTACAAATTTCTTAAATTAAGTGTATTTTACCACTTGATTTGGAGTAGGTAAAAGAGATAGTTTGCCACACTGCAAAGCGATCTAGAAAGAAGTACAAAAATTCTTAAATTAAGGGAATTTACTCTTAATTTGAGCAGGTAAATAAGATCGTTTGCCAATGGAATGAGTATTTTTACTCTTAGAATAAGATAATTAGATAATATGTACTTAAAATAAGACAATGCAGTTATTTTTTGCTTATTTTAAATGCTCTCCATAGGCAAAGTGTCTCACTACAATTCAAGAAAAATTACTTATTTAAGAAAAATTTTGCTATTTAGATTTACATTTTTGCAGTTGCAAACTAGAGACCAGATATTTTTTACTCTTTAAAATAAGATAATTAGATAATATTCACTTGAGGCAGAACAATGCAATTGTGTTTTTTTCTTATTTTAAATCTAAATTTTCTTGTTCCATCTGGCAAAATGTCTCTTTTATGTCCTCAATTCAGTTTCAGGAATGCACTTATTTTAGAAAAAAATGACTTATCAAGATTTTGATTTTTTGCAGTGCAATACTTGTGTTGATAAGAAACCGTGATTCTGTGTCATGCCCAGGCTTTCATCCAAAGTTTTACTATTTCAGAATAACAAAACTGAATTTAAAAGCTGGTGCTAAATCAGGGGTCTTAAAACCCCTTTGAAAGGATTCTGTCCAAATAACTGAGAAGCAAACGCTGTGATCCGGCCTGCATCTTTCTACAGAAATGCTCATTTAGACTGACGGAGTGAAGTGAGTGATGAGGCTTTCAAACAGCATGGCGAGTGCCAGAAACAGTTTGCTCCACACGCACGCTGCGAGCGCGACCGCCATGCGTTCACCACGAATCGTGGTCTGAAAGGAAAACGCTGCAGAAAAAGAAAGAAAAGATGAGAAGGCAATAAAAAAAAAAAAAAAACTCGTCCAAACTCCCCACTGTCCTGAAATCTCAATTTCACTCTGGCTCTTCCACTGCCTTGACAAGGTCAGCCTGGCAGCAGGAATTCGTCTCGCCCCCTAATCTGGAGATTACATTCTCAGCGGCCGGGCAAAGTCCCCCCTGCAACCCTGGCAGCTCGGCTCCACTGCGAGGTAACGAGCCAAGACCTGCTTACAGTGTAGAGATAATGTCCACGGATTAAGACAGAGAGCCCCTTGAGTGCCGCTTTTTTCATTCCAGGATCTGGCCTGTGAAGCGTCATAAATACACGGAGCTTTCACAGCGTGGATCTGAGTGGATGGAAATATTTCTGCTCGGAAAGTGGATCTTAACTGCATGATCCGGAAATCACAAATAGCTATCACGCGCGAACGCTTTTTTTTCATCCTCAAAGTAACAGACCTCAAAAGAACTTCCCTCCACCTCCACATGGGTGGCTGGCTTGTTTTAAGTGTGAGCTTCAGTTTTAATGTCCTTAGGGTACTTTTTCTCACTAAAGATACCTCAGCTTCCACAGTCTGCTGACTGCAGAATCCTCCCCTCGTGCTGTTTGCTGATCACTGAGTTAGTTACAGGGAGCATTTATCACCAGGACCTGTTTAATTAAAGAGGCTCTTGCACACAGGGTTTCTAAAATCACCTCTATGTGTGAAAACACCAGGAGCTGCAGAGATGTTTTGTTCTTACAGTCTTTGCAGAACTATTCCAAACCCATGAGCCACAGATATCAGCCTGTTCTACCCAATAGCCAGGGTGGTAACTAGTTATTTTTATTTTAGTCACTTTGGGGGGAAAATTTACTTTTAGGGGTATTTTTACTGCACTGTTCATTTTACTTTTACTACTCTTACTTGAGTAAAGGCTGGTTTATGCTCAGAAAGCTGAATATACATGAGTATACATGATATACTGATGTATTGTGATGAACGGTTTACACTAGGATGGAACGGTTTATGAAAAACTGTCTGAACCGCTAGGTTGTTACGCATGTGTTGGCGTTCGGTCTCATGCTCGCTTTTACCAATATGCCGCGTAAACCTCCAGAGCAGAAGGTGTATGCCTTACTTCGCGTAGAAAGTTGGCAACCAGTAGTAAACAAGAGACGGCGTGAAGCAGTGCTAGCCGAGTGTAGCAGAAAAAAATCAGTTGTTGTGGGAGAATTGTGTGTGGGTATGGCGAAGTGGGAAAAGAACAGGGAGTTGGAAGACGCATACCAGCAGCTGCTTATAGGTCTGCTGCTGTATCGGGACCACTTTGCATTTAGAGTCACTGACGTATGGGCGAAAGAAAGTTGTGGATAAAAGTGCAACAGTGTTGCCAACATTGTGCAACACGTTTTGTTTACGCTTGCACAGCAACATGACCAACATGCATTGCTAACTCAATCAACATATACGAACGGAAAACCGTGACCAGGAACAGTCGAACTGAGGGCGATTTTGTGAACGTTCCACCCCTAATGAGTATACATGATTTTACTCATGTATTGTGATGAAACGGTTTGTACTGAAACTGAAATCTGACTGCAATGTAAATTATGTAGTTGACAATAAAGTTGATTGATTGATTGAGAAACCAGGTCGTCTGCGTTTGTGTGGCATTTAATGCAGATAAGCCCCCGCCTCTTCCGCGAACAATCTGCTTCACCTCTCCCAAATTATGCGGTGATGCAGGCAGTGGCTGCTGAACAGGAGGCCTCTGATTGGTCAAATCTACATCCGCCTCACACTATGCGCGCGATTTCCTGTTTTGGTATCTACACCTTGTTTTGTTTTCTAAAACCGCCATTGTGGCGGAAAAGCGACTCTTGAAGATGTACCAGCTAGAAGAGCGAGGTGCGCAGCGAAGATTTGGACCCTTTTTCCACCTGATCCCCGCTCTTTTTCGCCCTCATGTCACTCTGTTGTCGCGCTAAACTTGCCATCCCCTCCCTCACCGCCTGCGCCCGTATACTCCAGACCCACACAGCTGAGTTCCTGATTGTCCACTCTTGCGTTGTGGCGTGGAACAACAAAAGCGCAGGGACCAGGCTTCAATATTGGGCATAAATCAAGAATATCTGCAACTGCGAAAACTCACTGAGACACACTGCTGCAGGAGGATATCCTGCCCTTAAATATATGGCTACTCTACCCATCACGATTAACTGTCATGGTTTTGGTTCTGTTGTCCTTTACTTTGCTCTTGTTTTCTAGTTTTATTGGTTTTAATTCCTATTTTGTTGTGGTTTTACTAGATTTATGTTAGTTCTCAGGTTTTCTGTTGTTTTCCTCTGTTACCCTCTTGTGTGTGTTCCTTTCCCCTTGGCTCCTTCGTTGTCTCCTCTCTCACACCTGCTCCTTGTCAGCTCAAGTAGCCCCTCCCTTTGTCTCAGTCAGCTATATATACTCTCCCCCTGCAGTCACTCCTTGTTGTTGCTGTTCCTGTCATTGCTGCTTTCTTCCTACCTCGTCTCTCCCTGGCTCCTCGTGTTTGGTTTCCCCTGATGTCTGCATGGTTCTGGTTTGCCTTACATTTTCAGTTGAATTTTGGACTCCTGCCTTTGTTAAACTGTTTCCTCTCATTAAAAACTACAAGAACTCACGTCTGCCTCCCTGCCTCTGCATTTGGGTCCTCAAACACCAACCAAAACCTGACAGTAACTTCACTACAGGAAAGTTCAGAGATGCCAATTAAACAAACAGTCATGTTTTTGGACTGTGAGATGAAGCCAGAGTACCCAGAGAGAACCCATGCAAGCACAGGGAGAATATGCAAACGGCATGCAGAAAGACCCTGGGCCGGGAATCGAACCCATGACCATCCGGAGAGGTGCTGGCCTAGTGGTTAGTGCATAGAAGTTTGAATCCTAAGGTTCTGAGTTCAAGCCCCACAGCTTACCACTCACGCTCGTTGAGCAAAGACCCTTAACCCTGCACTGCTTCCCGGGCGCCGCACAGCAGATGGGTTAAATGCAGAGAGTTCATTTCATTGCTCTGTAAATGTCACAGTGCAAAGACAATAATTCTTGCTGCAAAACAACAGGGCTAAACCATGAAACTACTATTGTCTATCGACAAAGAGGCTTATAGGAATTGACATTAAGCTTAATGCTTATTGAAAACCGAATTGATCAACAGCAAAAGCTTTTCACAAAATACTCTTTCTAGCATTTTTATTTATTTTCTTTGACGGCTACTTTTAACTTTTACTTGAGTAAACTTATTTTGAAGTAGTTAACTACTTTTACTTGAGTACCGCATTTTTGGTACTGTATAGCAACGCATGCTAACGTAAACAACCATGAGCCTGCAGGTGACTCCAGGAATGTGCTACTTAGCAGACAACAGGTCGAAGCTCTGATCTCTAGAAAACGCAGCTCGAGGCAAATCCCCAAACGGCTGCAGCTGTTGTACAGAAGTGGGGTGAATACATATGGACGCCACGCTTTCCCCTGCAAAATTATGCAGTGCTTGGTGTTGCTTTATCACATCAAAGCTCAAATACGTGCACTTTTTTTGTTTGCTTGTTAAAATGTCAGAACTGCAACAACTTTTAAGAGGGATGATAAAAGTAGAGGACTTTGTACACTGCAAAAAAATGGAAATCTAAATAAGTCATTTTTGCTCAAATTAAGTGTATTTCTTCTTGAATTGAGGAGGTAACAAGACAATTTACATTTAAAATAAGAAAAGAACAATTGCTTTGTCTTATTTCAAGTGCATATCATCTAATTATCTTATTTAAGGAGTAAAAATACTCATTCCATTAGCAGATCATCTTATTTACCTGCTCAAATTAAGGGTAAATACACTTAATTTAGATATTTTTTACTTATTTCTAGATGTTTTTTGCAGTGTAATCAGGCTGTTGCTTTATGAGGGAATATCTTGGGGGGTGGGGGGGGGGGGGGGGGGGGGGGTCAACTAATGTAGAAACATTTGAAATTTAGCAAGATAATTCAATAATATCATCATTAGCTGAACACAACAAAAAGAAAAAGATTTTAATACACCAGTGAAGCAATTTTAGAGAACAATGAAATGCTAATGAATCAATTAGCTGATTACTGGATGAAAAGGAAGATAATCCTTCTGGCTGAATCGCTTCCAGATGTAAACTGGTTGGATTAGTGTTTACTTAACTGCAACTTTACTATCTGCAAAACAAGAATATGCAGCTCCAAGTTAAATTCATTCATCTGGTAACAAGTCATAGAATAAGTTACCAGTTTAAAGCATCATATATAAATGGGATCATATCAGTTGATTGATTGATCGATTTATTGGCTACGAAGCGTCGTATCCAGGTTACACCTTTTCAGCTCACGCTCCTCATCATCGTCTGCAATAAGCAAAAGAAAAATGTCTCTAATGAGCCTAAACTCTTCCTGCATCTAAAGCAAGACAAGGTTTCCTGAACAGTTTGCTGTTTGGAAAGAGAAACGAGCGACCACTGTGCCATCACAAATTGATGAAAGCTAAATGTGTCTCTGAAATTCCTTGAACACCGCGCTGTACGGCTTTATAAAGTGGATGTAAGCATTAGGAATTTATAAAGGAGTCAAAGTTCTATAAAGATGCTGAATATGGAATGAAGCCTATGTAGGTCAATAATATTCTGCCATACATAATTTAATGCATCCCTCTTTTTTTCAAATATTCTGTTTTCGCACAATGAGATAAGAAAGCATGAAACTGCTAAGAAGTTTCCTAAAAGCAGCGGGGAGAAGGTTTATGGCGGATTTTTCATTGCGCAGAGAGGAATAACTGAACAAACACAGCGGCTGTCCCTCCAATCAAAGCGACGAAGAGTCGTCGGCTCTCAATGTGACCAGAAAACGAAGATATAACTTGGTTGGATAACTAAAGATGATGGTCTGTAATGAAACTGACGGATTTTTGGTTTGCTTTGGTTCTGTCAGTTTTAGCCAAAATAATACATCCAGTTCTGTTTAAAATGAACAAAATAATACAGGTTATAAGGGTTTCCTTGTGTTACATATGGAAGTTAGGTCCCCCTTAGAACTTCCCTACCGGTAAAACCATATAAAAAAGGACTATAAAACAGGAGTAAAAAAGTAACAGAGTTTATTCCAGGTCAGGTCGTTACAGGACAGAGAAATGGCTTGGAGTTTGCACAGCTGTGGGCTCAAAAACGTCAGCGATTGAGCAAAGATTGAGCCCCGAACAAGGTCATCTGCTCCTTCTTATAGCTCATGAGTCTATGTGTTGCATCATGTTGATGTTTATCTGTCCGTATCAGAAACTGTTACGCCATCCATGCCTTGAACTTCCTGCATTCTGCCTCTTTACCCCAGGATTACACATAGCTCTCCTTTATTGGTCCGGCTCCAAGATGTGCCCATATCCTGTGTATTTTTGAAGGCTGTCCTGATTAGATGACCTCCGTACACACAGTGACCATGTGAAGGAAGGCCCTCTACTCTGTCTAATCTGGCTAACAAACTAACAATGCATGTATAACATAACATGTATAAAGAATAAACCTAACAGTTAAAAGTCTCAGGTTTGTCTAAGGTGGTGATCAGCTGAGACAGAATACAGGAATAATTCTGTGTAACTTTCATAAACCTTTATACCGGAGTTTACAGATTAACGGACCGTGGTCCGGATCCAGCCCCACCTGCTCGCTAATCCAGACCCAACCTGATTTAAAACATTTATTAATTACTGCATCTTGTCCGACGGCAGTGTCTAACTTCTCTTGCGCCGTTTCTCCTGTTAATATGGTAAAGCCCTCCAGAGCGTCTGGCACCAGGCTGCATGTGATGAAAATCAGCCAGTGAGCTGCTGTCAGTCTGGGTTGCTGCTGCTGCTACTTTTAGACACAGCAGGCAAACCTGTGGCAAGCTGGGCGATGGGAAAGAAGGAGAAGATGATGATAAATAGAGAGCAGAGAAAATGTGGACTGCTGGAAGAACTGTGGTGAACTGGTGAAGAAGTGAAATGGTGAAGGTGAACTGAACACATTTTACAGAGGATGTTTTGGCTCAACCTGCTGTGAGCAGGATTTAGAATCAGAATAAATATGGATCGGAAGCAAAATGAAGCAGCGATATGAATAGCACCGTATCTCCATTTCAAACCCAGGATTTTAAATCAACACGTGGGGCAAGCCCATTTCACCAACGTGGGCACCAGAAGACAGTTCGGGTGTTTTATGCATAATTGAATCAGAAGGTGATGAGCGATTATTTTGTATAACACACTTTTAAAATGGGAAAAGTATTCTATTTTTTTTCTCTATTTTTTATTATAACCTCATTTTATTTCAGTGTCAAATACCGTTTAAAGTAACAGATTATAATTAAAAATGTCTCCAGGGCCTTTACTGGTTGATGATTTTCTTTATTCGGACCCTGCTGATTTTGAATTGGTTACCTCTGCTTTATACCATCATGTGTTGTAATATCTTATGTGTGGACATTGGGAACCTTTTGGTTACTTCATTAACCCTACTGTGGTTTGAAAGACCATTAAATTGATGCCAGTAACCAAACTCTTCTCTGGCAGCATGTAGAATGCAGTTTGCCTCCATACAACTTTATTTAGAAATTGCTTAAAGGCACAAAGTCACTTTATATTACTTTTTCATTTTTATTTAGTAACTTTCACTCTGTTTTGCATAGTAATGTTGCTATGACAAATCCTGGCATCCTGCTGCCATAATATTTATCATTGTTTTGTTTTTGCTAAGTTTGTTAGCATATACAGTCTTTCTGTGTATATTTACCATAATTAAAATCCTGTGACTTGGATCACTGTTAATGATCAAACCAGAGATGGGAAGTAGCAGTACAAATGCCAGCTACTGTACTCAAGAAATAGATTTTTCTGATATTTTACTTTACTGCTACTACTTATTTTTATGGCGACTTTACTTCTACTCCTTACATTTTTACTCACAAATATCTGTACTTTCTCCTCCTTACATTTTTAAAAAATTGTTTCGTTACTTTTAGTTTTTGAATCATTTCAATGGAGTTACCGTTATTATTTTTCCGTCATCAATACACCAAATTCAATCTAATTGGATGGGAATCCTACGTTGCATTTGACGCTTTACCACTACAAGATGAATCGACAGATTGGTCATTGGTGATCCTGGGCGACTGCAGCTTGGTGGCGTTAGCATAGTATGGGGCGGCGAGATGATTGAAAATTAACACAACAGAAGATCCTAGTCCTATTGGCAGACATCCATTTTAAATGTAAAAGTGCGGCACATGAAAAAAGTGGTTTCTACTTTTACTTTTATACTTTAAGTAAATTTACAAACCTGTTACTTTTACTTGAGTAAAGAAGTTTAATCAGTACTTCCACTTTTACCAGAGTATTTTTAACACAAGTATCTGTACTTTTACTCAAGTGCGGAAATGCCATCTCTGGATCAAACCAAAGCAATGGAGGCAGACGAGTGTGGAAGTCCCAGCGTATTTGAAAAATTAAGAAAAGTCCCGCATCAAGTGTAAAAAGGCACAAGAAGATGTTTGATAGCAAGAGGGGTAAAACTAGAGATGTGCTGGGGAAATAGTCTGACCGTTGTAGAAAATTAAAGCTGGAGCTAAAGATCAGGAAGCATTCTGATGCAGCTAATAGTGCTACTGGTGCTAGCATTACTTTGAAGCTCTATGTTCAAAGCTGTCAGTTTTCTACAAGAGATTACAGCACGGTTAGGACCTATTTAGTAGCAGCATCAATGCCAACTGGTTTTCTGGTAGTTCAGCAGCTCTGCCTGTAGATGGCAACAATGCTGTACATTTCAGGCCATTGCACCCAGTGCAGTGATTCTATTTAGGCTCAAAAAGGAGGATCAAAACACGTTAAAACCTTATTTCATCATAATAACCACCTGAAGTTTGGACTTTTTGGTATGGCATATAATGCTGTAAGTAGCCACAAACTAAAACAAAAATAAAAAGGTTCAAAGCTCCACCTTAAATCTCTGTACCTGCAGATCCTGCTGGTCAGCTGCCCTGAAAAGCTGAAGGGGCGAGAGGCTAAGAGAGGAACAGCAGGTCATGTAAACCTCAGATTTTAAATGTCAGATTTTATTTTTCCAAATTTCTCTTTTCATTGCATTTATCAGATCAAATTATCCTCTCTCCTGCATGGAATTTAATAAAGTTTCTATTGGTCAATGCACACATATGTTTGTATTTAGCTTGCAATTCATAAAAAAATAAATCTTGGAAAAAAAATTTGGAGAAACATTTTTTTTTCTATATTCAGAAATTTTTTTGATGAAAATTAAAAATTTTCCTAAACTATCTCTTTTGAGAATAATCTGTAAAAAATCAATATATCAATAAATTAATAAAATAATCGATTGGTGTGGCCTTATTTATATTATAACGTTTGCGCGGGGAGAGTTTTTTTTTATTTTTATTAAAATACTTTGAACAGAAATGTGTCAAAGAGGTTTAACAAACATTTCATAATTCTTTTAAATAGTTGAAACAAAAATATATATTTAGCTTAGACTACTATTGATTGTCTCCCCTCCTTTAATGCATGTGCTTAAAAGGAGAAACAAATAAAACATTTTTCTCCTATTTAATGAGGCAAACAATGTAAAGAATACGTTTTCTAAATGGAAATTTGAAAAAAAATAAAATAAAAATTCAACCAGCAAATGAAATCTTAAAAAAAAGTTCAATCTCAGATTTTATGTTTTTCACATTTAGTTTCCATATTTCTCTTTTCATCGCATTTAACAGATCACATTCTCTTCTCCTATGGGGGCGGGCTTTCCTCCCAAGTGAGGACCAATTTTGATTGGTCAGCATGGAGTTTAATAACAGCGTTCCTATTGGTCAATGCGTGCAACAAGTGTTTCTATTAACCTTAAAGAGAAAAGAATGCAATTCAAAACAAATAAATTTGATCCTCTGTATCCCATTGGTTACTGCTGTCTGATATTTAATAAGAGCCCTGTGGGATTTTAGTAAGTTTTCCTACCTCATGGAATCCATTTCTTTCCCATTTCTCATTCAGATGCAGATGGATTAGTCTATTTCCCTTTGCTTCTTTCTTTAAAAATAAATAAATATATCCCTGCTGGCAGAATAAGCCAAAGATAATTACGATAACAATAAAGACGCCACCTAGTGAATCAACTGTCCTGCCATACCGCAGACCTCAGACTGAAACCTTCTGGGTCTTTTTGTTTGTTAATAAACTCACTTTTTCTCACAATTAAGATTAAAACAAAACGTTTATCTTTTTCTCCATCCTTTCTCCTAATGAAGTTTCACATAAAACTGTCATTACGCTGCTAATAGGACAGGAGCAGAGAGGACGGCTTTGAGCTGGAAAATGAAAACTGCACAACTTAATGTAGATCATTATCTGGAGCTCATCATCAAAAGACTGAGTCATCACAACTGGTAATGACGAAAGGGGCTTTGTTTTGTTGTTTTTTTGGTTTCAATAACTCATCGTGTGTCGGTTAACGTTGCAGAGAATCCTTAGAGTGTGTGAGTACCACTTTAAAGCTTTTGGATCTATGCACATTGTCTCATTCTGGCTAACACAGACATTCGTTTCCACACTGAGTCGGGGTGCATTAGGGAAGCGTGAAAGAGAGAGGAAGTATTTAGGAAGCTAATGCATGCTTCATGTTTGCTGGGATTTTCCAACATGATGTAATGGGAGCATGATAGCATTTAGCAGCATATGTGCTTTGATTGCAACCTAAGGTGACCAGATTCCTGAAATCACATCAGGGGACATTTCCAGCTCATAGATAAAAAGAAATACATCTCATCAAGATGGAAATAGGTAACTGGGAAAGAAATGGTTTCATTTATTTTTACATATTTATCAATATTTAAGTGAGTAAGTAAGTAAAAGTGTGGAGTTAGGGAAGCTGAGACAGAGGCATTTCTTGCAAGAGAAAGGTTCAAATTTATTTAACGTCCTCAGATGGAGAGAAATACAATACCAAGTTTGGGGTCACATTGAAATGTCCTTATTTTTGAAGGAAAAGCACTGAACTTTTCAATGAAGATAAGATAACTTTAAACTAGTCTTAACTTTAAAGAAATACACTCTATACATTGCTAATGTGGTAAATGACTATTCTAGCTGCAAATGTCTGGTTTTTGGTGAAATATCTACATAGGTGTATAGAGGCCCATTTCCAGCAACTATCACTCCAGTGTTCTAATGGTACAATGTGTTTGCTCATTGGCTCAGAGGGCTAATTGATGATTAGAAAACCCTTGTGCAATCATGTTCACACATCTGAAAACAGTTTAGCTCCTTACAGAAGCTACAAACTGACCTTCCTTTGAGCAGATTGAGTTTCTGGAGCATCACATTTGTGGGGGTCAATTAAACAGCTTAAAATGGCCAGAAAAGAGAACTTTCATCTGAAACTTCGACAGTCTATTCCCTTGTTCTTAGAAATGAAGGCTATTCCATGCTTAGAAATCGCTAAGAAATTGAAGATTTCCTACAACGGTGTGTCCTACTCCCTTCAGAGGACGTAGCACAAACAGGCTCCTAACCAGAGTAGAAAAAGAAGTGGGAGGCCATGTTGCACAACTGAGCAAGAAGATAAGTACATTAGAGTCTCTAGTTTGATAAACAGATGCCTCACAGGTCCCCTAACTGGCATCTTCATTAAATAGTACCAGCAATACACCAGTGTCAACATCTACAGTGAAGAGGCGGCTGCAGGTTGTTCTGAGCTTCAGGGCAGAGTGGTAAAGAAAAAAGCCATATCTGAGACTGGCCAATAAAAAAAAAAGATTAAGATAGGCAAAAAAAAAGAACACAGACATTGGATAGAGGAAGACTGGAAAAAAAGTGTTGTGGACGGATGAATCTAAGTTTGAGGTGTTTGGATCACAAAGAAGAATCTTTGTGAGACATAGAACAAATGAAAAGATGCTGGAAGAATGCCTGACGCCATCTGTTAAGCATGGTGGAGGTAATGTGATGGTCTGGGGCTGCTTTGGTGCTGGTAAAGGTGGGAGATTTGTACAATTTATTTATTGAGCATTTATTTATTTCTGTATTTATTTTTAATAATGGCAGAGTTGGTCCTCCATAGTAAAGAACACGTTTTGCAAATTTTTTCACATTTATTTTCCATATTTTATTTTTCCAAATTACGATTGGCAAGCATGGAATTTAATAACAATGTTCCTATTAGCCAATGAGCAAAACTAGTGTTTCTATTAAGCTTAAAGTAAAAAGAATGCAATGATAAAAAAAAAAAAATCTGGGAAGAAATTTTGGAAAAAAAGATAACGAAAAAAAAAAAATCTTTTACTTTAAAAAAAGGAAAATCTCTGGGAAAATTTCAAGTTTGATAAAAACAAAATTGGAAAAAAAAATGATACGAACAAAATTGGAAAATCTGAGAAAATATTAAAGTCACTCCAAAAGTTTTTAAAAGTTTTCCCACTTACAGAAGAGTGTAATGGAAGAAGAATAACTCCATATCTAATCAGCTTCATGTGACTGAGCAGCAGTGGTGAATAATAACTAGTTATCCAATTTCATTGAGTACCCTTTTAATACATACTTTTAGGAGACAAGTGGGTGTAACTACACTAAATGAAGAACAAGTTCGTTCTAAAGAGAAATCCAACTGTGAGGTTAAGGACAGAAATTGAAAAAAAACTTTCATTTAATAATGTCAAAAATAATTAACAAAGGTTCAAAAGCAAAACAAAATAGCTTGAATAATAAATAACATGGATTTGGGCTCAACTCAACTGAGATCAACTGAACAATAACTCAAAATAAAACCAGAGACTGCTTTAAAAAGGGGTGGAATAACCTAAACTTGCTACATGAGGGGGGCACAATATAACCAAAAAGCAATCAATTAAAAAATCCATACAAAACTAAAACATATAAAAAAAAAAAATAAATAAATAAAAATATTTTACTTAGCACAAATAATAAGTGAATATAAAGGTAAAACTTAAACAAAATCCCCCCCTCAGTTCTTTGGGAAAGTGGTATGTTCCTGGCTTTCACCTCCAGCTTATCTGCACTGGAAAAACAATCTAGAAATAAGTAGAAATTTCTTAAATTAAGTGTATTTAACCTTGTTTTGAGCAGGTAAATGAGATGTTTTTCAATGAAATTAGTATTTTTACTCTTAAGATAACATATTTAGATAAAATGCTCTTGAAATAAGACAATGCAACTGTTTTTTTCCTTGTTTTAAATGTAAATTGTCTTGTTTCATTGGCAAAGTATGTCACTTACCTCCTTAATTCAAGAAAAAAATCCCTTATTTTAAGAAAAATTGACATTTAGATTTAAAAATGTTGCAGTGTATACTTAACAGATTAACACAGCAAGGTGTTTCTTTATGAAGAGGGGATAAAGTTATTCAAGTAGTAAAGTATTTCTGGTGCTAAAAGCTGCCGTTCAATCGAATCACATGAGAGACAGGATTTAATATTTCTGGTACTTCTTAAGATCTACAGTTTATTCAGTTAGTGAAAACATTTATACTACAAGGTTAAGAAAATACAGTTATATCTTTTTGTGTTAAAATGGAACTGGCTACTCTGATTATCAAAATCTTAAAGTAGCTAAAACAGCTATTAGATTTCTTAAATATTTCTAATTCCTCCTTAAAACAAAGGTAAGGGAACAATAATGCAAAGGAGAGGAAGTAAAGGGATGCTAATCATTTCAATCATCAGTAATCATTAGAAATAAATAAAAGTAATTATTAAAAAAACAAAAAACAAAAAGTTCAGCCAATGTCTAAAAGAAGATACTGAATCTTGCTCTATCCTACAGTATTTTAATTAAGAGAAAATCTTCTAAGCACAATTTTGTAAAAATATTCTGAAATCCTAGACTGTTTGTGTTGGAATTAGGATTTTAAACCTCAGATTTACACATCTATGTAGGTGCTGTTTAAAAAACTGTAAAATCAATACTTTCAAACTCCATATAGATGTTGAAGGAACCTCTTTATTCTTAATCTACAGGAACGAGATCGGTGATATTCATTCATTCAAACAGCAATTGTTAATCCTTACAAGGGAAAACAGATGGAGTCTGATCATGTTTGGTCTGTTCTGGTCAGACAAAGGATTTCACTCAAACAGCAGGGAGAAAATAACACGCAACTTCACCAAAACAAGTTAGAGGCTATTTGGATCAAATAGAGGGATGCTGAATAAATCGTCCAAAACCTGAGGCCTAGCTTCGTCCAGCCTGAGTGGATTGATTGATTTTTATTGATCTCACAGTCGAGACATTTACTCATTACATCCACTCAAATAGTCAAAAAGAGAAGAAGGTGCCAAAGGAAGAAAAAGGTGCATGGAATATACAGAAAATACGTCCACATATGACAGCTTTTTTTTTTTATAGCAGGATTGTTATACAGGGTTATTGTACAGGGTATTAACATGGGTATTTATATAGATGGATATTTATATTTAAAGTTTTTGTACTGGGTGTCAAATATAAAAACTTGACGTGTGGAAACAAAATCCAGTGGATTTTTTTCCCTTTTTATTTTTGGGAATGTCAGATATAAAGAAACAGGTTAATGCACAGGGTATTAAATAGTAATTGCACAAGTTATTGCCGTTATAGTGTTGTTTTGTAGAGTCTGGTGGCAGCAGGGACGGATGACGTGTGGTAGTACTTTACAAAACCAGCTCACGTTCCGGTTTTAAAATACGGTAGAGGAAAATATTTTTAGAAGATATTTTTCCCCACAAAGGACCTATAAAACAACTACTAATGTATGTTCTTTTAAATATGACCACAATTTACCAAATTGCTGCACCAGAGTAAAGGTAAAAAGGCTTCCAAATGGTCTTAAAACATTGAGTCTGTCAGGAATCCATTTAGGAATCTGTTTTTGTGTTTCTTTTTCTCCACCACCAGGTGGTGCCCTGTCCTCGTTGAGCCTCCCTGCACACCTGCTAATCGTTGGATCATTATCTGGAGGAGTATTTAAGCAGTGGACTGTCACTACCTCGAGGCAATAGTGTTTGTTTGTTTTGGGTACTGTAGCCAAGCTGAGTTTAGCTGAGTCTAATCTGAGTTTTGTTTCACTGAGTCTAACATTGTTTTTGTCTTTGCCTTTCGGCAGGAAGTCTTCCTGCATACTGGATGTTTGGCCTTCTCCCCCCTGGAAGGATTATCTGTGTTCACACTAAGCAGGGGAAAAAACTCCACATGTGGCGTTCAAGTTCTTACAGAAATCCAAGTGACAGTCCGCTCCATTGCTCCTCCGGATCCTAGGTATGTCTACCTGTCCGCTCTCCAACGACTCCCCTCTTCACTAGATCAACCCACACTGACTGGATTCGAAGCGAGAGAAGAACCCCCCCCCCCCAAATGTGAGTCCCTCACTAGCATTTTCCGTATGGCATCCAAAATTCCCATTGTCCCTGAACTAATCATTGTGATATCCTCTCCAGACTTTCTAGTTCCTGTTCACCAGCTCTGTGAGTTCCAGATGTAAACCCCCTCTACCCTTACCTCAATAGACCTGTTAAACCGTTGCTCTCTGAGTGGTTCTCTGCAGTTTGGGTCAGATTCTTAAATAAATCATGACAGAGTCATCTCTTAAATGATGAAACCACCTTAACAGAGCAAAAACAAACATGTATATAAGGTATGAAAGCATTTGTAGCATGATGGAAAAATACATGTTAGGCATTAGCATGGTAAATGGATAATGGTAAATGCATAGGTTTTTTTGATTTAATGCACTTCACAGTGGCAGGTTTTAACCTTCCTCTGGGAGCAACCGGAACCAGCCATTTAAAAGTGCTGCTAGCAGCACAAAGTCTCCTCCAGTACTGATTGCTGAATTAGTATAAACAGTGTTAGCTTCCACCTCATTGAAACAAAAGGGCCAAAAAGTCTGACAGTATGTTAGAGCGACATACTCCATGCATACATATACTTTACACTATGCTATACTACATTAGATGATAGCTTTACATCTCCGTACACTGGATATTATAAGTCTTTGACATACTTTATTTCAATCAATCAATCTCTTTATTTAGACAAAATTATGGTCCATAAACAGACAAAAACAAGAACAATAATAAAAATTTAAAAAAAAAGCGCCAATGATTCCACAAACTGGAGAATAATCTCACTGAGCTTTGAACAGGATTGGTCAGAGTCTGAATGATGCTGTTTGCATAGTCTGTTAATCATTAAACATCTGACTGGCACTACACCATCAGGGCACCCTAAGCAGCATCCTCATGCCATCATTATAAGCGACCTGAAGTTTATTCATACGGCTTTTCCTGTAACGCCGCCACAGGTGGGCTGTTTACATTGGAGTACAGTATACTTTAAAAAGTGCAATTTTGACAGATGTTGAGCACATGGAGAACCTCCGAAGGAGAATATTAGCTCTTGTAAATATTGAGTACAACGCTGCCTGTAAATGTCTTTATCATCAGACAGGTCAGCTGTCTGATGATTTTTTTTTCAAATGTTTTTTTCTGACCATAATCAGAATCAGACATACTTTAATAATCCCAGAGGGAAATTACAGTTTCAGTACAAACTGAACTAATAGTTTGCTGATTTTTATAACTTATAGTTTTATTAATTTGCAATACAACATATGTTCTGTTTATTCAGTCAGTATGTAATATAGCTTGCACAATAAATAGATAAAATACAACTATATGCATTTTTTTTTATTTAGCATATTGTAAAAAAAAAGATATTTACACTTCATTTTATGAATTTTCATTGCAAAAAATGTAAATCTAAATAAGTAATTTAATTAATCAATTTAATGTAATTAAAATAATGGCATTTAGTCTTGAGTTGAAAGGGCAAGTGAGACACTGGAACAAGACAATTTACATTTAAAATAAGAAAAAAACAATTGCACATTCTTATTTTGAAGTGCATATTATCTAATTATCTTATTTTAAGAGTAAAAATACTAATTCCACTGGCAAATGATCTTATTTAGCTACTCAAATTAAGGGTAAATAAGAAAGTTTTACTTATCTGTAGATCGTTGCAGTAAACTTATATATTAATCAGCCGATTGATGAGATCAGTAAACTTTAAATTTATTAATTAATCGATAACTTTTATTTTTACCAAGAAATATGTAAAAAAAAAAAAAAAAGAACCTAAAACTACTACCTTGTAATTCTATTGTCATCAGTTATAAGGACATCTATAGCTGCAAATGTATGATCTCATGCTATCAGTCCACCTTGAAACAGTAAGAGTGAGTCGCTAAAATAATGCTGACGTGAGTATCTCCTGTAACGGGGTGTGAATATACCGCTGACCTACCACGGTGCAGAGAATGGCTGCTTGGATATAAGCAGCATATGTGCAAAGTTAAATAAAACAATGGATCAAAAAAAAGGTCTTCATTAAGCTGAGTTTAGACATTTTGAAGCCCGGCCAGATGCCTAAAAAGATTCCTCTTGCTCCTACAGCTCAGGGAGCAGACCATGACGAGCTTTACTGTTATGAGGGAGGGCCTAATGAGTCTCGGAGGACTCCGAAGAAGGAAGACTTGTTCCATACTTCCTTGAAAAAGCCGCTTGCACGGATGACATGCCTCCTGTGAGTGGGAAGATTTCTTAACTTGCTCATTTTCTTTTCTTTTAGTTCATTTATTTTACTTCTTTGCTTTGTTCTTGAATGAACTTTGCATAAGAGCATGAACACTTTCAGGTCATTAAGAATCCACTGTTCCAGTTTTTAGCTGCTTGATGCTGAACAAAGTTTACGTGCAGATTTTGGTCTGATTTGTTAAATGTCATAAACTACATGTAGGAGATGTCATGAATTGATGTTCTGAACATAAGAAGAAAAAGAAAATCAGGATTAGAGCCTTATGGTAAAGTTATTAAGGGAAACCCTTCTTTAACCTCGAACTTTGCTTTCCAGGACAAACCAACAAAAGTAATTTTTCCTGGTGACCTGTAACAGTTCTTCCTGACTTTATTAGACCTATTTATTTATTATTTTATCATATTTATGTGTTTTTTTTACTTTAAAGTTATCCTGAGCTGTTAAAAATTATGCTGCTATAGGCTTAAGCTGCTGGAGAACATAGGGACAACTTTTCTTCTCCAGTTCTGCACTATTTGTTAGTTCAGCCCTAATTCACTGCTTTTTCTCTTCACAGTGGCATCATTTTGGCTGTTTCTGGGGAAATATCAGGGAGATTACTGCTTTAAATACCTTGGAATATAGATAGAGTTGGGCCTTTCTTTCAGTGCTTGGTCTTGTTTTTCTCCTAGAAATGGGCCCAGCTTTTAACGTGAATAATTATATATGCTCTCTTTCATTCCATTTGATATGAAAATGGGCTAAGAGCTTGTCTGCTTAACTGTTACTATCCTAGACAGAGCCACATATGGAGCCAGTTTACTATTACTTTTATTACCTTTTCTAACATAGAAAGTATTTATAGATCAGTGCATCTATGCTCCACTTGCATGTCTGCTTCTGTCTCCTTGAATTTTTAGCCTCTGCATAAGGCTTTTTACACTGAGCCTGATTCTGCTGGAGCTTTCCTTCTGTCAAAAGTGAGTTTTTTCTTCTCAGCTGTCGCTGCATGCAGACTTGGTTTTAGCGGTTGCTGTAGAGTCAATGACATAGTGCAGGCTATTATCTACTGTCGCCCTATGCTTATCCAGTTAATAACGGATGCAATCAACTGGTTTTCCTTTGATACAAAACTTTAACTAATCAGACTGAATGATCTGATTACATTTTCTCAGAACTATGTTTAAGATGCTGTGAATTTGGGGCATATAAGAAAAATTGAATTGAAATTAAATTGTTTCTGGCAGCAGAATTACACTGTTTTTTTATAGTCTAGGAAGCTGAAGGGGGTAAATACAGTTGGATTCTACCAAGAATGGCTAAGTGCAAAGGCCAGCCATGCTTTTCCTTCCACTTCTAAATTTTATATCACATAATGTGGATCTACAATGTAAATTCTAATATAAAAAATATATATATGGCTGTAATGTGACAAAACACTAAAAAGTTGACTAAGTATGAATTCTATTACAAAGTCCTGTATGTTGTATGCAATAAATGTTTTTTTAATTCTTTCATTTTGACAATTTACGATCTGGAAAATTGTCTTTCCTTACTGTTAAAGGAGCAGGCGTGACCTTTATGAATGAATGCATTTATAGGCAATGTATATGCAAAAACTCCCTAATGACTCCAGGAACTAATTAAATAGTTATGCGATATGTATATCCCACATTTCTTTTTCGCTGAGCCTTCATTACATGACTGTCAAGATTTTAATTACAACAGGAGATTAAACTGATTTCCGGGTTATCAAATATTAATGCAGCCAGTGTGACCATTTGTCTTGGCTTTAATATTTTCTAATAATGGTTTAACTTGTGGAAGATACTTTTTAGATATGCTTTACTTAAAAAATAATGGTAAAAAGGTAAAGTCTCTATGTAACGTTTTGAGTCATTTGACTAAGTTGAAGATATGTTAGGTATAAAAGCAGTAAAACAACAAACCTTCTATGGCTGGAGCATTGGGCAGTTTGGAGAAGTGTCTCATGACAATGAATAAAATAACAGTCAGTGTTATTGTTGGCGTGAAAGTGATACACAGGTGATCTGGTGCTTCCAGACAGGCACATAGAAAGCTTTGTTCACTTTTAGTCCTCCTTGCACCCAGGTCTGGGAAATTAGGGCTACTAAGAATGGCACACAGGTGCTAAATTTAGCAGGAGGAGTCAAGGTGTGAGGCTATTACTGAGGCAGGGAACTATAGAGGAGGGGAGGAGGGGGTTGGCAGCAAATTAACATGCCAAACATTAGCGAATGAATTATTAATTCAAAGGTGGAATTAAATCCATGCTAATTATCCATTGTAAGAAGCTTAATTTTTATTATTCAAAGTTGTTTGTTTTATTTGCAAAAATGAGGGGTTCACTATCGGGGAGTGGCGGGCTAGTGGTTAGGGCATTGCACCCGGCTTCTAGAGGTTCTGAGTTCAAGCCCCACTCCCACAGACTGCCACTCTGGGTCTCTGAGCAACAACCCTTAACCCCACTCTGCTCCCCCGGGCTCCCACACAATGGCAGCCCACTGCTCCCTAAGGGGATGGGTTAAATGCAGAGGTAAATTTCTCCATAGTGAGATTAATAAGGTTCAATTATTAGCCTATCTGTTAAGGTTCAGCTGTTTAAATATTCCTGTGCTGTGATGTTTGCCATGCCATGCCATGGGGTTGTGGGGGCATGAGATAGATTGCATAAATGATTGAAGACTAAATTAAACTTTTTACAATCCAATAACAAAACCGGCCAGAAGATGCATAGATGCAAAAGTGCATCTATATCTACCACTTGCATGTACCACATTTCTTTTGATATCCAATCTTGCTGCTAAGCGTTCCTGGAGCATAACATGCAGAAGCAAGCGCCTGGTTCACCTAACTTCCTGCTCCAGCTGCTAAATGGCTGACCATCTCACCCAGTCTCCTCCAGCCAGCCATTTATTTTAGAAACTTTTATCTATGGTTGTGAAATCTTCCCCGGAGTTCATGAACTGCATTGTGCCCACTCCATGCTATTCCGTTCTCTCTATCTTCCTTCTCTCCAAACACAAAGTTTCATTTATTTATTTTTATGACTTTTTACACGTCTCTTCGTTGAATGGAGCCGTAAACGGCGCATGGTGACTTTCCGTGTAGAACTTCAGCACTGTACCACAATCTATCTGGAGACCTGAGCAAGAAATGAGAGGAGGAGGTACACGCTTTCCTAAGACCCGCCCCCTCCTTCTTCTGATTGGCTAATACCGTTAGCTTCAGAGCTCTCCTTTGCTACCATTGGCTGACAAACGCAAGAGGGATTTCAATTGCCTTTTTTTAAATGTATTTATTTACCGTCAATTTATTTTCGAGTGATTTTTTTTTTTTACCCACGAGTAATCGCTACGAGACGGGGGCCAGAATACTTTAATCCATAAGGATTTCCATTTCTTAAGAAATAAATAAAATAAAGGTTTCTGTTTGACCTGCCCTTGGCCTGTCTGACCTTTTCACCAGAAACAAATGACCTTATTTCCCAGAACCCAAAATAAAGTAAAGAAGGCATGAATGGCAAATAAACCCAACTGAGTTTTTCTTTTTTTTGGGTTGTTCATTTTATGTTAAATAACTGAATAAAAGAATCCAATAAAGTGTCTGAAATGAACTGGGTTTTATCGGAAACTGAGCGAAATCAAAAGAAACTGTCTCAAATCAAAACAAGCAGAAGGGAACATTAAAAGCAGATGAAGTGAATTAAGCTGAACTTTATTGAACTAATTTGACTTGAATGACACTAAAATGCACAAAAAATTTAATCAAACTGAATCAGATTTTCTCTGTGGTTTTTTTTTTTTTTTTTATATTTTTTGTCACCATTTCTGGCGATGCTGCCTTGGTTAGCTGTACATTATGGAATAAGTTGGAGCAAAAACAAACTAAATGATTATTTAAAGCCACAGGAGAAAACTTGGAGAGGGTCACCGGTTGACATCCCAACCAGGAAAAGAGAATAAAGAGGGCACTGTGGGGATGGTGAGTGATTAGAACTGTCCTGCTCTATTATTAGCATCAGATGAGGTGCCCTTGAGCAATACACACTTACCCTCCTCTTACTCCCTGGATACTTTATCTAAAACTAGTGGTGTTTGTGCTTAATTGCCTTATGCTCACAGTGTTTGAACATTTTCAGATAAGTTATATGTAGAAGTCAAAGTCGTGTTTTAGTCTACATCTGGTTTTGTTACAATAAAAAAGGCAGATTTCTTTTGAAGAAATCCAGGGAAATTAGCATTACCTGACTCCGCCAGATGGT
>JAGKQL010000046.1:9212883-9311481 GCA_018398635.1 Cyprinodon brontotheroides | reverse complement strand
AAAAGGCAGAAGAAGACATGAGCAGAGCCTCCCTACGTTCTGCTCCTATTCTGAGAGATTCAATCAATAAAGAGCTTGGCCTGGCTCTGAGCGCTCGCTGTAGGAGTGATGGTGTTGACCCGTTGATTGCGTGTCCGCTGAATCACCTGGTCCACCGTGCCAAGCACTCAACAGATCCCTGAGCAGCACATCCAAAGACCTGAAAGAGGATATGCTGAGCGGCGGGAAGTAAAGGAGAAAAACAAGACGCGGGTCCCATTGTGTTACAGCAAAGCCTAAAGCTTACGGAGGTCTCGCTCACCCTGAGGTCACGCGTCGCCCTCAGGCTTGCGGTTGCAAGGATTTTATATTTAATCATCCAAGTAGGAGCTTAACAAGGAGATCGCTTTGCCGTCTTTATTAAAGATATTGAATTACGGAGAGATTTTCATTTCTTTCCCTTCTTTCTTTATCCTTCCTCACAGGAGGCGATCAAGTAGCGGGCAAACCGACGGAAAATAATGACTTAGTGTTGCTGGACTGGCCTTGGGGCTGAGATTAAGAAAATGAAAAAGAGTTCACAGAGTTATTCATGCCTCTCTCCCGGTCTCATAATCGACCACACACCAGAGGGGATGACACTTCAGCTCCCAGCACCTGCGTCCTCCCGGCTCTGCCTCGACTCCAAACAGCATCAGGATGGAGAAAATTAAAGCTGTAACTGAAAGAGGCATGGGGGTGGCGGCGGTGGTGGGAGGGAACAGCTATAGCAGAGGTGCTCTGAACAAGTCTGAGCTCAATTGACTGACTACTTGAATGCTGAGTGCTCGTCCACAGAGGACGTTGAAGCATGTTGCTGCACAGAGCCTTTTGTTTTGACTGTCACGGACTTCAATGTGTTTTATTGGGATTTTATGCGATAGAAAAAAAAAAGAACAAGCCACTGCTGTGAAGTGGAAGCAAAGTGATTAGCAGTTTTTGTTTGTTTTTTTTTCACTAACAAACCTTAGAAAGGTCTGACATCCATTTCTGTTTAACACACCTCTAAATCAGGACTTTATAGAAGTGCTTTTTAAGTTAAGTCTTCATTATTTGCGTTCTTATTCCTTGCAAAATACAGAAAGTTTATTGAGATCTGATGAATAGCATAAGTTGGAATTTATTGTCTTATTATACACGTTCTTTCAGATTAAACATCATTTATTGTTTATTTGAAAGGGGACAGTGTACATTAATCAACATTAAATCAATGTAAATATACCCGAGTTAGCTAAAGAGTGCTAATTTTCATCGGTAGTCCCTCAGCCAGATATTAAAAAGGCAACCTTAAAAAATAAACACAAGTATAAAATCTAGTGGATGCACGATATTGGGATTTTGGCCGATATCCGGATTCGCCGATATTTTAAAAACTCATGTAGCCGATAACCCGATATCGATACCGATGTTAAAGCTGGACAAAAATACAGTAGTCATTGCAAATAATAGCAGTTTTGTTATCCATTTCTTGCCACACTTTGAACAATAATATACTCAAATATATTTTCATATGGTGATATCGAATATCAAATTAGAAGCGCCGGTGTCGATCTATTTTACGCAAAATCTTGTACAATTTCACCTGTTACAACTCGTGATATTTTGCAAATTTTTGTGAATTTTTGTTAGTAAAATATAGATTGATACGCGGCGTCAATATATCAACTTATGTAAAATGTATGGCAGTAAAATTTCGGTATTGAATGCACCGGGGGATTTCGCGTAGAATAACGCGATGACATAAAGCAATATTTCATCATTAGTAAAAAGAGATTGATATAGTGTAGCTTTTAAATGGCAAGCAATATATCAGCATATGAAGATAGTGTAGGATATTTTAATGTATCAATATTTTTCTCCTCGTCTTTAGAAGTTTTTAAGTCTGTAAACAGAAGTTTTTGGAGGAAGAAGAAGAAGTATTTTTATTTTTAGACTTTTAGAAACTCGTAGTGAAGCTGATCAAATATCAAGGTTAAAAATTAGTGGTGGTCGATGTCCACATATTCAGTTTCAAGGCTCCATACGATACCCATAGTCGACATAATGCGGCATCCCTAATATAAGCCCCAAGATTACAATACCAATTACATAAAAATGAGCGATGGTGTTAAAAATGGATTCATGTGCAATCCTAAAAATTTATTGTAAAATTATCTACACACACAACAATAGAAATATAGGAAAGGCTGATGTTTACTCACTGTACAAGTTTCTTTTTTTGCATTCTTTTTGAATGAAGAGAATGACAAAGAGTCTCTGATGGTTTCTGGCGCTGTGTTCCAATGCTGAGATGCTCTTTCGGAGAAATACAGCCCGACCAAAGGCTGTTTTTCTCCGGGGGATGATGCAGTCTTCCCTCACTGCCCCTCTGATTACCCTGACCTCACTGGATCTGAACTGTACAAAGTCACATAGTGGAGCTGGTGCTAAACCATGTCTGATTTTATAAATTAAACAGATGTTTTTGAACTTGGTTAGATTTAACACGATTTCCTGAAAGGTTAAAGTCAAACAAAAAGTTCAGAATAATCAATGGATCATTATTTATACCTAAAACTAATCTGCATTCCCACTTATTGTTTCTGTTTTTTCTGACTGATGCACATTTTCACAGGTTTTTGTGTTGTTGAGGTAGGTCAGCACAGATAAAGGTAGCAGTGAGAGGAGAGGGGCGGCGTTCAGCGAAGAGCCGGCTTGGTGGATAAAAGATGACCGGCAGCCGGATGGACGAAGCATCGCCGCGGCACATGGCAACGGTTTCAAACGTTAAACAGTTCGACATGAAACGATCAAAGTGTGAAGATGGAAAAAATGGCAAAGGAGCAAAACGACCACCACCTGTGGTGACAGCAGGAGCAGCATCAGTTGATTTATGCAGGAACTGCTCCAGTTCTAATATGCAGGCAGGATGTGCAAGGTTTGCTACTCGGTGGTGTCAAATCTGTGCAACAACCTGAAATTTTGCCTTTAAGGAAGGTTCACTGAGCAACTAATACAACATGTTTCTCAGGCTGGTTGGACATAACGTGACAAAATGTAATTGTTTATTAGATCCTATAACTCACTACTCTAAAGGGAAGCTTATTTCTTTGGCTTAAGATACTTAGTCTTAGTATTCAGTTGTTCATTTTCAGTTTTTTGCTTAATATTTCTGCTTAGTTTCTTGATATTATTGTAATTTTTTTAATACATATTTTTATGGATTTATTCCTGGCTTTTTGTTCCATCATTGCTTCAAGCAAAGAACAGATTAAATTTAGATGGAAATTTGAAAAACGCAAAAGAAATTCAGAAATGAAACTTGCTGTTTTCTCTGATTTTGTTTGTACAATTTTTTTCAAAATTTATTTCTCATACATTTGTTCAAATTGTGTTTTCCTGCTCACATTCCCCTCACTTCTGGGGGCGGGCTTTTCTCTGAAGGGATGAGCGAAGATGCATTTCTATTGGTCTAGAACAGGGGTCGGCAACCTCAAACTGCTCAATGAGCCATATTGGACCAAAAAACCAAAAAATGAATCTGTCTGGAGCTGCAAAAATGTAAAAGTCTTATATATGCTTTGTATTGCAACACAGACTCTAAGTGTTTTATCCCACTATAGAAAAGGACTTTGTGGGCTTAAATATATAATAAGAATTCATGATTAAATGTTTATCCTCGAGCAAATGTCACATAGCAGCATGAGGTGATGGACGAGCAGTGAACGCTCCCATCGCGCGCTGCGTCACAATTACGCCGCTTAACCGTACCTTCACCGCATATATATTAAGTTTCTTGTTGTATTGATGAAATTATAGAAAACAAAATAAAGGAATCTTTCTATGGTGGACGTGTTTCTGTTGGGAGGAGCTGATTGAGTCATGAGGAACCAAGCAGGAAGTGACATCCATCAGAGCAGAGCTCTCTAACCCTGAAATCCCACATCCTCCGTCATCAGCGTTCCTTGGTGTGATTTATATTTTAGGATTTGGGGAAAAATGGAAGAAAGTTCCCATGCCTGCATCAGAGCGCTACCTGTTTAATCTGTGAACGGTTTTCCATGCTTGCAAACAAAACTAGCAGTAGTATCAGAGTTTGTAGATGTAATCCTCTTCTTAAATCTACATTTGCTCTCCTCTAATTTATCCCGTGAATAAAGTTCTGCATTTTTCTCTCTCCCTCCCAGCTTGGTGGTTGGCTGCATATTTAGCTTGCCTTCCCTGAAAATGCCTTTCCAAATTTTTGCCAACCTCTCCTTACCAAGCAAAAATGCAGGCAATCGTTCCGCATTGGATAATAAAAGAAAATGATTGGGTCCATCCTTTGAATCCTCTTTTCTCATCAGCTATCTTCCTTTTTCCCCTTTGGGATCCATGGTCCGAGACACTCCAGCAGCCTGGCACCGCGCCACGCTTCAGGTTGCAAGTTATGACCACTGATCTCTATGGCTATGACGCAAATTATTGTTTAAATTTATTTTTATTATACAAATGTTTACAGCATTGGAAAACATTATTATTTTTTGTTTGACCTCCTGCACACCATATTAAAATAACAACAAAAAAAAACAAAAACAAACAAAAAACGATTTTCATAAAATTTTGAAAAAGTTCCAAGGAGCCGCATAAAGGAGTGAACACCAAAGAGCCGCGAGGCGTGCGTCCACTAGCCGCTGGGCTGCCTTACACCCGGAAATCCTAGAACGCGTAAAAACACACATTTTGATTGGCTCAGAGTGGGAATCAAGAGGAAGGGTTTGTAAGGAAATGCATTTTTGGACATAAAGCGAGGTCACAAGGGGTGCTGACATCTATCTCCAGCTGTCTACAGGCCTCAGAGGCAGGGACAAATCGCCAGTCCATGGCGCCTTTATCACACCTAAGGCTATAGAATCTCCATCAATAGAAGCCACGTAACCTAATAATGTCAGTCATGTTTTTGGACTGGGGAGAGGAAGCCGGAGTACTCCAGAGAATAACCCACGCCATGCTCAGGAGAAGTCATGCAAACTCAATGCAGAAAAACAATGAAGGCTTTGGGACTTGAACCCAGAACCTTCTTGCTGCAAGGCAGCAGTGCCACACCACTGCCACTCTTAGCAGGCCAAATGATTTTCCTCTATTTTTTTTTCCTCTATGTTTCTCCATTTTTGTTGGTCTAAAATATTCAAAACTTTTATGTAAATCGAGGGATTCAGTCAGAAGGTGGATAGCGTGTTAGAAAGTTCAACAGATGTAAACAATGTACCTTAAAGAAGGCGGGACGTCTCAGCTGGAGCAGTTTTTATAAGAGGCTTATGGTGGGAAATATAAAAGCAGAGCTTTGTTTTTAGAGAGCTTGTTTACATGCAGCACTGTACGCTGGCCTTCGACCAAACACCTCCTGCTCCATCCTGTCAGCCAGCAGACCCAGGGATATGTCGAGGTATTGCGTGGGCCGACCCGGTCTAAGATTGAGCTGCTCACCTACTCCCCCACACTACTCCTCTCCAGGATGCATCTGCAGCAAACAAACACTCCTGGTTTGTGCTGCGTTATGAGGAGGTATCCATTGTAGTTTTTGTTCCGCAAACATTTTTCAGAGGCAGAGTAACTCTGGAGGCGGACAGCCTGGTTACTCTGAATGTGTGGGAATAAGAAAACAACGTCTTTACCCAGAGGGGGTGACTGTAGCAAACTTTAATGGCGCTCAAAGGTTAGAAATAGAGATACGACAGCTGGATGCTTGTGAGACGAGAACATTAGCTTTATGAGAAAGTTTCCTTACTCCCGTCATTGTAAGAGTGCAGGATATGAGCGATTATTAAAGCTCCCCTATTGAAAGACTGTGAGTGAATGAAAACACATTACTGAATGCTGATAAGACAGGTTTGCATGCAGTGTGAAGTAAGCAATGATGTGTGAGGTCACAGCTCCTCAAATTAAACCTCTTCCATCCAAAACACATCCAATAACGACTTGCTGTCAAGTAAGGAAAGCTGAAACTCACACATCCACGTTAGAGTGTCGTTTTAATCACAAAGAGCTCAGGATAAAATCCTGATCATCATGTTTATCTTCTTTAAAAGGCTGATCTTTAGGGAGGAAAGTGAAAACATGGCGATGGAAATGTTCTCACAAAGCGGACAGGATTCAGGTGGATGCTGTTATTTACACAACCTTCTGCACAGATTTGCCATTTAATCCATTTTTAATCGATTGCTACTTTCCTATGCTGAGCTACCTGCTGCAGCCCGGTGCTTAAAGTAAAAACTAAAACAACAGCAGAACATGAGGGTCTCAGCTGTGATTGGCAGCAGCGCAGTGGCACTGAAAGCCACACAAACGCGGCGAGCAGAGCAATCGGTGTGATATAATTCCATCTGAAAAACTCCCACGGACAGAAAAGACAATTAGAAGAAATGTATTGATACAATTACTTTAGTCTTGGGCGCTCAGACCTCAGCAAGAAACATAGTGTTGATTTTTTTTGCGGCACTGGTGTCTAATTTTTTCAATAGTAGGCTGACAGGAAAGGGGGTATGAGAGAGGTGGAGAGACATGCAGCAAAGGTCCTCAGGTTGGATTCGAACCCGGGTCGGCCGCGGCAAGGACTAAGGATACAGCACTGGGACTTGATCAACAGCCGATGACACCGTGACGTCACACATATTGTTAATATGACCTGACTTTTCCATTAAGACATGAAAAACACCATTGATATTGATACTTTGGATCAATCTGTCCAACACTAATTTCAGTGTAAGTTAATTGAACAGTTTATAGAGTTCATGTGGCTGTACCCGCATTTTAAGCGTTCTGTAGCCAAGCTGCTTTGTGGACATTTTGTCTAAGGTTCCTCGGGTTAGCTGAGGCCAAGCCTTGCAGCCGCAGTGTTGCCAACTCAGCGACTTTTCAGACCCTCCAGCGACTATTTTTTTTCAAAAGTGACTAGCGACAAATCTGGCTGACTTTTTACGGTGTCACTGGCGGCTTTTTGGAGAGTCTTACGTGAAAGCATGTATCCTTCCTACTCTTGTCCTCCAGCGGCAGCTGCTGGCCGTGGGGCACCTCCCCATCCCAACCCCGTTCTCCTGCTTTCAAGCGCTGCAGTCAGAGCCGCAGGATGTTTACCCTCAGCGCCCAGACTGCAAATGAACCACACATGCGCCGGGATTGACGGCGCAAATTGATCACGCCAGTGCCGCTCCGCCCTGACTTACATTCTAGGCGGCAGCTAGCGGGATGTAAATGTAAAATGTTCCTTTGGTCTAAAATAAATAACTGAATTTGATATATATTCTATATATTGTTTAGTAAAGTGAGTAAAAACACTATATAATAGTGTTTTTACTCACTTTTTGTCTTTCTGTTACCACATTATTTCTCCCACAGCATCAATAACATGCACATCACTTCCTGTGGCAGATTATGCAAATTAGGCGATGACGTCATTTAGCGACTTCTAGCGACTTTTAGCAAAGCCAATAGCTACTTTCCTTACTGAGGAGTTGGCAACACTGTGCAGCTGCTTCTCCTGCATACAGCATAGACAACTAAAATCAATGGGTGTCTAACTGTCCCATCTAAGGGCTCTCAAAAGAATTTATCCGTTTTCATTTTTTTAAATAATAAATCCAGGTAACAGAAAAAAGAAAATGCAGCTTGAAATGACATGACAAAAAAAAACACACACACAAGAAGTAGCTGACGGCCTCAGACTACAAAGACTTACTTTCATGGATGTACTGCATGTGGTTATGTGCACTTCAGATACCATCACTGGGTTTCTGACGTTGCCTGGATACGGTAGCTCCAGGCTGGCATCGCTTATTTAAACACAGAGGTTAACTCTCTAACTTGGACAACTTGGCTCAGTCAAAAGAAGAGTATTTTTCTCTTTATTTGTAGCAGGCTTACATAATTTGCTTTATTGCGGACATCCATTTGTGCTCACACTCCATCATAACAATAGTGGCTCTCCAGCCCTTCCTTTTTGACAAATGTCATAAGAGTCGCCTGCAGAGATTCTCAGGTTCAACATCATTGTTCAGGTGTTTAAAAATGCTCGATTGCAAATGTTTTGTTTTCCAAAATGCACCAGGAATGCAAATTTTTTTTTGTTTTTCGGATGAAATTCAAGGCAGGAAAAAGTCGGGTGTGAGAGACCTATTTGTCCATGCCTCAGCATCTGGACCGGCCCTGGCAACAGAGAGGCAGCAGCATTTGCAGCACGACACAAGACCTCCATCTCCCAGAGGCTGTAGCTGCAGCCAGCCTGTCAGGAAGATGAAAATATGCCTAGCTTCATTTAGTGCTGTGGGGATCCTGTGGAGAAAGGGGGCAGGTAGAGCTAATGGACTACTCCGGGACGCAGCGGGTCTGTCGACTCAGCAACGCCGCCGGCTGTCTCTGCAGCTCGCACCATTTTTATGACAATCTCTCAGAAGCAAACAGCGGGCGTAGCGGGGCAGAGGAGCCATCGCCTCAGTGGTCAGGTTTTGCTGGATTTACTGTAAACAAATCAATTTTCAGTGGATTTCATTTTAGTACAAACCAGTGATGCTATGCATGGAGTTTTCTTTTTTATTCTTTTTTTCGCTGTTCTTGCTGCAAGTATTACAAATGGGCAGTTTTTCACTTTCAATTCTTAGTCTGTGTCTAAAATGTTTTTTATACGTAAATCTAGGAGAGGGAACTTGTCGTTACTATGGGGTGAATTTTGTTTCAATATCTTGCACAAAATATGTCTTGTAAATGGAAATGGGAAAAAAAAAATTAAATTCAGAAAAAGAAAATTGAGAGTTTTTCTGTTTCCTTAAATGTTCTCTTTTCCAATCATTTTATATGTTTCAAATTTTCCTTTTTTTCGATTAGGATATTCCAAATTTCCATTCTTTTCAAACACACATTTTCCAGATTATATTCTCTCCTGTTCCGGAGGCGGGATTTCCTCTGGAATGAGGAGAAAAGACGCATTTCTATTGGTCTGCTGGATGTTAGTGAGAAGCGAGTGTTTGTACTGAGCTTTAAGGAAAGAGTGGAGACAATGGGATCTATGAAAGGCAATTTTACAGAATACCATGTGTAAAATAGACATCTGAAAAACAGAAATTTGAAAAAAAAATTGAAAGGAAAACATTTAATAAAAAATAAACTCTAAAAACCCTCTTGAAGTCTCATTTCTAGAATGCATATTTTCCTATTTCAATTTAAAAACTGTATTCATTGCTTGCAAAAACAATGGAACAAAAATCTCCCCATAGGGACCAAGCTGATCTAAATGACTTCAGACTTTATGCTCATGTTTAGTTCATAATGGTCCATGTGGGGTTCACTTTTCTTTCTCTTAGCGTTCGCTTGTTTTGTAATCACACATCTCCCCCTCTAAGCAGAAGCTGATCCATCATGAGCCGTCAGCCTGGCAGGGCAATAAGCCTCGTTCTGCAGATTGACAGAGAGGAAATTAAACTGCCACTTGTAACATGTAAAGCATATTGTGCTGTATGTTGTTTGCTACTGGCACTCAGATGCAGTCATGCAACCCTGCAAAAAAAACGATCTAGAAATAAGTAAAAATGTCTAAAATTAAGTGTATTTACCCTTAATTCCAGTAGGAAAATTAGATAGTTGGTCAATGGACTGGGTATTTCTAGTCTTGAAATAAAATAATTCGATAAAATGCACTTAAAACATCCCTTCTCTTACTCCTGCTCTAATGTTTCCTGCTGAGGTCTGAGCACCAAAGACTAAAGTAGATTTATCAATAAAATTATTCTAATAGTATTTGAGTATCCAGTTTTTCATTTTGCTCCTTGTTTTAGTAGTGTTTAATTATTATTTTGTTGTTTTCTTATTAGTATCCTGCTCACTCCAGGTTTTCCATTTGTTGTCCTCTGCTGCCCACTTGTGTCCGCTTATCCCTTTGCTCTGTTTCCTGCTCTGTCCTCACCTGTTTCTAATCCTCTCGTTAGCCCTCTCTTAAAGCTCTGTCCCCTTTAAAAGCCCTCCCTCTTCAGTTCCTGCTTGCTGGATCCTCGTCCTAACGCCTGTCTGCTTACCTGCGTCTCTTCACAGAGTTTGGTTTCCCCTGATGTCTCCTTGTTTGGTTCTGGTTTGTTTGTTATTTTTGTTGGAATTTTTGATTCCTGCCTCAGTTCCTGTGAACCTCATTAAACCCACCTAAATTCACCTCTGCCTACTTGCCTCCGCATTTGGGTCTTTAATCCAACACCAAATCCTGACAAACTATATTTCAAATACAATTAATTTCCCGACTCTAAAATCTTGTGCATTTAGGTTTGTCAGAACAACACCGGAGTTTTTTTCTCAAATCACTGCAGTTTTGAGACTGGAGGCACTGAGAAAACTTTCACCTTTTTTTTTTTTAGTCTGGGGTCTAGAGAGCATTAAAAAAATGATGGTTGCCACAGGTTATCAAATAAAAATGTTTCTTCATCTCTGCTCGTGATCTTCGACGTCCTGATTGTGTTTTGCCTTAACTGCGTTAACTGCGACACATGCAGACGACCTGCTCTCTGAGCATAAACCAGGCGTTACAGTCCCATTTAAAAAGCATCCCCTTCAAAATTATTTCATGAAAATCATCTGTAATCAATATATTTATCGCTAAAACAAGATGTCTGACCAAGTTCCTTTGTCTCCCTGCACTGGTATATGTAGTAATTGTTTAATTATTAAGTTTAATAGCTGAATAAAATTGGCTCTTGCATAGTATATCAGTCTGAGCAGATCTAAGTTGCTGCTACATCACGTCTGAAGGGACGCTCCTCTTCTAAAGGGACAGGAAAGCTGGTCAGAGAAGAAGGAGGATTTACATGAAGTCATATATGTTCAAACACATCAAAGCTCAGATCTAGATCTGTGACTTGGATAGGAATTACTGAACAGTATACAAAGCTGATAAAGATATACTGAAGCTGCAGCCAAGTGCGGCTCTATTAAGTGTTTTCTCAGAGTGTTCAATCGGCAATGTTTATGTAAGTTACTTAATAAACCATAATTCAGAGGTTATGGATTTCCCGACAACGTCCCGGATCTGGCCCACCTGCTCGCTATGTCAGAACAGAACCTGATGTTTTTTTTATAAATTACCGCATCTTGTGCGCACTCATATGGCCGTATAGCAATTTCACTCATACTTCTCCTGTTTGTACGGGTAAAGGCCTGCAGAGCGCCCGGCTCCAGGCTGCATGTGATAGAAATTAGCCAATGAGCTGCTGTCAGTCTGAGGTTGCTGCTGCTGCCACTTTGCCTTAACTGCAGTTAACCTGTGGCAAAGCTCATGCATGGGGAAAGAAGGAGGAGATGATGAAAAAGAGCGTTAGAGTGCAATGCCTCGAAAGAACTGTAAGTAAACTGGGTAAGCGAAGAAAGTGAAATGGTGCCTCAAGCATATCCCTACGCATTTAGAGGATGTCTGGCCTCAACCTGCTGCTTGTGAAGCAGGATTCTCCCTACATGAACAGAATCAGAACAAAATATGGATCCAGGCTCAAAATGAGCACCTTTATATGTGCTTTACAATGACTTTGCTCTTTATTAGGTAGTACACCTGTCCAACTGCTCCTTAACACACTTACGTTCTAAGCAGGGACGCTCATCTTCTAAAGGGACAGGATTTAGGCATGAAGTCATGGTCATGTTCAAACACATGCAGTTCAAGCTCAGCATCTAGTATCTGGAAGAAAGGTGATAGGAAGGACTTTGAAGCAGTGGCACAATTGCTGATGCCAGATATACTAAAGGTCTGCAATTTCAGAACCACGGCTCTATAGAGTGTTTTCTCAGAGTGTTCAATATGCAATGTTTACAGAGAATGTTACTTAATAAACCATAATTCAGAGGTTATGGATCTGTGGTAGACAACGGCCTTGTTGATGCCAGAGGTCACCTGAATCGCTAAACTGGACAGAACCTGATAGTAGAGCAACGGTTACTCAAATTACCACCGTTACATCCAAGGGGGCAGACGAGCATCTGTATAATTTCACTTCAGTGCATCTCGAACTTTGTACGGTAAATGCCCTGCAGCAGCGTCCGGCTCCACGGCTGCACGTGATTTCAGCTAAGATGATCCAAACTGAGCTGCTGTCAGTCTGCACAAGCTGCTGCTGCTACTTTTAGACAGATTGGCAAAACCGTTGCCTGGTCTGATGAGTCTCGATTTCTGCTGAGACATTGGGAAAGTAGGAGGTCAGATGATGGCGAAAAAAAAAAGAGAGCAGAGATCCATCCTGCCTGGTATCTGCTGTTCAGAGCCGGTGGTGGTGGTGAAAAGAAAAGTGAAATGGTTTCTTGGCAAAGATTGACCCTGGTACCATTTAGAGGATCGTTGCAATGGCTCAATCTACCTGAGTATTATTGCGGACCATGTCCATCCTTTATGAACAGAATGAACCCAATAAATGATGGATCCAGGCAGCAGAATGATGCATGTCTTGAAGCTGGAATCATCTGAGAATGGTCTCTTGAACATGACATTCAAACCACTGTACTCAAATGGCCTTGCACTTTGGCATGTGGTGGAACGGAAGACTACCAACATTAATGTGCAGAAAAGAAGAAGAAAAGCATAACAAATGTGCATCCGACAATTCGCGGTGACTGTGTGATAAAATCATGAGAATTAGGACCAAACTGTCTGAGGATTGCTAAACTGAATGTTTTTGTTATCCTACTTCAAAAAACACTTTAGATTTCAAAATGTAAATTTAAAAAAGGGTCCAACTGGTTACGGCAGCATGGGGTACCCAATATAGTGGCCGGTGAGTGTAGAATCCTTTTGACGCCAGGCGAACCCAGGGTTCAAATCCTTGCCTGTCAGCATAAAGCTCACTGCTCTCATTCTGCCTTTCCTACTGTCCATAAAAAACGAATGGTCACTTCAGGTGCTGTAAAAACTCACAAAAATAAAACATTCTATATGTCTTAAGTGAATGTTGTTGTTATCTACTTAAAAATGTCTTTGGACCTTACTGGTTGTTCATTTTCTTAAAGGAAAACTGACCCTGTTGATTATTAATTGGTTATCAGCTGCCATATTTCATTTGCCTTATAGGCTACACAGCTGAAATAACAGCATCCCATACAAAACACCAGGTAAGACATTCCCATAAAGGCATCCATCCTCCCTGTGTCCTTTATCATCAGAGATGTAGCTTTGTGTACATTGTCTGATGGTAATCTCTGACAGCGCCGTCAATGTCAGACCCGGCGCCGTGAGACGTGCAGGCAAATAAGCTGTGAAAACGAGCTAAACAAAGGAGTGTGAAAGGGGGACGTGTGCTTTTTGAGGGCGACTGTTCTCCTTACAGCGCACTGAAGACACGGTTCTGTGTAATCCGAAAGTGAGAAGCCGTCCTCACGCGGCGTAATGCCTCGCCGCATGGCCACCCATGGCGCATCATTAAAGAATACAGGAAGGCAGCTGTCCGTCGCGGTCATCAGGTTCATCCAGCTCAGATCTAACCAGAAAAGCGAACACGGTGCTTCAATGGTTTACTTCAACCAGCACAAAAAAAAAGCAAAGCGCCCAGATAGCAGAGCTGAGTGTGACTGCAGGAGAGCTGGCAGGCAAAACCCTCCATTAAATGATGGCTGTGAAAGCCGGAGTGTGAAGCTCAGACACGACAACTGTGGGCAGGTGATAATAGGATGAAATCTCAGCAGCGAAAGGTCATGGGCATGTTTCATGTTGTTAACTGTGCAGCTGCATCACTAACAATCTTGTTTTTTTACTGGCAGATCTAAAAGTATACAAAAAAAAACATATGCAACACCTTTTTTTAGCCTCTTAAAGACGATCTAAAGCTGTGGAAACTAATCAGAAATATCAAAACAAATCATTAGAGGTTCCTGGCTTCCTAGAAACTCTGCACAACTGAAACAGTTTTAGCTCCGCCCAGGCAGCAAGAAAGCATCACGTCCGTCTCTTTAAGGATGTCTCACTAGACCAGGCTGGGAATGGGAACGATTTTCGGCCCTGGCATTTTTCTATCTACACTTATGGACAGTCAAATGCGTGCGTCTCAAATGTGAAACACAATACCAATACATATTGTGGATTAACCCATCTATCGACAACCATCACCAAGATTTCTATAATGCGGTTTTACTTGCTTTGCATATCAGCACGGATGCAAGTGAGTTCAGCAAGGTTGCCAGATGTCATCATCTCACGTCGTTCCTCCCCAAAAAATTCTCACGACTTAGATATATGAAATCTCGCCCAATTTGAACCAAAGTCTATTGATCTCTTAGGCCATAAATCTAAAGAAAAACATTTTTCTGTTACCCAGAGACGGATATCCTAAACTGCCAGATTGGGAAACATCTAGGGCTACTGAGTAACGATTATTATATAAAAATTGATGATTTTTATTCATTAATCGATTAATCCGGACAAAAGCAATATTTTTATATTAACCTCTTTATTGTCCAAAATAAGCGTATTTTAGACATAGAACAAACAAACACATCAATATTTACAGGTTGCCTTTGTTTTTAACTGTCTGGTAAAGTACGAAAAATAAATGTTTGTGTATTAAAAACTACGAGAAACTTAGCAGCGAATGAAATGTATGGGACCTTACATCCACAAAATATAGCCGGTGTCCGATTTGTTTCATAAAGGCAGATACAGACATTTTTATATCGTTTTAAAATACCAATACACATAAGGTATCAAACAGCAAGCCCCCGTCATTTCAACAAATTAGTTGTTTTTATTTGCTTCCCCGCTTCAGTCAAGTGGGATCTCAAAACGGCGCCGATGTCAGAGGCTGACGCGATTTCCTTCGTACAAATTCTACGACCACGATATATGAAATCGATATTGATGAAATTAAGGTCTATTAAGATCTCTTAGCTTTTAAAAGTCGATTTTATCGATTCGTCCTGTTGCAAGCCCTAGAAACATCCCAACCTGGCAACAATGCACGTTAAGATGGAAAACGTTAGCCTTTAGATGCAAAACCCCATCATGCACCGCAACATATTTTTTTAGGAAAATATTCAAACATAAATTCGCCAAATATAAGACGAACATTGTAGTTTGGTTTAAAGAAAACATTTAGTTTAATTATAATTTAGTTTGTTTGTGAGTCTGCAAGGATTTTACAATTTGAAGAAATAGAAAATGACACCATCAGGTGTGCATGACGAGGAAGGCCTATATATACTGCATGCATCATTTGGGTAGTTAACATTGTATTATTTATTGAGCTCCTTCAGTTATTTACTGTCACAGGTAGATGCTTCTTCCGGAGAGTAAGAGTTGGGGCCGGTATGATTAAAGGAGGGCCGGCCCTCACATGCTGAAATTAGGACCGGCCCAGCGGGCAAATGCCCGCTATCACAGATTACCAGTCCGAGTCTGACTAAGACCCATGTTGGATGGGATTGCCTGGGGCAACCTGAAGAGCAACTTGGTTTTAAAATAAAAATAAACTCAAACTTATTAGAGAAGTAAGGAAATTCTTTCTAAATTGATGGATCCATCAGTTGCTTAAAAAGCGAATCCTTTGGCGCTCCTGCAGATGAAAGAACATGTGCTTCAGGAAAAAGGAGGAAATCCTCTGTGTGCGGAGAAAAAAAAAGGTTTAATTCAGGCGGGCGTAATTGTTTCAGCCGCAATCGACCTCCATCAGCCAATTAAACGGAGAAAAGATTAAGGACGCTACAGAGAATATTTTAATTATCACTTCCTTAGAAGGCCATTTTGATGATAGATTGATTAAACCTGAACAGCTCTAAGGGACAATTGTTCAGTTTTTTGGGTGTTTTTAAGCTTTTGATCAGGTTTTTCTCTCTAGCTTTTTATGTATGGAGTGAAATTTGTTCCATTATTGCAGAACAAACATATTTTTGTAAATTAAAATATCAGAAAACTGTCACCTAGAAACAAAACATAATTAAACAAAAAAAAAAGAGCTTAAGAATAATTTTACTTTTTTTATTCATTTTTTCTAGAATTTTCAGATGTTATTTCTTTAAACATTTTTTTTACAGATTAGACATTTGCACCTTTTTTATGTCCCCTTTACAGATTAAGTTTTACTAATTTCATTCTTTTTATAGATCAAACTCTCTTTGCTGGAGCCCAATAGGAGATAATAATGGCTCTTGATGCACAGTCTTCAGGAATGAGTTCTGAAGACTTACCGTAATTTTCGGACTATAAGCTGTGACTTTTTTCCCCATTTTTAGACCTTTTTGGGATCGATAACAATGCGAAAACTTATCTATGGACTTTTACGGCTAATGGGCCACTTTAGGGTAATACCTAAATCTATGGATTTTACCATCCACCATGTTGGCGCCACATTTGCTTCAACACACAAGTACGGTAGCCACGCCGGGAATCGCGGAGGTCCTCCGGAAGCAGACTTGTACCGCGAGTGAAGTGCGAGAACAGAAACGCGACGTGAGAAAGACGGTACATTGCGCGCGCAAGACAGTTTGTGTGTAGCGAAGCATAAAAAACCTACGGCTTATAGTCCGGTCGCGACTTTGTATATGTACAAATCATGCTATTTTAGCTTCTGCGGCTTATATTCAGGTGCGCCTTATAGTCCGAAAATTACAGTAGAAATTATTTTTTAATCCATTCCTACTGATAATCCTAAATGACCTAAATTCCGTATGCTTAGATAAGGTCTTGATCTTTACATCTTTTACAGCTGTTGTGGTTTACTTCATATTGTTAAGACTGTTTCTATGAAAGAGTTCATTTTTATTATTATTCTGCATGTTTGTTTAATAGAAGTCAAAGGCACACAGTGTAACTTTTGGCCTCTAGGGGCACTAGACCTGTAACCGCCTATATTTTGCTTTCTACTAATCTACTAATCAAAGATAATATTTGTTAGGATAATTTTCATTGATGATGTGTGAGTTTATTACATCTTTAATATTAGCTGCCTGTTGGGTATCAGAACTGATGTATTGCAGAATAGTTTTAATCTAATCAAGACGGTTCCTCTGTCCGATACAGAGTTATAATCTTCCTTTATTCTGTATGTGGCAAATATTCAGTGTATTATGAGTTCAGATGAAATCGCATTTAAAAAGTTATGCACCGTAATTCCGCACGCTTTTAGACGTTTTTTCGCCTTATTTTGTCGCATTTTTACATCTCTGCCCTCGAGACAAGATATGCGCTTGCGCATCTTACGCACCATTCAATAACATAGAATTTAACATACCACAATTAACCCTAACCCTAAGATACAAAACAGCAAGCAACGTAGTTAGAGACATGAAGAAATACTATTGCACTGTTTTTCCCCAGTTTTCACGTCCGTCCAGCTGATCTGCTTTTTCATCACAATGGCTGCGCATGCGGACTGTACGCTGCACTGATTTCGAGGAAAAACATCCCAAACGTACGAAATACTGTGCAAAACTTTTTCGATGCGATTTCACTTAGGAAACTGATAATGAGAATATGTTGCGAAATATTTGGGAATGGAATGAGAAAAGCATCCTTCAGCTAAGAACAAAGTGTAATATATATTGATAAGGCTGGAGCCATGATGTCTGCTCATCTGCTAACAGGTATGATGTAATGATGTGATGATGTGGCAGACTGGAGATGTTTAAAATGCCTTTTTATTAGTTGTTATCTGGGCCACATCCTGAGAGGTGACCCCAGAGGTGAGAAGCTGCCTTCTGTAACTCTAAGCAATTTCTCTGATCTGAGTAAGATTACAATTTCTATCAGAATCTGTTCTCATGTCTCATGGTTATTTAATACATATAAGTTATGAAGTGTTATTTAAAGAGTTTGTCCCGAGTGATCTCTTTTTAGGAAAAAGAACCGGAGAGATAGAGCATCAAGGTGCATACACAGAGCATTTCTTTAACATAAAAAAGATAAATAAGTGCATACTAGGTGCAAAGTGTTAAATTACCAGTCTAATACTAAGGTTGAGAAAAGAGAATCGGTTTTACATCAACGAAAAAAACTCCTTTCCATGATCTACTCATTTTTTTCTCGCACATGATCCCTTTCCCATTTTCTCTTTTTAGCCTCAGAAGGTTTATACTTGCCTCAGCCGTGACCAGTAGTGGAGCAGGCGGAAAAATACGAGAGCAAAAGCCTCTTATATAGCCTACTGATGATAGGAGCCTTCCGCCGTAAAGCGATACGTTCTTCCAGGTCACATGATCTGGCCAATGACGGTCAGTCTTCTCCTAACTTCCATAGTCGGTATTTGAAGAGGGGAGCCCAGCTTGTAGCATTGGCAGAGTGTTGTTTGAAAAAAAGTTTTCAACTGTTTAGTCCAATTAAATAAAGAAGATTGATGGATTTACTCAGTCGGCACTTTATTTACTTTGCAAAGTAAAGGAGAACAAGACATTCACATTCACAGCATGATGGTCTGCCCAGTTCTAACCTTAGACAAAGTTGTTCCCTTACTTTTAAGGCAAAACAATAACAGACACTTTGGTTAAACAGTTACCTTGAAAAAGTATGTGGTTTTGTTATGGGAAAAAGGTATGTCTTGTCTATAACCATCTTCCCACTCAGACATTTTGTGGCCTTTGCAAGTGAGACAAACTAGCTGAGAAAAAAACATTTTTAGAGAATAGTAAATAGCATACATCAATATACTGAGAAGGAAAGAACAAATAATACAATTTTCAGACAACACAGAGTCAAACACTGCATATTGGACTGAGGAATAATTTAAAATAACTCATATGCATCAACTCTAGGTCACAAAGTCTTACTCTTTACTTATTTTACAGTAAGCCAAGTCATTTTGTACATTCAACTTTCAATCATAAAATGATCTTAAACCAAAACCTTCTTTTTTTTTCTACCTACTCTCCTTCTCCAGTCTGATTTGAACTCCTCCTTCAGGCCTTTTAAAGTATATTTTTAAACATCTAAGTCCCCAAACTGACTGATGCAGACCGACCACGTCGTCTCTGTTTATGAAGGTTATTTTGCAACAACAGTTCTGGACTGTTTGGAGCAAAAATGAGATTTTAAGAGGTATTTGCATGTGCAACTTTTAGAACAGAATTTGTGTACTTGTACTTAGCATTTGAAAATGTTGCACTCGTGAATTTTATTTATTTTTATTTTTTTCTACAGATTCAAAACTTAAACTTCTAATTCACATGTGATGCACAAATAGTTTTGAAACAAAAATAACCTTCATATCAGTGCAGCATGTGGAAGTGAGAGCACTATGCATGCTTTTTTTTTTTGTCTTGTCAAACACATAAAATGTCTTATTATCCTACTTCTACATACATTTTCTTCTTTCTGCTGCTCTCAGCTTCTGTTCTTGGTCCCAGCAGACATCCTCAACCGCTCTGCTCCGAGGAGAGACAACCAGACGTTCACATCTCATTAATTATGTCTCAGTTGGAATATCAGTCCGGAGCTTCCAGCCATTTGACTAAGGCAGATGTAATGAAACCCTGCGCACCGAAGCCGAACCACAGGGAGAAAGGACGGTTGGTAGGGAGGGGGATGTCTGGTTGGTAGGACCTAAAGTTTGGGTTATTGCTTTTATTAAAAATATATGAAATAATTTTTCTTCTATTATTGTTTCTAGCAAAGAACAAGTGTTGTAAATGGAAATAAAAGGATAAAACAATTGAAATTTGGAAGGAAAAAAAGGTTTCATGAATGCAAATTTGACATCACAATTAGAAATAAAACTTTAAATACCTGGATAAAAAATAAAAAAGGTTTATATGGTAACTTTTGATGTTTTCCGTGCAATGGAATCTGAGAAAAATGTATTTCTAACTTTATAAATCTTTTTCACACTTAATTTATCTATATATTATATTTCAAATTTCAATTTTGTCCAATTGTTTTTTTTTGTTTAAATTTCTCTTTTTCAGATTGAATTTTGCTGCTTTCTGGATTTTAACAACCTCCCTCTCTTAACTTCTTGGGAGGGGCTTTCCTCTGGAGTGAGGAGTTAAGATTTTTATTGGGCAATGAATGGGATCGATGATGGGATCCGGGAATTGCAATTTGAAATTAGTTTTTCTTTTCTTTCCTGTTATTTTCTGTATTTCCTAAAACTCAACCTGGAAATGAAAAAAGAAAATATCATGCAAATATAGAACCAGTAAAAACAAAAAAAGAAAACATAAAATCTCTAAAATAAAAAAAAATAAAAAAGGGAAAAGTAAAAGTATATAAAAAAAGAAAAATATATAAAAAAATATAATGGCACATTTACTCTCAAACAGCTTTTTTACAAGTAAATATTCCCAGATTCCATTTTTTTAAATTGCCATTTACATAATTGTTTCTTTACTTGCAAAAACAATTGAACAAAATTAACTCTATAGAAAAAAATTATCTTTGATTTTAAAATCTCTGTAAGGAATTGTATCAATAAAAGCATGAGCTGAACTTGGGAGGTGAATTCTAAGATGGCAAATACCATCGAGCGTCGAGAACCCATTTACTGGGGCACGTGCCCCAGTATAAAAGATGGGCTGTGCCCCAGTATAAATCTCATGCAACAGTGATACATTTTTTAATGCATCGAATTTAGATAATTCCAGCGGGAGGAGGCGTATATTTCTACTTTCCTAATGCGTAGCAAGTGTGCTGTTAACTCCAAATTGAGGATGTATTAGTGCCCCCACGTCAGCGCATGTCGCTGCATGAACTGCAGGTAAATTAACGCGCATCTCTCAACTGAGTCGGATGGGACACTGTGCCGCAGCGACGTATTTTTAGTTCTGGTGACGTTTCTTACCTGTCAATTTTATTACTTTCCCAGTGAAACCACATGATTTATAGGCTACTAACTGAAAATTACTGCATTGGTTTGTAGATGGATATCAGGAAATTCCTCATACGAAGCAGAGACAGGGAAGCAGTAAAACAAGATGAGAGAGAGGGAGGTAAGGTCCTGTGATGAATTAGTGATTTAAGCAAACTAGTTACATTAAAACGTTATAAGCAATATGATAGATATTTACATAATTATAAATTTACATTTTTAATGTTTGCTGTAGAGAATGAGAATGAGAAGGTGCTGGAGTAGGAGGAAGGGGAGGAGGGCTGAGAGCGAGGCTGACAGGCAAGAGACAGGTGAGGAGACAGGAGAGACAGGTGAAGGACAGGAGAGACAGGACCATGAAGGGGATATGGGGGAGCAACAACCAGCTTCCCACAAACAAGAAGGGACATTAGGACTAGGGGGAAAGCATGATGGTTCTAAACAAGTGAAGTTGTCCACTATCCCCAGGACAAATTTGGAGTAAAAAGCGTTACATTTAATTAAAATGGTTTGAAAGCTTTTTATGGTTAAAAAGAAAGCCTTGTCATCAAGGATATGCAGTGTGTTTTCAACTTGCTTGATAATACCATGTTCCCCACACTAACGCAGGTCATCCAGATCTCCCTCACAATCACAATCATCAGTTGGAGTTGTGAAAGGTCATTCAGTGTGTTGAGAAGGCTCCACACTTGGCCGAGGTGCACAATGGGACAAGACAGGCTCCATCATCTTGCTATTTTATCAGTTGAAAAGGAAGAACTTTCTAAAGCTGAGTCACAGTCTAGTGATTGACCGCTTTGCAAAAATGAAAAAATAGGAGGCACACTTTAATGCTCCAAAAATAAAATAAAACTTAGTTCAGGTTGAGTTAAACTTTCCCCTGAGCTAAAACTCTGAAACCTAGAAATTAATGATTACTTCAAGAAAGTGTATAAGGAAATTTTTTATTTTTAAAGTTGGTTATGTTTTTATTTTTTATAGCTGCAACGTTGAAAATGTTCATGTTTGTTAAAACAAATATGCTCTTACACTCATTAATATCTCAACTGGTAATTTTTGTAGGAATTTATCAGGGTGGGGCAGTGTGCTTGTCTATATTTCTGTATGGCAGGAGGGGCATATGCGGTAGGGGGCCAGTGCCCCAGTAAAGCTTTGTGCCTAGCAACGCCCCTGGCAAATACTTAAATCAGCTGAACTGCAAAAAATGAAAACAGAAGTATAAAATATCAGCTGGTGAAGAAACCAGAGAAGAGATGTCATCAAGTAAAAAAAAAATCCTAAATGCAAAGCAATAAGAAGGTTATGGTCAATTAGATGTATAAAGTAACAGCGATGACATTCGACTTGTCACAGAAGGAGAGGACTCGTCCCACTGGGACGGAGGGACGGATGAAGTTGAGACCCACTACCCCGGCCACATCTGCCAGCAGAGAATACAATGTTTTTGCCTTTGTGCAAATTGAAGAAACATAACCATAAATTTGCAAGCGGCGGATCGATACCGCCCAGGAGCGGCCGAGTCCTGAGAAACATATCTGAGGGAAACCATTCGATAACTCCAGTCAGAGACGGCGACACGACCTGCGATTAATCCTTCCAAAGCAGCCAGAGGCTGATGTGAACAATCCCCAGACATTTAAGTGACAGATTCCACCATTAAAGCTTGCACAGACGTTAATACCCGGTAATCAGACTGATTCCTTAGAGTATAATTGGTGAAATCACTGCTGTTTATCATATGTTTTCGATAACAGTGGTAAATTAAAAAATAAAAAAACAACAAAGCAGCCAATTCATTTCTCTAACATCATTCTGTTCACAAGGAAATATATTCAGCAATTCATCTTGTATTCCTCACATGACAGCTCATTGATCGCCTGAGCTGAATACCCGACACTCCCTTCCTATGAAGATGGTGAGCGCCTTCTTTTCACAGCTCTCCGTTTTTGCATGTAATAATGTTCCAGTAATTGTGAACTTAAACTTTTCTTAGTTAGAAACAAAGGGAGTGCTGCTCACTTTCCTTTAATGCCAAGGACAGGCTTTATTATTACGCTTAATAGTAATGTTCCCATTATGCACAGCAGCATCTCCAGAGACGAACCTCAAATATGGAACTACTCAGTCATGACCACAGGAACCAATGTCGAAATGAAATGGGTCATACGATACTTTAAATAAATATGATAATGAGGCAGACACAACTGATGGCTTCGGGGGTGGGGGGGTTGTTCTGTGTTATATGAAGAGAAAGGTAAGTGGAGTGGAACTGGATGGTACGATTTTACCAGATGCAAAGTTAGGAGGAAGTTTACTGAAATGTTTTTGCCTACATGTAGACTAAAGACCAAACCGGACAAAGACCCATGTTCATCTATTGGTGTAATTCTGTTCTCTGGTGCATTATTGTACTAAAGCCATTAATGTCACAGTCTTGGTTCTGTTGGGCGTAAACTCTACCATTTTTTCAGTCTTTGCATGCAGCTGGTATGAGTTCACAGCTCACGATGCATGTGCGACACCTGAGTGAAATTGCCCCGCCCACCTTCCTCAAATCAGACAAAATTAGTGTCAAAATGTTTTTGCTACGTTTGTGCTAACGTGTGTCTAATTTGAAAAAGGTGGGGAGCTGGTTGACCTTTGATGACCTCTAGAAACATTTCTTTTAGGCTTGTCCCGATGATAGCGGCACAAGCGAAAATTTTTGCTGCACAAACATTTGACACCAATTTTGTGTCTGCTTTGAAGAAGGTCGGGGGGCCAACTCACTCAGGTATGTGCGATCCAACGCTCTGATGCGCTAGTTCGGTGGAGACCATCCTGATCTCGCCGAGCTTCAAGTTTCACTCGCAGATCAGTCTGGTGACTCTCCGTTAAGAGAAATTTGGAGCCGTTCACCAAAGCGAGCGCCCAATCAGCGCGTGGCTTTGAGGCGGGTTGAGGTGTGGCCTTACGGTGAAGCTGGCAGTTCAGTCTACAAGAACGCATGGCGGCTTCAGCGATGAGACTAGCGTTAGCGTGGGCTATCGAAAGCAGTTTTACTTCCGAGATTACAGAGTATTTCTTTCACCAATGAAGAAGAGCAAAAACACTGCTCTGGAGGCTTTTCTCAGAGGAAAAGATGTTTTTGCTCTTCTCCCGACTGGTTCAGGTTGCGGCAAGAGTTTGATCTATCAATTGGCTTGTGCCTGGCTTGTGTTCTCGTCGTCGCTCTGTTAGTACGTCATATGCTTCGCTGATCTGATTGGTTTATTTGGCCTGTTCTATCACCAACATAGGCCAATCAGCTAACCAGTATTTTCGCCTCTTCCCAAAAATTACTTCAATGGAAGGTTTCCAGATGGATATGTGGATCAAATCCATCTGGCGGAGTCAGGTTAGCGATCTACCTGCTCACACTGTACATCTAAGAACTAAAACAGACTCAGTTCCGCAGTGAGATGGAGCTGCTCTGACTCGTCTATCAGGAAGCCACACCAGTACAAGAGGAATATGAAGCTGCAATTTTGCTAATTACAGTTTTGTGCTGACATTCCAAAAAAGAAAAGGCGGCGACATATTTGGACAAAGAAAAGGCTGAGCAAACGTCGCTACTACAGTCTGTCAATTTTAAAGAAAGAACTCGCATTCACTCGCACCTCCGCCATGCTTCTGTGTTTTCGTCTGAGAGGAAGAAGAAGAAAAAAGGATCCTTGTTTGCGCATGTCTACTGAGGAATTTGCCCACAACGGTCGACTGAAAATAAAACATGTTTGATTTTCTCCCGACCTCACGATTCCTGATCGGGAGGTGAGAGGCTGATTGGCCCTCGTCACCCCCTGTACAAGACACAACTCACGATCAGGCTGAAAGTCGGGCCGAGTGGAAAATTCTCGCACGACTAGAAAGTTGCCGTGGAAAAGGGCAAAAAAATCGCACAATGCAAGCCCAGCTTTAGTTTTCTTCTGAGCTTTAGTTTCACTTTGTTCAATGTTTCTCTGTTTTATAGTTTAATTGGTTTAATTCCTATTTTGTGGTGTTTTTGGATGTATTTGAGTTCTTAGATATTTCTTGATTGCCCTCTGTTGACCTCTTGTGTTGGTTTCATTTTCCCTAGCTCCCTTCTAGAATCCTCTGTTCACACCTGCTCCCAATCAGCTCATTAGTCCTGTCTTTGTTCAGTCTCCCATATATACTCTCCCTGTGCAGTTCCTCAGTGCTGGTTCCTCATATTTTTCCTGGCTCCTCATGCATGTTTTTCCCTGATGTCTCCACTTGAGGTTCTGTTTTTTTCTGTACTTTATGCATTATGTTGGATTTTTGGATTCCTGCCTCATTTGCCTGCAAGTACTACATCAAAACTACAAGACTCAACTCTGCCTCCTTGTCTCTGCATTTTGGTCCTCAAAACCTCAACCAATCCCTGACAGTTACGCTTAATTTGATGTATTTTATTTGGGTTTTATGTATAGCAAATAACAAAAAAAGTAAATATCAGTGACAAAATACGTTGACTTTAAAAGCAAAGCTGAAGTCTGATTTAAAGTTGTCAAGAGCCAAGGAGAGAACTTGGATGGGTAGTGGCAGCATCATGCTGTGTGATCACATGGACCAGGAAGGGGAAAACAGTTCAAAGTCATTGAGAAGATGGTAGAGAAGAACGTGGTAGAGGCTATAATATAATCGTCAAAATTACATTGAAATTAGGTGGATATGATGACTTTTAATGTGTGTAGCGACCACAGAAGCTGTGTTTTTAGAACCCGTTTACACGAAGGTAAAACATAGATATTTCCCTGCTGTTTGGCCGCTCATTTACACCAAAACCAAGTTTTTAAACGCAGAAAACAATTATTCTAAAATCTCTGGAGATTTCTGATAACACCAGTTATGTGCTGCCGTGTCAAAATGCAGAAAATACACGAGTAAAACCACTTCTTCGTTCACAATGAGGTACTTATTATCTTTGGTCTGAAACAAAACAGTAAAATAAAAAGAGTTTGAATTTTATCAGGACAGAATGTCAAGTTGCAGGACAGAAGGACCCAGTATTCCAGACTGTGGGACAATTCAAAGCATAACACTGCCCATCACTGGAAACTCTGGGTTGTCAGTTCAGTCCATCTCCATAGAACTATCAGGGCTGCCAACTAGATGTTGGCGAGCGCCACCAAGAGTGTCCCTGATTCTGCAGTCCCGGTGGGCATCCGATCAGAACAGGAAAAGGCTGGTTCAGGGTTCCATGAGTCTACAGAGCTCAGGCAGAATGTTTAGATGGGAACAGGGCACGGTCAGTGGTTGAGAGGCAGAACAGGTCTGGATAACAGGAACACTACAAAAGCTAAAACCACCTTCTTCACTGAGCCAGAAAATAAACAGGTACACTCAGTGGTTGAGAGGCAGAATAGGTCCCGATAACAGGAACACTACAAAACGGCAAATACACTCTCTCCACTGAGCCAGTGCACTCTAAGTGGATGTATAAAAAATCTCTCTCATCACTGGCCTCCGAGAATGAGAAACTAAACTAGAGCCTCAGCTACAATCTCCACCTCAATAATCTGGCCCCGATAGCTGGGACAGCCTCAGCTACAATCTCAACCTCAATAATCTGGCCCCGATAGCTGGGACTAAACTGTATATATAGAAGCAGTAGCAAGTGGATTAGATGAGTGGTAATTGGAGAGTTAGGCAGGTGAATGAAATTAGCTATTAGGCCAGCCAAGAGCCAAGATCATGACATAGATTAAATAAAATAACAGAGAGAGCTTTCAGCTGATGAAGGTAAACTAGACCAAATATTGAAAGTTTGGAAACTGTTTCTCGCTAAGATCACAAAACAGAAGGACTTTATTCTTTTAAAGATCCGGATCCAATGGTATAGGATCAAGAATCAACACTTTTTTTTTACCTTTAGTCGAACAGAATTGCTGATCCAAAACAGCAGGAAAGGCCTGATTATATGGGAATAACAGAACATTTCAACAGGGGTTTATATTCTAACAGGAGTGGCACTTCTTCGAATAATAAGCAGCATCTGTTAAAACGGAAGAGGGGGGTCTGCAGAGGGTCCCCGCTGCTTCCAGTAACAACCACCTGAAAGGAACACGAGGTGGAAGAGAGACATCACATAAAGGACTTTAAGTCTGACGTTGAAGAGAGTGCTGAGAGGAGCAGAAGCCGGGTGGCTCATCGGAGTTAGACTCTTCCCTCTCAGTGGGGGTTACAATTATTTCTCGGTGGGCGAGCTGTGGAGCTCAGTGGGGGTGATGCAACTCCGACAGTCAAATCTATGACACATATATTCCAATGCGTTCAGCATGGATTCTTCAGCCTCAAAAGGTAAAACATAAAACATGTTCCTTAAGAGGGAAGCAGTGAGATTCAACTTTTCAAACATTTTTTACATGATACAGACTCTGATTTAATAAATGGCCCTTTTGTTTTTCTTTAGCCGTCTCCAGGCTTTAGTGATACACCAAGTTGCGACTAAGAATGGATCAGGATCTGATGATGCATCAACGTTGTTTCCCAGCGTCTGACAGGATAGGAGAAATGAAAGAGTCAAAAGAAACTTTCCACTTTTTTAATGATTTTTCCTTTTTTTTATTCTAGAATGTATACATTTTATTCTCTAACTATTTTTGGGACCTCTATTCAAGTGCTATGTACTTAATTTTGCTCATGTAGCGTCCTTTAAGTCTTGCCACAGAAAGGTGCTGTAGAAATAACTTCACTCCTGTATTAATAATGACTCCATTGGATCATCTCTGGCTTAAAACAGTCACCACTTCATAGTCAGAAATGAACCCAATTTCACATTGACTAGACCTTTATTTCTACAGATTATCATATTTATGATGCTTTGTTTTCTAAAAGATAAGTCCTGAAAAAGCCCTAAAACAGCCTGAGTGCCACTACACAGTGCATAAACCTCAGTAGGTTTGTAAGAAGAACACATTTCTGTCAAATTTTCTTTAGACTTTATTGGTATTTGTTAAAAATACAGCCTAATAGATTTTAAATGTTAAAAAAAATAAAGACATACATCCATGTAATTATCTTTATATGAGGCTTAAGCCTCCAGCCACCAGGTGGAAGGGCACTATGCAGGGGCCTATTATTCTGCAGCTGATCAGCACCAAGACCACCTTGTCAGGACTCCTGTCTGTGTGTTTGTTTTTGTGTTTGTCTCCCTTCCACCAACAGGAGGCGCCTGGTTCCGGTCCGCCTCCTCACACACCTGCTGACGGTTACCTCATTAACGGAGTGCTCTTAAGCTGCTGATTGCCACTACCTCAATGCCAGAGTGTTTGCCAGTTATTGGTACTCTAGCTAAGCTGAGTTTTTTGCTGAGTAAGACTGAATTCTTGTCTCCCTGAGTTTTTAACTTTGTTTTTGTTTTGCCTGTTTTTTGTCATCCTGCAAACTGGACCTTTTCGGACCTCCACTCCCAGGAGGGATCAACTGAGCCTTAAACTGAGCCATCCAGGAGAGGACGTTGAAATTACAGGAGAGTTTGGGAATCATCTTCACCACTCCTTTCAGAGTACAGCAGGAAATCTGAATGGCAATCAGCGTCTCTGTTCACCTACACCGTCCGAGTTCTGGGTAAACCCTGTTCCGCCCTCCACCGGATCAGACAAACTCTGGAAAACCAACACAGAGATTGGAGTCAAAGATCCTTCGCTTCTCTGGAAACCTGAGTCAACAACCAGATGCTCTTCTTCGAATCAACAAATCAAATTTCCCACTGAGCATAAACTTATAGTCTGTCTTCCCCTCACCTTCCAGTTCCGGAGAAACTCTGCACCGAGCTTAACATCTTCAATAAAACCTGTTAAACTTTTAATCTGTGTCTCTCTGTTTGGTTTCACTGCATGTGGGTCCGAGCCTTAGATAAAATCATGACACTCCTGAGGTTTTAACAAGCTGTATTACCATTAAAATCACCATATATACTGATTTTAATGTATCAGGATGTATTGAATAAATCATTTAGTTGCTCATGGTTCTCCCCTTGTATCTAATTTATAAATAATTTTGGCAAACTTCAGAAAAAACAATCACCTTTCACCAGTGGCGGCTGGTGGAGTTTTCCCAAAAAAACAATCAAACATATACTAAATTATTACACAATTATATTAATATGAATGCCAACAACAAAAAAACACTTTATAAAAACAAAATATAATTTCATGAACAGCTTTACATTTGTAGATAAATGTTGCCCTTCTGAGGCTTTGTGAAGGTAAATCTGTGTTTTGCATCGTCCAATATTGTGTCACAAACCTAAAAAATAATGCACTAGTTTAATAAAGGGGAAGCTATTAGTCAGCTTTATATTTTTGTATATATTCTGAGAATGCATTCATTTAAGAGCATCTATGCAAATTAACAAACATCTAGGAGAAGTTCACTATATTATTTTCCATTTGAATCCCAGACTGTTCATTCTTTGCCTTTTATAAAAAGTTCTTTAAATCAGTCCTACCTGCTTTCATCCATGCTGGTTCACATCCTAATGGTTGAAAAAGGAGGGCAGGGAAAGCAGAATAAAGTGTAAGCTTTTCTGAATGCAGTTAGCCAGGTATTCATGCTTTTTTTCTCTCTAGTTTTATGTAATTATTGTAGAGAAGCTTAAATCTTTCTGCTTTTCTAAAGCAAAACCAGGCGGGGATTACTATCCCTTTTTTCAAGGTAAAAAGGCAGCTGTTTATCAGAAATGCAGCGTGTAGCACCTGTTGTACTTTTAAAGCATTTAGTCTGATGGCAGAACAGCAACATGTGGGGAAGGGGCAATGCTGTGTTGGATCGGGCTCCATGAAAAAAAACTAATCATTCTGATACTTTCTCTTGCATCATGTTATCTTACGTAACAAGGAGTTAAATTGTGATGAAATTTTGCTAAACATTTAAGCTGGCTTTGATTTATTTTAAGCCTTGACATACATAAAAAACTGAAAATTCAAAGGTTTAATTATGATGAGAGGATTAGTGAATATTTCATGAAGCATTGTGATTAAATAACCATTCCTGATGGGTATAATTTCCCCTCAGGGTCAATAGAGTATTTTTTTTATGGAATTGATTTAAACCAGAGTGCCACAAAGTTTGATTTTAAATAAATGCTTTCCCTAACAGAGGCTCCAGCTGCAGTACTGAATAAATTACAGTCTATTTTTTCCAACAAAGCTTTGAAGGCTTCTTGTTCATTGGTCCTTTCTCATTCTGAAAGCAGTCCATAAAGCAGGTGCTAAAAGTATGGAGGATAAAAAGTGCCAAAATTAAATAAATAAATAAATACAGCATTAAATATAATTAAATGTCTCAATAATTAATTAAATGTGGAATTAAATAAATAAATGTGTCATTCATTAATTAAAACCGCGTCACTAATATAAAGTGCCACAATTAAATAAATAAATACAGCGATAATTAATTAAATGTGTAATTCATTAAATAAATAAGAAATTAAATATATAAGTGTGTCATTAATTTAATAAAATGTCTTCATTTTATTAAAAAATATATATATTATTTCAGTGTGCTTTTAATTATTTCATGGGCCTGTGTCGCAGTGCAATCGAAACCATTAAAATAATCTGTCAAACTCACCCATCAAAGTTAGGGGGCGGGGTTAACGCGAATCGAGTCGCCACCTACTGTATCAGAGTATGTTCACAACCTGTGGATCACAGTCTCTGTAATCGATTTGCTTCGCCTTAATGTGCAGGGTGACCAATCAGGTGTTAGATAACCGCCCCCTAACTTTGATGGGTGAGTTTGACAGATTCTTTTAATGGTTTCGATGCACTGCGACACAGGACCATGAAATAATTAAATGCACACTGAAATAATTATATATATTTTTTTAATAAAATGAAGACGTATTTTTATTAAATTAATGACACATTTATATATTTAATTCCTTATTTATTTAATGAATTCCACATTTAATTAATTGATCGCTTTATTCATTTATTTAATTGTGGCACTTTATATTAGTGACGTAGTTTTAATTAATAAATGACACATTTATTTATTTAATTCCACACTTAATTAATTATTGACACATTTAATTATTTATTTAATGCTGTATTTATTTATTTAATTTTGGCACTTTTTATCCTCCATATAAAGTAGTCATGTTGCAGGTGATCCAAAAAGCTTTCTGTGCAAAAGTTTAGATATATAAACCAGTTAGCTGCCCCCATTAAAAGGAGCAGACTACATGTCTTATTAGTGGCTGTAAAAGACAGATCAGGTTCTTAGCCATGTAGGTGGAGATTAGAAATAATAATAATAATGAAATTAAATAAGGAATAAAATATGATGCACAGAACATAGAAGCTCAAAGTGCTATGAAAACAAGTTACAAATATAAACGTGTTAAAGTTGTCTTTGTCTGATTGACACCCTCCCCTCCTCATCACTGCCCTATGCAGTTAAATGTTAAAGAAGTTACATTTCATTCATCATTTGTCCAGACATAACTCCCTTCCTTATTCTGAAAAGAATCGGATTAATGATCAATAGGAACCGGAACCTGAAAAAGGAGCCTGAATCAGAACCTTTCAAATATAAACAATCCCCAGCCCTAAACCAAAATCTTACATGCTTTCTTGGTGTGAGGGATTGCTGAAGAGTCAATGACAAAATGAAAGCTCATCCAGGAGGAGCAAGTCATTGACTGGATCCAATCAAATGAAAGCAAAAGTCCGCTCATATTCAGGATTCCAACTTCTGAAAGTTCTTTAAAGATAAAATTATTAAAAACTGTTCAATAAATAATAAGTGTTTTAATTGAGAGTAATTTTCATTTGAATGTGCTTTAACTGGAGGCATCTATGAACACTACTGCCATCTACTGGTTTGTGACGTCCGGCTGGTGCGGTATCGGTGTGTTGATCAAGTCCCAGTGCTGTATCTGGTGTTTGTCACAACGCCGTCTATTATCCAAGTCATCTTGAAAACATTCTTCTTCAAATGTTGGCTACATATTACGTGATTTTTCTCTGGACAGAAGTTCAATGGCAAATCCTCCCTCTTCAAGTTGGCGATCCAACGACCAACCCGATCCGTGGAGGATCAGGAATCAAAAGGTGAAATAACTTTTTTTTTTCACTTTTACCCGATGTATTCCAACATCCAGCTGCCATGCTGCGTGGGCATTGTCAGTTTCACTATAGCTCTGGTGAATTTCCATGGTGAAGTCCTCTGGAAATCTTCAATAATTGTTGTTGATTGGCAGATATGTCTAGTAGTTCCCATTGATTGATTGTAAAGCGGCGGGAGAATGGCAAGGCTAGGCCAATCGCACCGTGGCGAACCACTGCTGGAAGATGGCAGGAGGAAGGGGTTACTATATTTGGGGAAAAATGGCCGCTCCCTAGACTCAGTGATTGTGATGAAAATTTTTTTTTTTTACTAATTACACTAAATTCATTACACTGCCAAAACGATCTAGAAATAAGTCAACACTTCCTAAAGTTAGTGTATTTACCTTTAATTTGAGCAGGTAAATAAGATGATTAGCCAATGGAATGAGGATTATTTACTCTTAAAAATAGATAATTAGATAAAATGCACTGGAAATAAGACAATGCATTTGTTTTTCTTATTTTAAATTGTAAATTGTCGTGTTCCATTGAACAATGTCACACTTTCTTCCAAAAAATTCAAGAAAAAAATGCACTTATTTAAAGTAAAAATGACTTATTTAGATTTAAATTTTTTGCTGTGTAAGTCCCTGTGAACATATTAGTTTTAGGTATAAATAATAATCCATTGATCATTACTTGCTGACCGGATTTCTCCTTTAGCAGAAGCTTTTAAGCAATCCGACTCAATGATCTGCTTGTATTGTCTCTCTAAAGTGCCTTAAAATGACCTGTTGTGAATTAGCCCCATATCAATAAAATGAATTTAATTGGACATTGCAGAACAGGTTAGGAAATTTCCTCCACCATAACTCATTTTCTAATATTAATCTACTATTGCTTTTTTTATGATGGTTTCATCCATCCTTTCTCTTTGTACCAATACTTCCTTTATGGCAACAAAAGCTGCAGATATTTCTGTGTCAGTTTGCACTTTACTTTCAGAAATATTAAATTTAAAATACAAAGTAAAAAAAACATCTAGAACACTGGAAAAAATTGAAATCTAGATAAGTTATTTTTTCTTAACATAAGTGCATTTGTTCTGGGATTGAGGAGGCTGGATCAGTAAAAGAGTGAAGAGAGGCATTTTGCCAATGGTTTTAGTTCACAGAGGGGGTTGGTACACTTAAAATAAGAAAAAAGGGGGCTGCGGGGTAGCTGTTATTCACAATTGCATTGTCTTATTTCAAGTGCATATCTAATTATCTTATTAGCGATTTTAAGGAATAAAATGTTTATTCCATTGGCAAACTAAATTAGTTTACCTACTCAAATTAGGGGTATATACTTTTAATTTAAGAAATTTTAACTTATTTCTAGATTGTTTTTCCAGTGAAATAAGTAAAAGATTTCTTAAATCAATTTGAGTAGGTAAATGAGATGATTGTAACGAGTATTTTTTACTCTTAAAATAATATATTTAGATAAAATGTACTTGAAATAAGACAATGCAGGTGTGTTTTCTTATTTTAAATGTAATTTTTCTTGTTCCATTGGCAAAATGTCTCTTTTAGCTTCTTAATTCAAGAATAAATGAACTTATTTAAAGAAAAAAAATGGCTTATCTAGATTTAGATTTTTTTCCAATGCAAATTTCCAAACATCCAATCGTCGATCAGCTCCAGCTGAACTAAAAATAACATAAAAATAAAGGCTCTCTTACACTTGATCAACAAGTCTGAATGTAAAGATTTTTTTATATGGGAGAAGATTTGCAGAAGATAATGAAACTATGATCTGAGCCCGGCTCTGAATTCCTCTCCGTCCACTAAATCACTTTTCAGAGCGGTACAGTGGATAACAATGATGAAGAGCACTAAGCAGGTGCCATAAATCCTCCTTTGTCTCCACGGATGTGTATGAATGGAAGTTGGTCAAATAACGCAGACGAGAGGCGGTGGCCTAATAGGAAGAATGCAGCGCGGGCCTCTTTGTTTGTGTTTAGCTTTGTGAATCAATGCCCTCTCCCTCATTGATTCTGAATGGGATGCTCCTCCAGCATGCAGGTGTTTCATTTATGCTACAAGGTTACATGCACTCTGCTCAATGCTTCCCAACTGCTCTGGCTTTTTTCCGCCTCAGCAGTGGACTCAAAATAATACTGTGGTATTTTAGCCCTCTTCAGTGCCCTTCAAACATCAGATATGACTGTCACGCCATACGTGTATAACCCAGCTTCCCCAGACAAAGGAAGAAAGAAGAAAAAACTGTCTCCAATTCCTGGCCCTGAAATGCAATCCAGTCTTCGTCGTGTCTCGCTCTTATCAGCTCCTCCAGGATGAGGAGCTGTCAATACAACAACCACAGAGAAAGAAAACCAGCCCCTTACTGCTTGTATCAACGCCCCACATCTTCACACAGAACCAGTACCGGTCGGATGGCAATTAAAAACCTCCCGATCCCTCTGAGGAGGGGGTGGGCCAAACACGAACCACAGATCTATAAACTTGATTTCTATCCGTTCACCTCTTCCAGCCTCCCATCGACACGCCGGCTCCCGGGGAGGTCGGCTGTGTGGACTGCAGGCTCGCTGTAATTACACTCGTCTTTGTTGGAGAGGCATTAAATATGACAGAGAGGAATTGAGCTGTGATGTCTGTGATCCAGACGCTAACGAAGGAGCTGCAAACAGCTGCAGCGCTGCAGACGCCACATCTGAATGGAGGGCGTTTGGCTCCATTACTGTTGCAGCAAAGGATGACTTTTAGAAATGGAAAAAACATTCAGTATATTAAACTTCTAAAAATGAGTAAACATTTCTTAAAATAAGTGTATTTACTCTTAATTTGAGTAGGAAAATAAGATGATCTGCCAGTGGAATTAGCGTTTTTACCCTTAAAATAAGAAAATTAGATATTATGCACTTGAGATAAGAGACTGCAGTTGTTTTGTCTTATTTTAAATGTAAATTGTCTTATCCTACTGGCAAAGTGTCTCACATGCCTGCTCAATTCAAGAAAAATGCACTTATTTTAAGAAAAAAAAAGTCTTACTTAGATATACATTTTTTGCAGTGTATGATGGGATATTAGGGCCAGGTTAGAGATTTTTTTTATTTATTTTGAGAATAAATTGGTAACATTATGAGAAAAAAGTTGCAATATTACGAGAATAAAGTCGTAACGTTACGAGAATTTCTATTGGTTTGCATGGGTTACAATAAATAGATATTGTATATACTATGAGTATGATTCTAATAATCTATATCGCATATTTTATTTGGATCAGTGTAAATAATATATGCTCTCTACCTGCAAAAAATCTAAATCTTGGTAAGTCATTTTTTTCTTAAAAAAAGTGCATTTGTTCTTGAATTGAGGAGATAAAAGAGACATCTTGCTAATGGAACAAGAAAATTTAGATTTAAAATAAGAAAACACAATTGCATTGTCTTCTTTCAAGTGAATATTATCTAATTATCTTATTTTAAGAGTAAAAATACTGATTCCATTGGTAAACTATCTCATTTACCTACTCAAATCAAGGGTAAATATACTTAATTTAAGAAATTTGTACTTATTTCTCAATCGTTTTTCCAGTGTAGATGACTGTCTTATATTTTTTTTGGTTTATTTTAGAGATGTCCCGATCCAGGTTTTTGCACTTCCGATCCGATACCGATACTGGCCGATTCCAGCCTATCCTGAGCATGTATTTAAGTTTAAGTTAAAGTATTTAGCCTTAGTGTTAAGACTCATGTTGAAAAGGGTTTTAGTACTCTTGATAACATCTAGCCAGCCAAATTAGGTGAGATTGAATAAAACACAATGATTGGTAACAACAAACTTACCTGTTTATTAAGAGATAAACACAAACTGGACAAAAAATTATGAATAGCAATCTGAAATTGCACAGTGAACAGTAAAACCGGTAAACAGTTGAAGGTGCAAGTATTACTGTAAGTTTTAATATAAATGCAAAACAGGGAAACACTGGCGCAAAAATAGTGGAATGGATCATTTCAATCAGCGAAACTGGAAAATATGGACCGGATTTTTTTAAAACTGGATCGGCATTTTACATGCTTTGCCGATACGCATTTTTTTTGCCAATATCGGCGTCCCGATCCGATCGTGGATCGGATCGGGACAAGCCTAGTTTATTTATGTAAAATGTTGCCTTATAATTGGGAAGACAGAGGGAGAGGAGAGGAGAGGAGAGGAGAGAGGAGAGGGAGAGGAGAGAGAGGAGAGGAGAGGAGAGGAGAGGCAGAGGGAGAGAGGAGAGGGAGAGGAGAGGGAGGGAGGAGAGCAAAATTATTTTTTTAGAAGACACAAAACTACTAAAAAAATCAATATTTTTTATATTTCAGAAGAAAAATCTTCCTTTTCTATAAATATTCTCCTTTTCAGAAAAAAACTGGATCTCAGCTTCTGTTCAACAAAGTCTCCCTTTCAGTCTCTTTAAAAAAAAGAACGGCCCACACAGCTTATTTTTTATTATAAAGCCGTATTTCTAAACTATTATAAATTTGTGTTTTTCCAGTTTTGTTGAATGAAACAGTCTGCTGCCTTCACTAAAACAGAGCACAGTTTCTGCAGATAGACTTTTTTTCCTGTCCTTAGAGCTTTTATTGCTCTTAGGTTGAAATATAGTTATGTACTGCTTGTCAAGTATGAACCATGTTGACCCGGCTGATCTTCAGAGACCTGCTCAGTACCACAGCTGAACCAGCTGAGGTAGTATTATTTTGGCTTCTTAAACATCCATGCATCCATCTTCTCCCACTTTTCCATCCGGGTCGCTGTGTGGCTGCTAACTATCTCTGGCGATCTATGGGAAGAGGCGCGGTTAACCACGGGCAGGTTGCAATACGGTATATATCGCAATACTTTGGTTTTTAGAATAAATGGGGTTTAGTTTCAAAGCTCACGCCACCAAACCTTTCAGCTCCTTTAAAATAGACGGCAGTCCTGTCTAGCTAGTGATCAAACTGTCTTGCAGCCTGTTTGATTGTTTGTGAAGGGGGCTGCCCTGCTCCACTCTAGAGATGTGAACATCTGAGTCCCTCCAGATGTCCGTCCGTGCTAGGGCTGCAACTAACGATTATTTTAAAAATCGGCCAATCCATTCGATTATTTTTTAGACAATCGATGAATTGGACAAAAAATATTTTTATATTAACCTCTTTATTCCAAAATAAACATTTTTAGACAGAACAAACAAGCACACAAGTACAGGTTGCTCATCAACTGTACTTGGTGCAATATGAAAATAAATGTTTGTGTTAAAACTACGCAAAACTTACATGAGAAATGTAGTTGTACATCCACAAAATATAGGGTACTTTTTTCATAAAGCGCAAAAAAAGACATTTTTTTTTTAAAGCCCCTAAGGGGTTCAAAACAATAGGTCCCCCCCATTTCAACAAATGAGTTTTTTTTTAGACTAGAAAGAGTTCTGCCTTTAAGACAGGAAAAGTATAGCAGTTAAAGTTGCTACTTGAGAAAATACTGAACCATAGAGATAAAAAAATAGCCCTGTGATTCAAATTATAAATTGTATTTGGAATAAAAATGAGAGAACTAGGGGTGCTAAAAAACACATCCTCCAAAGACAGATATTTACATGGGAATGTGGCAGATAATTAATTGACATATTACTGATCTTGCTGGATTTTTATTCTGCTTTACTTCCATAAATTGCAGGATCTTCTCTGCTTTATCTTTGCCAGAAGATTTAAACTTTAAAAGCCTTGCCCTCATAATTTGCCAGTTAATTTATTTATAAAGAAAATATAAACGCTGCTTAAGCTAATTCAAATGAATTAAAAAGTAAAATAAGTAGCCAACCTTATCACTGTCTGTAACCTACTAACACGGTAAGGAAAGCATCAGATGAGCTACCTGAGAAGCTAACGTTACGTTTCCCCACTTTAAAACCAAACAATCATGGTCGCTCATCCTGCTGATCAGCTCTCTTCACTGCCATCAAAGGCTCCAGCATGTTTCCTTTTCAGGTGCTGCATCATAACAGTGGTGCTTCCGCGCTGCCATGTTCATTTGTTTTTACAAAGTTTGCATCCGCTGACTTTAATTCCCCGTTTACAAAGCGCAGGCTGTCTCACTGTCTGACTGCCACCAGTCTGCTTTACCTCCCTCCAGCCTACTTAAAGCCAGTCATCAGCCTGTTCAGCCATCATGTGCTGCTCAACGCCTGATTCCAGCCTGTTGAGTCCTTTTCATGTTTAAAACCAGCCGGTTCAGCCTGTAACCAGCTGGTTTAACTGTCCTCTGTCTTTTTAAGCTTGCTACCGTCTGCCTGCCAACTGTTCCAGTTCATTATTACAAAGTTACAATTAACCTTAAATGGATAATTATCTATACCTAAAACTAATATTTTCATAGTGATTTAATGAATTTAGAGTTAATCAGTAAAATTATAAAAAAAACTGCAATTTTGTTGTGAGTCTGGGAGCGGCCATTTTTCCCCCATATAGTAACCCCTCCCTCCTGCCATCTTCCAGCAGTGATGTCACGGTGCGGTAAGCCTAGTGCCATTCTCCCCCGCTTTACAAGCAAAATCAATGGGAACTACTAGACACATCGGCAATCAACAACAATTATTGAAGATTTCCAGAAGACTTCACCATTGGAATTCACCAGAGCTATAGTGAAACTGACAATGCCCAAGTGCATGGCAGATGGATGTTGGAATACATCAGGTAAAAGTGAAAAAAAAGAGTTATTTTAACCTTTCTGATTCATGATCCTCTATGGACGGGTTTGTCGTTGGATTGCCAACTTGAAGAGAGAGGATTTGCCATTGGCCAGAGAAAAAAAACACCTAATATGTAGCCAACATTTGGAAGAAGAATGTTTTTCAAGATGACTTGGATAATAAGCGTTGTGACAAACACCAGATACAGCACTGGGACTTGATCAACAGCCGAGCACCGCGACCAGGACGTCACAAAACTAGTAGGTGGTCAGTAGTATTCTTTTGACAAACATGGATGCCCCTCCAGTAAAGCACATCTTCAAATTAAAATTACTCTTAATTAAAAAACACTCATCATTTATTGAACAGTTTGTAATAATTTCATATTTAAAAGTACTGAATATTACGTAGATTTTTGCTTTAAGGACAGAAACATCTCATAACATAAACTTCAGATGGTACAAAATCTGATGGATAATAAGGAAATACTGCATTTAATTCACTGACACTTCTTCTTATGTAGCTCAGGTAAAAGGATTTATGCAGAATTGTAATAGAGATATTATTTTTTTAAGTAAAAATAAATCTAAATACATTCTAATCAGCATTAGTTTCACCTATCATGCTAACAGCTCCACGCTGGTTTTGTCTGTTTTCACTCTGGCTTCATTAATTTAGTCTCAAGCAACACATCCAACCTGACAAATTAGCCAAAAACTGATGCAGCTCTCCAGCTTGGAGAGAAAGGAAAGAATAGTGACAAATATTTACTATTTGTCACTATTCTAGTTTCTGCAGTTTGCGTAAAAACTTCTTTACAGAACCATCAGGAATGGTCCTCTGTAGACAAACACTTTACACTGCAAAAACATGAAAAATCAAGGTAACTTTTTCTTAAAATTAGTGCATTTTTTCTTGAAAATAGGAGGAAAGTGAGACACTTTGCCAATGGAACAAGACAATTTACGTTTAAAATAAGAAGGAAAGTGAGACACTTTGCCAATGGAACAAGACAATTTACGTTTAAAATAAGAAAAAAATAATTGCATTGTCTTGTTTCAAGTGCATATAATCTAATTATCTTATTAAAAGAGTAAAAATACTCATTCCATTGTAAAATGGTCTGATTTACCTACTTAACTTAACCCTTTAAAGCCCGATCCAAGAAAAAAACAAAATAGAAAAAAATTACTTTTTTTGGGGTTTGAATTCCTTATTTGCCCTTTTAACAAAATATGTAAAAAGAAAAAACAATGAAATACATTTTGATAATAATAATTTATTACTATGCGATAAGTCAAGATTATTTTGTACAATAGGATTTTGAGCAAAGTTTTTACAATTAAATTATGCAAAGGGTATCAGATGCAAAACATTTCAGAAAAGATACATTTGGCATTATAGGGTTAAGAATACACTTACACTTAATTTAAGAATTTTTTACTTCTTTCTAGATTGTGTTTCCCAGTGCAATGGAATAAAGGAATTTCTGAACGTTAAAATAATGCAATTCTGAACGTTAGACTCAGAAACTATCAAAGTAGTCCTCTGATACAGAAAACATGCGGCTCCTTTCACTCGGAACAGATCTCTGTCTTCTGAAAGCACTGAATACTGTAAAAAGGGCATCCAGATTGAATAACTGCCTGTATTTACTACTGTGGTCATCCAGAAATTTGAGGATGACACTGAGATGCTTTGTTAGATGCTTCTCATAGATTTTTTCTTTCTTTTTCCTAAAGCATTCAGATCTAGTTTGATAGGTTTTCTCCATTGGAGGGCTTATAGTTCAGAAACACTCCTGTTTGGCCCGTCTTTCTAAGGTCTTTGCAAATATTTTTCAATTTATTTGGGTTGAAGGATAGCGAACGGCCATGACCGAACCTTCACCTCACCACATTTTTTGGGCAAATTGCATCTTTTGGGCTGTTAGGGTGCTAAAACCTGCGTAGAGCATTTTTCTTACTTTCCTTTTTAGAACACCAAAGATGTGGTGAAAAGAAAGTCCTCCAGATTTCATCTAATTGCCTTTGGACATCAGTTGATCTTCTGCTCCCCAGAAAATCTGCAGAATAAATCCCTTTAGAAATGCTGTTGCCAAGGAATATATCAGAAAGCTCTGAAACGCTGAATGGGGTGAAGGGATGTTTATGCAGCTTTCCTTTAATTTGAATTGGAAGAAAAATTATACAGTATCATCTTCTTACCAACCTGTAACTGAATGCTGTCATTATTCTTAAAGTCGTAGGGAAATCATATTTAAATGTCAAATAATTCTGGCTTAAACATGTATATAAACGTACTCTTTATCAGACGATATTGTCCCAAAAGTAAGATCATTTCTATTTTTAAAAAACCCTAGCCTTAAAATCTGTGTTTTTGTCTCGTTATCTTATGCAGGCCAGTTAGTTATACATCAGCCTGTACAACTAAATTCCCGCCAATCATAAATCGAACGGGTCATCCTGTAAATCAAATTCTTTTCAGTCATAGCATCTTGATTCATAATTTTGCAGCTAATATACTGCCAATGGTTTCAATAAGTAATCGAGAATAATTTCCTTTCCCATTGAGTTCCGTCTCAGTGTTCCACGGGGATGGATCGCCTGTGTCTCTTCAGCAGGCTGCTAGAGCTAACAGAACTGGCAGCGCTAAGTGCAGGCAGGGTTCAAATCATTGCATGCTAGCTGTAAGCCTTCTAACCAAAGCCAAGCTTCTGTCAGCCCTGGCGCTCCTTCTTTCCACAACATCTTCGTCCCCGCTTCCCTCCTCTAAATAAAATGTGTACTGACGGAGGAGAGATTCATCCGTACCACCTCCGACACCTAAACTCTCCCTCCTTTTGCATATTTCCTCTTTGGATAGTTGCTGGCAATGGAACCTTTCTAAGGCTACGTTCACACTGCAGGCCTTAATGCTCAATTCCGATTTTTTGTGAAATCAGATTTTTTAGCGTGTCCTTTCACACTTCCAAGTATATGCGACTTGTATGTGATCTACTGTGGTGAACTGGAAAAGCGTTCAACCGAAGTGTGTCCCGCATGCGCACTTCGAGGGGCGTGATACGCGTCACATGTAGCAAGCGTCCTCAGTGTTTGCGGCGAAGTAAACATGACTCGTAATACCGCAGCGTATATTGCGATTCTTTAAGTTCTTCTCCAACAGGAGCAGGCACATTACTTAACCCGGTTCCGGGTAAGACCCTTCGAGTTTGATTCGGAATTCGAGCTATCTTTCCAAATATGAATTAGGTCAGCAACCTCACTTTCTCTCCATTGACTGCTCTCTGTGTTATCTTCCGTGCCATGGTTGTTAGTTTTTCCCCTTACCTCCGCTTAGTAGGACGCAGATTAGTAATGTTTAGTAACATTTGTCAAGTATCAATGACGTGTAGGTCCGATGAATGCGCGCGGCACGGCAGCACACGAGGTACGCATTTGAAAAGATCAGATGCGTGTCGGATTCAGGACCACATAGCCAAGTGGCCTGGGTGGCATTTGAAAAAACCGATCTGTGTGCGTTCAGACTGTCATAAAAATCAGATCAGATACAGGTCACATATGGGCAAAAAATTGGGTCACTTCGGCTGCAGCAGTGTGAACGTAGCCTAAGTCACCAATTTTAGTGCTACTTGGTCCCAATGGAATTTCCCTTTGGGAACCTACTAGCACTAAGTTGCTAACTGGTTAGCAAGAGGCTTGCGACAAACCGGCCACAACCAAACTTGCTTTGCGAACCTTCTGCCACAACAATCCGCCCCCTTGATAAGCGACCAATCACATTCACTTTATTCACTTGTGTAAAAGTCGGGCACCACTCAGGAAAATTCAGAAATGCAACAATTGGAACGGCCGCTTCCCTACGACTTTAAAAGAAAGACAGTTCTTCACTTTTTCTTGTAGAAGAAAGATGTTGAACCTTTGAAAGAATAATCCCAGATAAATAATTCAGATAGTCAGGGGAAGAGGGGAAGTTTTCTTTCTATTAGGCAGCACTGTTTAGAAATAAAAAGCAAAAAACCAACAGTTAATCAATCCTCCTCACCACAGCATGCTGATAGAAGGAAAATAACACTACCAATTACCTAGTTAACTTCATCGTGTCAGAGATGCAATTATACCTATAAGTCAAAGAATATCTGAGCTGAAATGCTATTCCTCAGTGCTAAACAGCAGCTTTGAATATTAATGCAAATATTTCTTAAGAAGATGAATGTGGACTTTGATTGGGATCCACTCTGACATGTAAATGTGCTCGGCTCTCAGGACTGCAGGGGCGGATTTAGAAAAATTGGGGCCCCAGGCAAAGAATTTGAAGCATTAAATCAGATCTTATGAGTGACTCAGTACTTAAGTATTTACCAAGTACTTTTTTTTACTCTTAGTTTATTTATTTTTTTCAATAACTACATTCTCTATTTTTACTAGATTTCTTTTTAAATTAGTCCTACTCTTCCAACCTCTCTCATTGGAAAAAATAGAAATCAAGATAAGTAATTTTTCTTAAAATAAGTGCATTTGTTCTTGGATTAAGGAGGTAAAAGAGACATTTTGCCAATAGAGAATTGGAGACAATTTACACTTAAAATAAGAAAACACAATTGAATTTTTATTATTTCAAGTGCATGTTATATAACTATATTATTTTAAGAGTAAAAATACTCATTCCATTTTAATCAAACTATCTCATTTACCTACTCAGATTAAGGGTAAATACACTTGAAATTTAAGACATTTTTACTTATTTCCTATCGTTTTCCGGTGCTTGTAGGCAAAAACCATCTACAAATAAGTTACATTTCTTAAGTGGCCTTACATATTTCACCCTTAATTTGAGTAGGTCAATAATAAAATGATTTGCCAATGGAATGAGTATTTTGGACTATTTAAAATAAGATAATTAAATAATATGCAAAATTGAAATAAATAATAAATTGTTTTCTTATTTTAAATGTAAATTGCACCAACTACAGTTTTATCTAAGGTCTAACTTACCTCCCTCAATCCAAGACTAAATGCCCTTTTATTTCAGACAAAATGACTTATTTAGATATACATTTTTGCAGTGTGTGAGCTGTATCTAACGACTTCAGCACTGAAAGTATCGCTTTTTACACTGTAAAAACAATCTAGAAATGAGTAAAATAATGCCCCAATTAAGGGTTTATTCCGACACTTATTTTGAGGTAAGTAAAAGAGAGACAGTTTTGCCAGACAATGGAATCAGTATTTTTTACTCTTAAAATGAAGCATAATTGGATATGTATACTGCACTTGAAATAAGCAATTCAATCATACTTCCATTGGCAAAATGTCTTTTTTACTTCCTCAATCCAGGAAAAATATGCATTTATTTTAAGAAAAATTCTGGCTTTATCTAGATTTTGATTTTTTCCAGTGCAGTGTATGCTATGCCGGCTTTACACTGCAAAAAATCTAAATCTAGACAAGTCATTTTTTCTTAAAATAAGTGCATTGTTCTTGAATTCAGGAAGTAAAAAATACATTTTGCCAATAGAACAAGACAATTTACGCTTAAAATAAGAAAACACAGTTGCATTCTCTTATTTCAAGTGTATATTATCTAATTATCTTATTTTAAAAGTAAAAATACTCATTCCATTGGAAAATAATCTAATTTACCTACTCAAATTAAGGGTAAATACACTTAATTTAAGAAATTTGTACTTATTTCTAGCTCGTTTTTGCAGTGTACCATGAATGTCAATATATGCTCTTGTGCATTTAGTATGAATACTGTGTGCCAAGAAATAGCATTTAAAGGCCACACATCAATGAAATCTCACCATTCTGCTGTTAATACGTGATCGATGTAACACACTGTTGGACTGTTATGTTGGTTTTATTTTTTAAGACTTGGAAGAAAAAGGCAGATTTTCCTGTAACTAGTTGAAATATATTACATCTGGATTGATGTTTTATCTGTTGTTGGTTGTTTTTTTAGTTTGTGCCCCAAACAGAAACCACAGTGAGATGTCTGCTGGCAAACAAACTGTTCCTTTTAACTAATGGTTTGTATAATTAAAACCCCCATGACTCTTACTTTTTTCTTGAAGCTTCACTTTCCTCACAGCGTGCCAGAAAAAAAGTCCCTTTGTTTCTTGTTGCTCTATGTACTTATTTAAAAACAAGAATAACAACATCTTCACCAGACTAATGATGGCTTCTGTATAGCGACAGGATTTTAACAGGCTGAAGAACAGACATCCGACTTCCAGGTCGAGCTATAACAAGCCTCTCATTGAGCGAAAATCCTAGGTCAACATCTAACAAGGAGCTCGGCCGAACGACGAGGCGAAGGAGCCATAACCGATATGGCAGCTGGCATATTTTCAGATTTCATTACCGAGGAGAGAGTGGATAATGGGGCTTGTTACGCGACCCCGTGTTTATGGTTTCACCCGTAGACCTGATGAATGTTTTAACAGCCAGCTGGAACCACACCAGGATGTTGACGGGAAAACAAAACGTGCAGCGTGTTTGCTAATAATCCTCAGCCTCATAGGCGACTTTTAACGATGCTTTTGGCAGGAGAAAAAAAAAAAGGAATCAAGAGGGAGACGTCCTGCAGAAGAAGAAAACAAGGCTTTAATAGCGAGAGGGGAGGAAACCGAGCGAACGGAGTAACAAGGGGGGGTTCTCTTAGCTCTGTTGTTAAATGAGCATCCAACTCTCCTCCTCCCTGCTCCAAAAACCTAGAAAATGTCCTTAACTTTTACTCACTGATACCCCAGCGCCCTCGCTTATTAAACATTCATGGCCGACGTCACCCAAGCCCTGTCTCTCTCTCTCTATCTAGCTCTGTTTTCAAAAGGTGAGCGGGACATTTAATACTCAGCCCAGCAGAGAAGATTAAAGCTGTTAACAGGCGCTGATGAAAGAATGATGACATTCAGGAACATTTCGCCTCGTCTCCTTACATACAAATAATACTTCAAGCAAATATGGAGGAGAAGGGAAAAGATTTGGCACCCGTTATACTCCGCTAATAACAGGGACTGGATATCAAAGCAGATTGAATTCAATAAGGTATAAAACAAATGAAGTGACATGATAGTTTGTTTTTTTTATTTTATTACAGTGAAATCCAGAAAGAAAATCCTGTGGCAACACAAACGTCCGAGTCAAACTCCTGCCAAAAGGTTGTGATCTCATTTTATCCTGCTACGTTCAGGTAGCGACTGATTTTCGAGTCCTCAAACCCTGAAGTATTTTAAGCTGAGGTTGGAAGATGCTGATACTAAATACTGAATATGCTTTCATCACAACTGTTCGCTTGCAGCTCTGCTTTTATGGCCGTCCACCTGAAGTGACAGATCATTAATCAGAGAGTCAACCGAGAGCTTCATAGTAGCTCTCCAGAGGCTGCAGAGACACAGGACAACTGTTAGTGCGACTAAAGAGCAGGAACAGTGTTTATATAGTGGTTCCGGTACTCTGCTGTGGGGAAACTTTCCTTTATTTACCCTCCAATGCCACTGGACCTGCAATCATAAATGTTTTATCAGTGTTTAGCAGCATTTCTTCCTCATATCAGCTCCATCCATCTTCCAATCAAATATGTCCAGCTTCCCTATTTCTGCAAAAATAGCAATAATCCTAGCAGTATGATGGTGCTACTACCAGCCTCTCAATGTAGAGGTTAATGAAAGTTCAAAGAGATCTGCATGTGGTTTCTAAAATCTACCAAGTGCGATGCAAGCTTGAATCCAGAGCACAAGTCAGCACCTTGAAGACATTCGCACCCACCATAGATGTAGGTTGGTAGCCTGGGTGAGACCATCCTGATCTGAAGCGAGCTTTCAAGGTTTCCTTCGCAGATCAGTCTGGAGACTCTCCGTTAGAAAATTTGGGCCGTGGCACCAAATCGAACGTCCAATCAGCGTTGGCTTTGGAGCGGCGGCTGAGGTGTGACACCTGCTTGAGAAGCTGGCGACTTGCAGTTCAGTCTCAAAGAACATGGCGGCTTCAGCCGTATGAAACTAGCGTTAGCGTGGCTATCTCGGCAAAGTTTTACCGGAATTGCTGGTGAGTATTCTTCACTGGAAAGAAGCACCAAAACACTGCTCTGGAGGCTTTCTCAGAGGAAAAAGATGTTTTTGCTCTCCTCCCAACTGGTTTCGGCAAGAGTGCTCCCATCCCATCAATTGGCTCCTCTTAATCGTCAAGCGAAAGTTAAGTCATATGCTTACGTTGATCACAGTTGGTTTATTTGGCCCGTCTATTACCAACATAGGCCAATCAGCTAACCAGTACCAGTAACCCCTTTCCAAAATTACTTCTACGGAAGGTTTCCAGATGGATATGCGGGAGAAAATCCATCTGGCGGGAATCAGGTTAGTAGGTTGGAGGCTCCACACTGGAGAAACAATCTAGAAAAAAGTAAAAATTTCTTAAATTAAGTGCATTTACCCTTATTTTAAGCAGGTAAAATGAGATGATATGCCAACTGAATTATGGCAAGCCTTTTTAACATAAATTCGGTTTCGCTCTGACCATCCCACGAATTCGTTCCAGATATCTTAAAATAAAATTTGACTAGACAAAACCACATTTTTACTATCCGGAATGGTGATTTAAGATATCTGTATTTACATTATGATTAGGAAGAATAATAATTCGAGATATCTTAAATTACATTTTGCCTAGTCAAAATTCCTTTCAAGATATCTCAAATTACGACACCGGATTTGTCATTTAAAGCGTCACATGATTTAACTTTTCCTCCTTTGGATTAAACTGACAGTAAAGAATTTTTTAGGAATGATCCTCCTAGAAGCCCATTAAAAAGATCTTTACACATTTTGACTAGTCAGAATGTCAATTTAAGATATCTTTAATGGAAAAGCTGAATTATTCAAGATATCTTTAATTAATTTAAAGATATCTTAAAAGCAATTTCAAATAGTCGAAATTACAATTCAAGATATCTTTAAATTTGTTTTGTCTAGTCATTATTTGATTTTAAGATATCAATAATTTAGTTTTCACTAGTCAAAACTGCATATCTTCTATCCTAAAATATATTTACGATATCATGAATTACGGTGGAATTTGAGATATCTTTAATTAGAATTATGACTGGTCAAAACAAAAATCAAGATATCTTGGATTTACTTTATGACTAGTCGTAATTTAATTGTAGATATCTGTAATGTGTATTTCAGATAGTCAGTAATTAATTTTAGATATCATAAATTGACATCTCCAAACAAGTTAATGGTGAATCTTATGTCATTTCAACTAGTCAGAATGTAATTACAGAGATATCTCGAATAGTTATTTTGACTAGTCAAAATATAATCAGAGATAACCTAAATTGCTAAAACGTCTAGTTTGAGATATCTTGAATGTAAAGGCGTTTCAACTGAATTTATGTTAATATGGCTTGCCATAATGGAATGAGTATTTTTACTCTTAAAATAAGATATTTAGATGAAATGCACTTAAAATAAGACAATGCAGTTGTCTTTTTCTTATTTTAAACGTAACTTGTCTTGTTCCATTGGCAAAACGTCTGTTTTACCTTCACAATCCAAGAACAAATGCACTTATTTTAACGAAAAAATGACTTATTGCTTGTATTGCTTTTTTCCAGTGCAGACCTGCTTCTCATGTTCACATGGACAAACTTATTCAAAGGCTAAGTGATGATGAATTTCATTTCTGTCAGACCCTCTAGGATCGGGTCCGGCTAAGATCTGGAACCGTGCCTCAAAGTATAGCTGGACTTTTTGTTCTGAATTAATTATTAACATAAAGACGAAACACAATCAGAACATCAAAGATCACAAGCAGACGTGAAGAAACATTTCTATTTGAGAACCTGTGGCAACCATCTTTGTTTTTTTATGCTTTATAGATCTCAGACTGAAAAAAAAGGTGAAAGTCTTCTCAGTGCCTCCAGTCTCAAAACTGCAGTGATCCGAGAAAAAAACACCAGTGTTTTTCTGACAAACCTAAATATTGAAGATTTTAGGGAAAATTCATTGTATTTGCAATATGGTTGAATAGTAGAGATGCTCAATTTTGGTCAAATTAAATCATTAAGAGAAAGACACTAAGTTTCCCACCTTAGCTTGTTAGGTGGCAGTAGTACGCTAAAAGCCTGGTTTATGCTGCGAAACCACATTGTCTGCGGGTGTCGCAGTTAACGCAGATATGCCCCGCCCCCTTCCGCAAACACCGGTGCACCTTTCTAAAATTTGTAAGTGATCACAGACAGGAGGCCTCTGATTGGCTCTTTACTATGCCTATAGTGTAGAGCGTTTGGTACCTAATGGCAGAAACTCTGGCTGTAGTGCCGTCCACAACGCCTGGCACACATTGGACACTATCCCAGACACTGTGCAGGACGAAAGTTTGTCATTCTGTGCGGCGGTTTGTTGGTTTGCACCCAAAGCCAAAAAAGCAGCGCCACGGCCAGTCTTTGTGGGCACTCACGGGTGAATTGTGTGTCGTCCGGCACTGGATGAGGGGTTGTAGATGGCGAACAAGCTCGTCAAACTGACACATGTACCCCCACAATCCTAGCTAGTTGGTGATTGTCTCTCTTGTGTTGTGGCGTGGAATAAAATAGCGCAGACTATGATTCAAAATTGGAATGTCTGCGTCATACCTGCGACAAGCTAACTGCGACACATTGCTGCGGGAGGATAACCAGCTCTTTAGGCCTGATCTTCAAAGAATCCAAATAAGAGGTAATAAATTGCATGGACAATTATTGTAGTTTTTTTATCAAAATTTTTGCAATAAGTGGCCGATTTGTTGGGAGGTCTAGAAATATGTGAGGATCTGCTTATGGCGGGCCCCTTAAAGGGAGCAGATGGAGTTTTCTACAGGCAGTTGACGTTGGTTGTAAAAGATGTTGTAGTCGAAGTAATTACGATTTTAAAAAGGTATATACATTCATAATGCTAAATTATATTTATACTGCCTTCCACATAGGTCCACATCTTATTGCTACGAATAAAAGTGAAAAAATAAAATGATAAAAAATGAAGTGGAATATAAAAATAAAGAGTAAAAGATGTGGACTTTAACCCCTCCATGTCTCTTTGCAGGCTCCTTTAATGTTCTGTTTCTTTTTTTGTCTGCCTTCCCGATGCGTTCATTTGTGTCGGCCTGTTACCCCTGGTCTAAATCTTTCTACCAACTCAAACCTTTAGTCTTGGATATTTCTATCATGTCACACTGATGTTTGAGGGGCGCTCCAAAGCATAATATTGTACCTAACACCTTATTTACCGACAACGTAGCTGACTTACACCATCTGTTTAAAGAGCAACAGGCTCAGGCAGACGCTCTGCCAGCAAAGAGGCACAAGGTCCCCGGGCTTATCTGGGAAGAGGTGTACCGCTGCTCCTCGGCACCGGAGAGGTGGAACGATAAACATAATTAAATTGAGTTGGATTACACAGAATGGATCAGATCAGTTGGGAAGGCGGAGAAGCTAATCCAGTGCAATCCTCTCTGTAGAGACGCCAACCACACAAAAACGACATAAACGAAGAAGGTGGAGAGGAGAGGAGAGGCGGAGGATCAGATGGAGGTGAGGCGGGGACACGGAGAGAGGACCCCGTCGATTAAAAACAAAAAACAGTTTCTAAAGGCAAACAGTAAATCCAGGGGAGGAAGGATTGTGCAGAGTAAAAAAAGGAACTGGGTCGAATGCTCATTTTGGAAATTATCATAAAAAGCTGTTGCGGTTCTCGCTCGGCTCATAGGAATTATTTTGGAAAGCTTCCAGAACATCTACAGAGGAATTTCCACAAAGCCAATTTATTGGAGGGGAAATTAAACTTGTTTCAAATGCATCAGAAATGAGAAAAGACTCACAGTCCACCTCCACCCACCCCCAAGGTTGAATCTTCCTCTTTTGTTACTGACTTTGGTGCAATCCCCTTACAGACAACCTTTCCCAGGGGACAGACTCTCCTACCAACCATCTCCTATCCTCCCTTTGTCTCTTAGCCGCAGCAAACAGACAGATCCCAGAACACAGTCGGGTGTATTTCCTTCTTTTCAAGCTAATCCGGGGTAATCCACGCTGTCTGCGTCTGGTCTTGGACAGCGTTATGGAGCTGATTATCACCCAGTACAAGTGTGACTAACAGATCCCCATAAGTCATCGCAGCAGGCTGTGCTGTCCAGATGTTGATAAGGCCATCGCCTCAGCATCCAGACCAATGTTCCTAACGTCATTTTGCTTTACATACAGGAAAACGTTTTGTTTCTAAATGGAGCATTTCTGTGTGCTAACTCCAAAACCTCTGATCAAAGATCCAGCAGGCACACATCTCTGAATGATCTCTTTACCGGAGAGGATAGATATCAGCTTTTAGCGTTCTGCTGCCTTAACAAGTGCAGTTTGCATTATTAAAGCTGCACTGGCTGAACGCCCTTAATTGAGTCTCCTCCTAGACAGCCGTCCTTACAGAAGGTCCAGGAGGAGCAGGGAGAGGAAACATACATCTTTGTGTTGTTGAAATATGAATGCAGCACTCATAGCGAGCCTTTTTATATGTTCATCCCCCCACAGCTCACACAACATATATTGTTTTTTGTGTGTATGCATGTTTGTGTGTTTATGGCTTTTGTATGTCTAAGAATCCATATTTTAGCCACATAAGGCTAAGGTATGGATGTTAAAAGTTCAAATTGCTTAAACTGCTTATGTTACAAGTACCTCAAAAAATAATGACCCAGATGTTTAAAGGCAAACCATGTACCTTCAGTTAATTAATGTGTTCCATAACGCTTTGGATGCCCTGGTGGTCTGTGTGGAAATACCCGCATTCTCTATTGCAGGAGCCCTCGGCCCGCTAGCCTGGGTGCCATTCCGAACTTAGTCCTGCCCACAACATTTGAGGTCGGGAAGTTCGGTCTGGCATTGCTCAATAGTAGCGCGAGTATGCTCGCACAATATCTGGAATACGGATTGCGAGACGTATGTTAAGCGACCAAGGGAGCCAGCTGATAAATTAAACTTTTGCCGAATCCCGTAGGAAGGACGCCAAAAACATCTTTCTTTTCAACAAATGCCTTGATCGCGTTTCTCTGTTCCTCTTTTAAAATTAATTTGCTGTCGATATCTTCTAGAACAGACCTAATAGCAGAATCTACACACCTCAACTCTCCAGCGGCAGCCATTGTTGTTGTCACCCAAGAGTGCTTTGGTGACGTGGTTTATTACGTTACTGTTGATCATCTGTCCATCATCGTATAAAGCCCGCCCTGACAATTTGATTGGCCCGACCAGATATTGTGCGATCATACTCGCGCTACTATGGAGCAATGCCAGACCGAACTTCCCGACCTCAAACGTTGTGGGCGGGACTAAGTTCGGAATGGCACCCAGGCTACTATAAGGCAGACATCCTGTCCACTTTAAGGCTATACTTCTTTTGATAAAGCGTTTTAGAATAGAGTGGCTCCAGGAATTCCTGTTGCTATATGCTTAGACTGCTGGAGGACATAGGGACTACTCATTCTATCCCTGTTGTCCAATTCTGCAGTATTTGTTGTTAGATTAACTGCTAACTTTTTGTTCCCTCTGCTTTCTCTGGTCATAGTAGCTTAATCTGATCTATTTGCCTGTGACTAATTGTATGTGGACTAGGGCATTAACAAGTTGTGAATTTTCCAAGTCAGCGTTAAAAGCTGAAGTGATTAAATAATTTATTTATTTATTTAAAAATTCAATGTTTAAAGTAACAGAATATAATTAAAAATGTCTGGTTGATGATTTTCTTTATTCGGACCCCGCTGATTTTTTAATTGGTTACCACTGATATCATCTACTGATGTCACTGCCGCTAACTGTTGGAGATGATTGTTGTAAGAGGGAAAAATTGCTGTTATAAACTTGCCAGGTCCTTATCAAACAACAAGCCCAAACCGAGTCATTCCTTCTTTGCTAAACTGCTGCTTCAGTGTTTAGTAAAGTCTGTCTTATCCCTGATTTTATAAATTAGTATTTTTACTATATAAACAGGCTAACACATTCTAATCCCAAATAAAAGGAGACATACAAAGATAACTTAAAATAAGAAAAATCTCCATCATCTTTCAAGTGCTGTGTAAATAATTACCTATTTTTAAGGACCAAATACTCATCTGATTTGCAGATCATCTTAATTATCTGCTGAAATGTAAGCAAATAGACTTCTCACAAGAATATTTTCCTTATTTGTAGATCAGTTTTTACAATATGGGGTAAAATAAAGTGTTTTCTTTCCTCAAGTTATTTACTTTTCTCTTTTTCCCCCCTATTCAGCTACTCTAAACATGCACTACTGAAGCAAAAACTCCCGCTATCCGCTTGATGGTAATAAGAGAAAAAAAAAACAACTGGACACTGCAGTGGGGAAAGAGGATCAGACGAGATGAGTTTCTCGTTTTCCTTCCTGGGGGCAGAAGAAATCGCCAATCTGCCAGAGCCTGCAGCGTCTTCGAGACGTGCAGGGAGTGCCATTTTTCATCAGATTCACAGAAACCTGCTACACTCAGCGGAGATAACAAATTTCCTTTGAAGAATGCTTATTTATGGAAATGAAATACAGTCAGTCTTTGGTGCCGAGCTTAACTCCGCCATAGAACAGCTATTTTTGTAAAGCTCTGAACCTGTAGGGACCGGGGAAGCAGGAGCATTAATAAGTCTGACCCTTCTCACATTTTGTCACAAAGCTTTCTGACTCACTTTTAACAAAGTATATGAAGTTCATGGGGTACAGATTTTTTCTCCAAGGCTTCGCATCAAACTGTTAGTTTAAGGTCTGTTTTCCAACTCAGTTATAAACCAAGTTTTGATTTAAAAATATTAAATCCTATTGAAGGATACTGAAACAGTATATGCAGTTTCCAAAACATAAACATAACTAAAAACGTCTCATATGAAGCTTTGATTTTTTTTTTTTTTACTTTCTTGCTGTAATCTTGAACCACAAAATCTGCTGGAAACTTCATCTACTGTAGGATATATAAGAGATAAACTGGGAAAATGCAATTTCAGGAAGAATAAGTCCTTATTTGGAGTATAAATCACTATATTTTCTCAAACCATCAGTGTTCCAGCCATAGCTATCCTATTGTGCCGAGGTTTGGTGAAAGGGCTACGAAAACGACAGCCGATAATCACACTTAACCTCTTAACATCTGCCTCATTTTGGGAAATACTTGCCTATTTTGCCTACCCTAATGGAAAAGCAAATAATTTAGGGACTGTAAGCCCAATTTACATGTGCAATACATTATTTGAAAGCTAAAAAAAGAATACGATTATTTCATAAAGTAGGACTCAAAGATCACATCAATGTATTATTTTTCAAGGTGCAGTAGGAGATCTTTTCTGGCGCATTTTTTCTGAATGGACCGGACCGGGCAATGGAACCGAGCCGGGGACGGTGCGAGCGAACCCAACCCGGGGAAGTTATTTTTCCCCCCTTAAACACCGGGGGTGCTCTGTACAGGGTTGGTACACCTTTTCCAAAGTCAAAATCAAGCACTTTTCAAGCACTTTCAAGATCCATTTTAAAACCTTTTCCAGCACCTTACACCACTGTAAATTACATACCAATACATAGTCAAGGTAGATATTAATTTTCCATTATCAGTTTTAATTAACTACCTTTCCACATATAGTTCACCGATGATGAAGACGACGAACACGTTGCCAGGGGTAAGGGGGGGATGATCAAAGAAAATTACTCCCCTGCCGTGGGCGTAGTAATATAACCAACCAGAGGTATCGCAATTCAGTATTATCAGCCGTAGAGTTATCAATGTTGTTTTAAGGTCTGGGCCTGGCAATGAAATTAAAACTTGAGGGGGTTTTTGTTTTCTTTTTTTTGGCGGCGATAAGCGTGAGTCTGGCGAGAAGCGGCCTCGCTCTCAAGATAGTGCTGCTGGAGGCTGCTGCAATACTAACATTACATTATCACACCGTACTCTCAGTCACTCCAGCCTCTTCATGTGACTCGACAGCGCAGACTCAGCCCATTGTGAAAAGCTGCACATCTTTTTGCAGACTTTACAAGAGGCAACTTGTGGGGTTTGTCCCCGTTTAATCCATAATTTGTATTTTTCATCTTCCAGCCAACGTTCATTGAAACGACAACCTCCCAGCATTGGGGCAGTAGTGGTTTCATGGGGGCGGAGTCACACATGGAAATAGACTGGCTGATCGCAGTCACACAGAAGCGAGCAGGTTTAATTTTCGGGCTCTCCAACATTTTATTTTTCGGACAGCATCTTGCTAACCAGTTAGCAACTTAGTGCCAGTAGGTTCCCAATGGGAAATTCCATTGGGACCAAGTAGCACTAAATTGGTGACTTAGAAACGACACTGTCAAGGAACGCTATGGACAGAGGAAACATGCAAGAGGAGGAGAGTTTAGTGTCGGAGGTCGTGGATGAGTCTCCTCCGTCATCCATTTTTTATTTAGAGGAGGAAAGCGGGGATGAAGATGTTGTGGAAGAGGACGCCAGGGCGGCAGAAGCTTGGTTTGGTGCAGAAGGCTTACAGCCGTACATGTTTGAGCCCTTACCTTGCAACATTGCCGGTTCTATCTTGCTTGATAGATAATCTTCACAGGTTTATATTTGACCGAATCTAGTTTGAGAGGTTAACACTTGAACTCCCAAGGCAGTCATTTTGACGGGTCTGAGATTTTGAAGTGAAATAACTCTATTTACATAAATCATATGTTGCTGATATTAACAGATTGTTCCTGTTTCTGTTTTTCCTTCATTTTCACGTTTAAAAATAAAATAAAAACTTGAAACATGAATATGGTGAATTTTAGCTCAATCTCCCACAACCGTCATTTTGACGGCTCTACGAGTTGCATTGTAAATTCTACCCGCGGATGATTAATGGTACCGTTGCCAAGCAACCAACATTATACAGAGAAATCTCTGGAACTCTTTGGCCGTGAAGTGAGACCTCTTGCTGGCATTAAAGCTTTGTTGTTTGGGTTTGACGTTCGCTTTCATGGCTGCAGGTTTGCAAAGACAGATTTTTTGCAAACCTTGAGGTAAATGTTGGCAGAGTAGTTCAAATTGGTTTGCCTTGGACTGGGAATCCATCACCAACAATAGGAGCGGGCATGCAGGTGGCACAGCGCACACTTACTCATGTACTGAGGCCTTAGTCCTCAACGCGGCAGACCCGGGTTCAAATCCGGCTTGTGGTCCTTTGCCACATGTCTCAACCTACTGTCAGAACAAGCCACTAGTGCTGTAAATGACATGTTTGGCAGGACTTAACTGCTCTAGGTATCAGTTTGATTAATTTTGTGCTGAAAAAATAAGTATTTAGGAAAAACCTGTTATTTTTGGTGCGCTGTCCACCTCTGGTTTTAGAGTGTTGCAGACTACAGTAATCTAACAGAAGCGTCTCCCTCTCTGCTGCTTGTCGAGTGAATTAGCAAATATGGATGTCAAAGCCATCGTCTGCAGTGGATTTCTCCAAAAATGTCAAAGCCATATAGAGGCGAGCAGTAAAGCAGCTCTTTGAAACACACATTTGCCTTTAAAGGGTTTAGGTTGAATCCCAGGCTTAGAAAATGAGAAGTGCAGCGTGTTGCTTTAGTCTCTGCTAACATTTGCTGGTTTAACAAGCTGCCTTCATCCCCTGCATCACTCATGGTTTTGTTCTGCTCTTTATCCGAAGGCAAGTTATTTGAAATCAGAGGAAGGCAGCGGATTTTAAGACCAATAAGGTGTCACTCTGATTGGATGTGTTTATCTGGCAGGATGATTCTTTCAGTTTGAAATGACTGAAAAGGCAGAAAAGAAATTTAGAAATGTAGGAGGAAACTGAAGAGCTGTTTAAAAAAGAAATCAGTGTGAATCAGATGTTTCTGTTTGGTAACAGTTGGATTTTTTATTATTTGGAAAAATTAAAGCTCTGCTTCCAATAATGAAATATCATATTTAAATGCAGGGATAAAAAAAATAAATCAGATTTTTTTGTAAATAATCAATTATTGAAATACCCTTTAGCAAATTTAGTAATTGATTAATCGTTAACTGGAGTATAGAGACTGTAAAGCATGCCTTTAAATGAAAGAGAAACCCACTTAAAGCAGTAATTATAACAAAATTGTTAAAAATATATAAACATTTTGTATTCGGGATTAATAAATGCTGCTGCCAGAGTTTTGATGAAGATTAAAAAGAGAGATCATATCTCTCCTATCCTGGCTTCTCTTCATTGGCTTCCTGTTAAATCTAGAATAGTATTTAAAATCCTCCTTCTCACATATAAAGCCTTAAATGGCTTATAGTTAAATTTGGTCTGTTCCTGTTAAGCTGTGACACCATCCTGGAGAGAAATATCAGCTGTGCTGCTGCCATCAACATCCTTGTTTATAGATGTTGGAGATCTGCCTTTTTTTCAGTGTAGTCCTGTTTCTCTGACTGTGACTAACTGGACATGTTCTCTTCATCCTCTGACATGGAATCTGGCTCGGAGCTCATCTGCCTGGCTGTGTGTTTCCTGGACAGGGCCTCTTTTTACAGCTGCTTTTTGTATCTCTGCTTCCGTCTCCATGAACCCCAGTCGGCCTCGGCAGATGGCGCTCACACAGAGTCTGGTTCAGCTGGAGGTTTCCTCCTGTTAAAGGGGAGTTTTCCTCTCACACTGTCACTACAAGCATGCTTAGTGTGAGGAGTTGTATTTCAGTCAATGAGTCATGCAGTCAGCTGGTTCTCCTTTGATAGAAAACTTTGAATCAATTTGACTGGATATCTGGTGAACTGTTAAGTGCCTTGAGATGACGATGTTGTTGGAGCTATTGAATTGAACTGAATTGACAAAGAAAAAAAATGTCTATCAATCTGCTGTATCCATAACTCCTTAAGTAGAAAAGTGTAGTTTCAGATGGTTTCATTTCGTTTTGGCTATCTGTTTATTAATCGATTAATCAAACAAAACAATCGACAGATCAATCTATTTCAAATTATTCCTTAGTTGCAGCCCTAAGCGGAGGAATCGGTTACTTAAATATTTTCCAACTAATTTATTAACCCATTAAATGCAACCTGGCAGATACAGACTAAAACATGGGATTAGCTGAAAGAGTTGTAGCGTCACCTGGTTTAAATTCAGTTTACAATCTCTCTTCCTGTTGAAATTAATGAGAATTTATAGGAACAAACCTGTAATTTAATGGTTAGATTTAAATTTAGACTTTAGTTGGATATAAGAAATAGAACAGAACTTTTTTAACAAACAGACAACAACATGTATGGTTCCTAAAGACAATGAAGATAGTCCATCCAGTGCAGAGTGACTTTACAGTAGTGCACTTTGCATTAGCAGAGGAATAAAGGAGGCGTCTCCAAACAGGCGAACTGTCAGCTGTTTCAGCTGGAGCCTCGCTGCATTAGTGGCGCCCTCCACTTCACCCCTGCTATCCAGCGGGAGCTGCTGCAAAGGAGACACAGCTCTGCAAACAGCGGCCCCGCCCCCACGGAGCGCCGCTCTGCTAATTATCTGAGAGCAGAGCGCGGATCTGCTTCCTTTCAGGTTCACTTCATCGTCAGGTCGAACCGGGACTGGGGTCAAATCCAGGGCTGTAGGTGGGCTTTGACCTCCACCTCAAGACGTGTCCAAGTGTGTTTGCAAAAAGAATCATCATTATCAAGGCCGAGCAAAAACCTCTCTGTCTTTGATTGAAAGAAAACTTATTTTAGTCAACTTCCAAGGACATCACAGCTCGGCGTAACAGCTAATACCATCCTGTAGCATGGCCCCAGGATGCTGATGAGGACAGAAATCTTTCAGCTAATGATGGGGGCTATATCTGCAATCGGAATTACTTCTTTTATACCTGAACCTTTTTTTGGGGGTAATGTATATTTTTGTTGGTTTTCTTTACTAGTTAATGTTAATATAATGCAAACAATGTGCTGGAACCCTGCTGTGGACTATCCAATTAAAAATCACTAAGAGCCTCAGGTTCTGGAATTCAAATTAAAATCCAAACTGGGCCAAAAGAAAAAAAAGGTTCTCTGTAAGGCTGCATAAATATTAGTTTACACTTTCTATGACACTTTTTCACTTATTTTAGGAAAATAACTAAACTTTTGAGCATCTCAACTTTGTTGGTGATGACATATGTAACATGTTTTGCTTCATGTTAGCGAGTGTGTTCACAGCTACTGAGTCAGAGCTCAGCAGGTCGAGTTTTTTCAGACCATGAGTTAAAAAAATAAAGTGCTCATCCTCCAGGGTTGCGGTGAGTTTTACCTGCAGAAATCGGTGTTTGAAAAACTTAAAAATGCCCAAAACATGCCAAGCAGGCATAGAGATATGCTGTTTGAAGAAAAAAAAAACTAAGAGAAATAATCTTTAAGATCACTAGGACGAGTCATATTTAAATGTCAAATCATTCTCGCTTAAACATGTATATAAATGTACTCTTTTATTAGAGGATATTGTCCCAAAAAAAAATCCTGTCTTCAAATTTGCAGGTTTTATTCGTAATTTCATTCGTGCTAGTTAATTATACATCAACTCGCATTACACCTAGGAACACCGGTGGATGGGGGGCAGCAGGGGACGGAGGCGACTGAACCCGACCCGTGATCTGCAGTCGGTAGCGGACAGCGGCGGCCCTCCTGTAGCTTCCCCTGCCTGCCCACGCGAATTAGCACCCTATTAAATCCGTTTTGATTTTTTTCCCAAATTCTGTTTTATTTTTTCCCAAATTCTATTTTTTCCGTTTTACTTCTAGGAAAATTCAGTTTTTCCGTTTTATGTATGTACTTTTGAGCTTCCAATCAATGGAATATTGACAAATCTTGCAAAACAATAGTTCACCTGACACGTATTAAAAGTCGAGAGCTACTGCTCGGCTCTACGCCGCTCGGGGCTTGCGCGTCGTGTTTCGCAACTTTTTCGCCCGAAAGCGGAGCTTCAATGGAGAGCAGCTTTGCCATTTTTTCAATGTTTTGATGGGGGTCGAGGCGAGGGTTGATGATGAAGCCGGGGAGGAGGTTGGCCAATCATCAGAGATTTGTGTCCCAGTTAAATTCCCGATGTACGTTCTTCTACCAGACTTTTACATGGTTCCTACAGCATAAGCAAGTAAAATTCCAGACTTTTAAAGACCAAATTCACTTGAAATAAACATTTTAAGACCAAATTCACAAAACAACTGCGACAATTTAGCCCAAAGGTTTATTTTACGCATAAACCACTGCACTCAAATTTTGAAAAGCTTCCCATACAGGAAGTAAAGCACAGAAATTACATATTACATTTAACATTTATTTAACTGAATTCACAAACTTTATTTTAGCAGGGGAACAAAACAAATCAGTTTTAAAAAAGCCACAACATAACCAGGTGCTTTGGAGTCTTTTTTTAAGCAGCTATTTTTTTTCTTTTGTATGGTTTTGCTTAGTATGTTTGATTTGGTTGAGTAAGTGGAAGCGTTGCGAGACACAAGGGTGGAACACTAAACGAGAAATACACGCCTGTTTCTCGGTGAAAACTCCATTTTGAAGCTTTGTGTTTCGCGCTGCGCATGTGAATCCCACTGCCTTAATTTCCCCGCTCGTTTCTGAGCTTAGAATGAATTCTTGAACTGAAATCACTGAGCCTCATGTATGTTCCTGGTTTTAGCCATGGAAAACTCTTGGCTGGAGACAATTTTTCTTACATTTAAACTTGCTCATTGTGTGATATTCCAGACAAGGAGTTAATGGCGCATCTCCCAAATGTCCGGCCGCAACAAGCGCTTTTATTTGGGTTTCCACTATCGGGACCGGAACCAAGTAATGGCCGGGCCGTTATTTATTGTTATTTTAATTGTCAATTTTAATGTTTTATTTAGATTACAAAAATAAATCCATAATAAAAATAATGATCCTATTACGTCTTTATAAAAAGTTTTAGACCACATTAGAGACTGATTTAAGACATTTTAATGTACCAAATAAGGCCTTAGTTTTATTTTGAAGAAGAATTCAATGCCTTTTAAGACTTTTTAAGGACCTGCAGGAACCCTGAAAAACAGAATTTCATTTCAAATGTAGAAATTCCGCGTTTACACTAGATTCTGCATTAATTTGCCAACTCTGCGATTCCGTCCGCGATTCCGTGATCGCAAAATTATAGGGCCCTACGCAATTCTATGACCCTTTAACAAAATAATAATGAGTCCAGAGAAATGTTGTAGGTATTCATGTCAGAGCAGTTTTGCTTTTCTGTCGATGAAAGCAATTAGATGATGATCTGCATCCTTTATGCATGTATTTATTTTTTTGTCTAAATGTGGTGACCCTGACTCCAAAGCCCATGAGAAGGTGATAAATCAGCGTCAGCATTTCTTCTCAGCTTGCACCGCTTGTATGCCTGCAAATGGGGATGAAAGCAGGTGACCTAGAAACTGCCTGGGCTGCACCTCCACCTGAGAGAAGACGCACACCCACCCAGGGCACAGCTTTTACCGGCTGCACGCACGCGCGTGCGCAAAGCGTACGCTGCGCCCGCCGCGGACGCGGCTTCAGTGGGAGTCATTTCACAAGAGATCAGCAAAACTTTCTGTGAACGCCGCGTTTACATCTCAGGGGTCTTAACATCACGATGAGCACGGCTCACTGCCTGCCTCCATCCTGAAACAGCTGAACCAAAAAAAAAGGCGTGCAAGCAGACCACTTCCTGTTTTTTTATTCATTTTCTCCCCGACAACAGATAGGTGCAGGGGAAGAATGCATAAAGGATATAAAAACGTATTTACAGGTTTTGGAAACTTTATGACGCACCTCATGCACTGCACTGTATTTATTTTTCATACCTGAAAGATTTTCATTATTCAGCTGCTGAGGTTTTGGTTTTTCAGTTCTTTCAGCTTAATTTTTTTTATCCCTCCAGCTCAGAACGCCTGCTGCCGACTGGAGGAGGCTTGTCACAGAGCAGGGCTTACGGTGAGAGAGGCTCTAGAGCGGCCTGAGATTACATCAAAGCTTCGTCCCCCAGCTCCCCCTCCATCACTACACACACTTTTCTCATTCCTATTTTCTTTTTTTTGAATGAAACTCTCTGTAGACCTGGGGTAATCTCACTTTTGCTTATTTGCACATGAGTTAGTGGAGTAACTGGGGCCCTGTTTCTTGCATCCCCTGCCAATTGCATAATCGAGGCCAGAACTCATCAGCAAGATGGCAGAAGAAGAGGCTCTATTAAGCCGCATCGTCTTCCATCTGCTGTGTAAGACAGCGATAACAGTATTTACAGTTTGTTGGAGACGCGGCGCCTTGTTTCGGCCAAATTTCTGACTTCTGCTTACTTTAGGAAATGTCACGGATTAATTCTGTCTCCGTGTCCAACTGATGTCTTTGCCCCCGAGCGGAAACCACAAAAAAAAAACTTCAGTTGAAGGGAAACACGAAGGTTAACTGCGGAAGGATTTGGGTTCTTGTTCAGCCTCAGACCTCTTCTAAAGTTATTTGATCCTCGTTAATTTTTCCTGTAGAAGGACATCAGCAGCTGTAAAAACTGAATTATGCAGTAGTCAATTTTTCTTCAAATAAATTATTTCAGCCAGTAAGAATAAGATATTGGAAATCGAAGAAGGTAATTTACATTTATAATAAGGAAAAAGCACCTACATTATGTTGTTTTAAAAGAATGACATCTTAAGTTTTTATTTTAGGGGCAAACCTACTCATCATTAATTCACTGCATTCTCTATCAGAGGCGATTTCACATTGAAAACTATGGAGGATAAAACTCTCCTGTAATTTCTTCACACTTCATAAATGTAGTCATTAACCTGCATTAAATATTTGTTAAAATGCGCCTGATGTTATTAGTATGTTACGCATTAATCAGCTGTTTATTTGGCTTTAAAGTCAACTTTAAAGTCCGGTCAGCAAGGAATAATCCAAGGATCATTATTTATACCCAAAACTAATACATTCGCAATGATTTAATGAATATAGAGTTAATCACTGAAAAAAATATTTTTTCATTGTGATCAACACAGCGTGGCGTACGCTCCCCGCACGGACGCGGCTTCAGTGGGAGTCATCTCACAAAGTCAGCAAACGTTCTGTGAGCCGCACGTTACATCTCAGGGGTCTTAACATCACGCCTGATGTTATTGGTATGTTGCTCATTAACCAGCTGTTTATTTGGCTTTAAAGTCAACTTTAAAGTCCGGTCAGCAAGGAACAATCCAAGGATCATTATTTATACCCAATTTATAGAGTTAATCACTGAAAAAAATATTTTTTCATTGTGATCACTGAGTCTGGGAGCGGCCATTTTTACCCAAATATAGTAACCCCTTCCTCCTGACACCTTCCAGCAGTGGCGTCCGCGGTCGCGGTAAGCCTAAGCGCCATTCTCCCGGCTTTACAATCAATCAATGGGAACTACTAGACACATCTGCAATCAACAGCCAACAATTATTGAAGATTTCCAGAGGACTTCACCATTGGAATTCACCAGAGCTATAGTGAAGGCTTGACAAAAACCACTGGCATGGCAGCTGGATGATTATTCCACCTTTCTGATTCCTGAGTCACTCCACGGACGGGTTCATGGGTTTGGATGCAGCCAGCTTGAAGAGGGGTGGATTTGCCGTCTAACTTCTGGCCAGAGAAAAAACGCGTAATATGCAGCCAACATTTGGAAGAAGAATGTTTTCAAGATGACTTGGATAATGGCACGAATTGCGTGATAAACACACAGATACAACGCACTGGGACTTGATCAACAGCCCGATACCGCACCGTGACGTCACAAACCGGTAGGTGGCAGTAGTGTTCTTTGACAAACATGGATGCCTCCAGTCAAACACATTCAAATGAAAATTACTCTTATTTAAAAACACTTTTTTATTGAAAAATATTTAATAATTTCATATTTAAGGTACTTTCAGAAGTTTATATAGGGCTCGGGATCCCACATTGCATTGTGGGACGTCGCAGCTCCTATATTGACTGCCTACGCAAATGTAAACATAAGCTCTGATACAAGCGTTGTTGTTGAAAGAAGAAACAGTAGAAGTAGAGAGAAAAAAGATGTTAAAATCCGGAAAAGGATCTGGAATTTACTGGGACACGTTAAATAGAGAAGCCAGGGATGGTGATAAAATCAGCATTATTAATCATTTTGGATCCATATGAAGTTCCAAACAATAAGTGGAGCACCGATGAGTGGCCCTATACTTCAAAACAGTTCGAGAAGCTACAAGTCCTTGCAGGTCTCGCCATGTGCAGTTCATGAATGGATGGGTTTAGGAGCTGCAGATCATAAAAAAACCAGCAAACAGTGGGAACACAGTAATCCGTATGCGAAGGTAAGCTGTGATCAGGCGGGCTCTGGAACCTGCTAGTTTAGCAACTGCTAACGCTAGTGCTAACAACCACTCACCCATGTAATGTACTTTTAACTAGCTGCTATGTGTTTCAAAGGTGTAGTTAGTAATGCGTTAACTGCCAACCCTCCGGGTTTCTCGCACGTGTTGAGCATTTTCCCGCTGCCGTTTTTATTATTTTCCCGTAAAAGATCCCAACTTTGAAGGAAAGAAACAATGTAGGCAATAAAATAAAACCCGTGCATCTTTAACTTACCAGAATGAAAATGCAGGGAACACACTCTCAATGACATCAGGATACTGTGGAAAAGTTATGTTCGGTCGTCTTACAGCCACCATCCAAGCTAGTCGACGAATCTTTGTTATCTCTGACGCTTGGTCTCCGTTGTTGCGCCTCCAGGCAGGAAAGTGGTGGAAAGTTAACCCATTTTCTATGCTTTTCTCATGGCGATCATGTGTTGCGCTGTTACAGCCCACAATACAGCAACGGTTTACCATGGTTGAAATCAAGTTAAAGGTGAAATTAATCAAATTAAAACACGGCTGAGAGGGAGTACAGTACGCGGTAGTCATAGGCAGTAGTCTGAGCAGCGGTAAAAGAGGCATTCAAGATGGCGGCGACGCAAAGTGTTTACGTCATGACGACCAAGCCCTATACTTAATATGACCAGACTTTTCCGCTAAGAATTGGATCAATCTGTCCAACACTAATTTAAATGTAAGTTAATTGAACAGTTTATAGAGTTCATGTGGCTGTACCCACATTTTAAGCGTTCTGTAGCCAAGCTGCTCTGTGGACATTTTGTCACAAGATTCATCGGGTTAGCTGAGGCCGTGCAGCCGCTTCTCCTGCATACAGCATACAAAACTAAAATCAATGGGTGTCTAACTGTCCCATCTAATTTCAAAAGTTTTCAGTTTTTTTTTATAATAAATCCAGGTAACAGAAAAGAAAATGCAGCTTGAAATGACTAAGGAAGGAAGGAAGGAAGGAAGGAAGGAAGGAAGGAAGGAAGGAAGGAAGGAAGGAAGGGAAGGAAGGAAGGAAGGAAGGAAGGAAGGAAGGAAGGAAGGAAGGAAGGAAGGAAGCTCAGCCAATCATGATCAGTTTTGAGCACTGAGGGAGATTGCTGCGGTCTGAGGACTTGCTGCCCCTCGCTGCTGTTTTCACCCCCTTTGTTTCTGGCCGTCCGTCTCTTTCTACGTGAATTTAAAGAAATCCCAGCGTCTCTGAAAGCATCTCTGCTGCTTAAGCCGTCTGACTTCAGCTCTGACCCCACTACTGCACACTGAGCTCTAATGGAATTGCTGCTCTTTACACATAAACACATCAGTTCCTGATATTAAACCCAAACTCTCAGCAATATGTGTTTAATAACATAACAGCTACACTGATTGTTGTTTCTCTGTTACTGCATGTCATGTTTTTCCTGTTATTTTGTTAGCAATATCTACAGAGGATGAAACACTAAATATGCTAATTAATAAAAATGATTTCACATATTCCATATTGTCCATATTGTCTTTTCGCCGCTGCTATGGAAACATAAATAGATGACAAATGTCTATATTCTGGTGAATGGAGAAAACTCATTTCTGGCTTTTAGAAAGACTTCAGTATTAAATAACAACAGATAATCAATACAGTTATAAAAGTAAACGCAGTTATTTATAGTAAATATAAGTAAATATAACCAACAGAACATTAAAGTTTTTATGTGTTTTTGATGCACTGAGAATGTTTGACAGATAAAAATCATAGGTTGTTAATTAAAATATAAAGTCAAGGGTCCCTGCAGGTTTAATTAGAATCAGACATTATTGGTGTTTTCATTAATCTATGCAAGTTAAGGGTTTGTATGGAGTTAATTTTGTTACAATATTATTGCAAGCATAGAAAATTTTTATTTAAATGTAAGTTTAAAGAAAATACACATGTAAATTAAATTTTGAGAAAACAAAAATATAATTCATTAACAGAACTTTGAGGAAAAAAACAATCGTTTCAATTAAAAAATTTTTTGAAAGTAACTTTGATGTCTTTTTCCTATTCTTTTTTTTTTAATTTTATTTTTAAGGATTTTTCCTTATTTATTCTTTGTAAATGTTACATTTTCTTATTTTTTTATCCGTTTTTCAAATTTCTATCTTTCATGCTAAGTTTTATGAATCCAATGCTTTTCAAATTATGTTTCACATCCTCCTGACTTTAAGCCCAATCCAAACACTCCCACTTGACACTTACATGGACCGAGTCATGAGTAACATTCCAACTTTAAGCCTTGCTAAGAAACGTTACACATAAAAATGTGCAGCTTAGAAGTATTATCCGATGCAGGTCCAGGAGATTCTGCAACAGCTTCTTCCCCGCTGCCATTAGACCGCTGAATGTTGAATAAAATAGGGGGGAAAAAGTGCCCATTGTTGGAAAAACTGTAAATCATATCTCAGTCTTATGTTTACATTTGATCTCTGCTGCACTTTAAAGAAATGAAAATGTCTCGCGAGCTGTAGAGAACAAACCTTGTTTGGTATACACACTGTGTGTACAAAATGACAATAAATTCTGTCTAAGTCTAATTAAATATCTTTACGGTAAAAGCTCTGTTAACTGGGACAGTGAAGTCCGATTTACCTCAAGCTTTTTTAAATATTTAAAAACTTTATTCCAAAAAAAAAAAAGAAAAAAAGAAAATGAAAAACAATCCACTGGACTTTGTTTCAAGTTTGAAGACGCTTCGCTTCCCATCCAGGAAGCTTTTTCAATTCAAAATGTCAGGAAAAGCATTTAGTTTGAGGTTTATTAACTGCAGCCCAACAAAGCCTGGTTGTTGTTTTGACCTGGATGTCTGAGAACCTTCACCAGCACACTTCAAAACTGATAGTTTCATGATGGATCATTTTAAAGTTATTGTTTTTTTTCCTCTAATTGCACCGACTACTTTCTGTCTGGAAATAAATAAAGCCAATAAACTCTGCGGTTGGTTGTGTGTCTAACCTAGGCCGTTGTGAACCACGTTGGTTAGTCTAACTGGGTCAGTTAAGTTCACGGCAGAAATCTCGTAAGGAGAGTTTATAATTATAAGATGCCATATTCATAGTCTCTTAAACTTGACTTTTAAAACACCATATTCCCCACCCAAGAGACAAAAGGAGGCAAATAATGTATCCTAGAGAAATGAAAACAGATCAAAGTCATAAAGCTACTGCTTGAACTTATATCTTTGTTGTTTTATTCTTGTTTTTAATGTTATCTTCTTTTATTTTCACACATCTACATCTAGAAGTTGATATGGGGTATTCTTAGTTTAAAAACTTAAATCTCTAGTTTTGACCTTCTGCTCTTTGGGACATCCAGCCTGTAGGGCAGAGGTCACAGATTAGCGGAACGCGGTCCAGACCCACCTGCTGGCTAATCCGGACCCAACCTGATTCAAAACGTTTATAAATTACCACATGTTGTCCAAGGACAGTGTCTAATTTCACTTGTGCAGCTTCTCCTGTTAATACGGTAAAGCTCTCCAGTGTGTCCGGCACCAGGCTGCATGTGATACAGATTATCCAATGAGCTGCTGTCAGTCTGGGTTGCTGCTGCTGCTACTTTTAGACACAGCAGGCAAACCTGTGGCAAGCCGGGTGATGGGAAAGAAGGAGAAGATGATGAGAAAAAGAGAGCAGAGAAAGTGTGGACTGCTGGAAGAACTGTGGTGAACTGGTGAAAGAAAAGTGAAATGGTGCTCAAAGATGACCCTGCACATTTAGAGGATGTTTGGCTCAACCTGCTGCTGTGAAGCAGGGTTCTCCACCATGAACAGAATCAAAAATAAAATATGGATCCAGGCTCAAAATGAGCTCCTTGATATGTGCTTTAGAATGGCTTTGTCTCCATTCAAACCCAGGTTTAAAGCCTTGCAGGGCAGCATAAAAGCCCACTGCGAACATTAAGACAGAAAAAAGAAAAAAATAAACGGTCAGTTAAGGTGTTTTATAAAATATGTGAATCAGGAAATTATCTATATACCCAAAGGAAAGATTGTTGTTCTCTAATTCAATAAACACTTTAGATTAGAAAATGGATTTATATATTTTTATTTAAAAAGTCAATGTATAAAATGGATGCATAAAAACCTCTTTTTATTATTTGTTCAAATCTGTTTAAAATAACAGGTTTAGAGGCTCATAATTTGCCTTCAGAGGCGAATGATTTCCAGGTTCTTCACATATGACCTAACTTATCAGATGAGTTTATTTAATTGGTTTGTTGTCTTCAAATCAACTGAAATGTTTAAATATGATAAATAAAATCCTCCCCCTGTTAGGATGACCCCACTAAGTGTGCAGCTGTCCCTTTCGTGTTTCTCTGACATTTAACACGACAGCTCATCACTTAATCCTGAGGATCATAACAATCATGGGTTTGGTCTGAACCATCAGAAGTCATCATCTGTGACTGCAAAAACTACACAAAATAAACATCCAATTAGGCTTTCCTTTCCCCGGGAACCCCCCTTTCTTATGGACCCCCAGAGGTCTCCATGTGTGAACACTGGAAGATACCCAGCTGTCAGAATAATAGCAGCGACAGGAGGCGTGCATGGGGATTTTATGGACTTAATTAGAGTGGAACAAGACTCCAGACAGACTACAGCCACCAGCAGCCTGCCGGTCTCCATAAAACCCAGGAGTGGTGCTTGAAGAAGCCACTTAGATGATGTAACAACACACTTCCAAACATGAGGGGCTTCACCTGAGCCTTTATCAAGAAGTGATTGCAAATGTCCAACGGCTCAGAATCAGAGAGGCAGAGGTGTGGATTATTGAGCGAGTGTCTGCGAGCGTAGCTGCTGCTGCTGTTCCGTCCTGTTCATAAATCCATTATAGTCCTGCCTGTGTCTGCAGATAAAGGAGGAAACTCATGTTTCTTTAAATTAGAGGGGACTTGTTTTGAAGGCATTCCAGGACAGGAATGGGATGCCAGAAGGCTGGAAATGATTCACTCTGAATTCCTACATGGTTTTAAATATTGGATTTCAACTCAGAGTAGATTTTCTTTATATATACAGCCTCCAAGGATGGATGGATGGATGGATGGATGGATGGATGGATGGATGGATGGATGGATGGATGGATGGATGGATGAATGGATGGATGGATGGATGTTGGATCGATGGGAAATGGATGGATGGATGGATGGATGGATGGATGGATGGATGGATGGATGGATGGATGGATGTGGGATCGATGGGAAATGGATGGATGGATGGATGATGGATGGATGGATGGATGATGGATGGATGGATGGATGGATGATGGATGGATGGATGGATGGATGGATGGATGGATGTGGATTAGATGGGAAATGGATGGATGGATGGATGGATGGATGGATGGATGGATGGATGGATGGATGGATGGATGGATGGATGTGGATCGATGGAAATGGATGGATTGGATGGATGGATGGATGGGATGGCTATGGATGGATGGATGGATGGATGGATGGATGGATGTGGATGGGTATGGGAAATGGATGGATGGATGGATGGAACCAATTGGAATGGATGGATGGATGATGGATAGATGGATGGAAATGGATGGATGGATGGATGGATGGATGGATGGATGGATGGATGGATGGATGGATGGATGGATGGATGGATGTGGATCGATGGGAATGGATGGATGGATGGATGGATGGATGGATGGATGGATGGATGGATGGATGGATGGATGGAAGGAGCAGTGGATAATGGATGGATGGATGGATGGATGGATGGATGGATGGATGGGATGATTGGATGGATGGATGGATGGATGGATGGATGCGGTGGGAAATGGATGGATGGATGGATGGATGGATGGATGGATGGATCGATTGGGAAATGGAAGGATGGATGGATGGATGGATGGATGGATGGATGGATGGATGGATGGATGGATGGATGGATGGATGGATCGATGGGAAATGGAAGGATGGATGGATGGATGGATGGATGGATGGATGGATGGATGGATGGATGGAGCGGTGGGGAAATGGATGGATGGATGGATGGATGGATGGATGGATGGATGGATGGATGGATGGATGGGAAATTCCAAATCTATTGATCCATATGTTTCCACAAAAATGTCTCTAAACTGAGAAGGAACGTTTGTAACTATTCTCAAACTTTATTAAATCTACTCGAACTTAGATACCAACAATATGTTTTTGTTCCAGTTTCTCTCATTTCTGCACATTCAGCTCCGCAGCAGTGAACCCGAGCATTGGAACAGACCTCCACTTATTTCCGGATTATCCATGCTTTGCATTCCTAGCGCTGCAGCTGAGCCCCGGCTCTCGGTGCTCCTGCTCCGGTCCTTACCTTGCTCCAGCAGCCGCAGGGAGTGCTGGAAGGACGGGTCCAGCGTGTCCTTCTCCGCCTGAAGCTCCGGTAGGTACTTCTCGCTCTCCATCTCGTCCAAAGCTTCTCAGGTTCCAAACAAGCGAGTGAAATACGCAGCAGATTTAAACAGGAAAAGTTGCTCACGGTCCAAACAGGAATGAAGGTAAAAATAAAGGCTCCAAAGTTGATTTTCTGAGAGGCGAACCCGTGTGCGCTCGCGCTAGAAGAGCATGGTGAAGCTTCGCGGAGCACGCGCTCTCTCTCCTCTCCTAAAGCGGTTGATGTTGAAGCAGCGGTGGTTGGTTTCACTCCATCAGTGATGCTCAGCCCGGCTGCTCCGCTCCTCTGTCGGTCGTCAGGCTCTCTGAAGCTCCTCTGTTCGGTCCGCAGCTGAAGTGAGGCAGAGGCGGGAGCGCGCAGCCTGTGGGGAGGGGGCGGGGCCTCACCGGGAGCTGTCCGCGGTGCTGATCGAAATCATTAGCATCTCATTATCAGTCACTCACCGAGTTTCTAACTGGTCAAAGAAGCTTACACCTTCACTATTATAAAATCTCTTTTGCTTCCCTTCAGCAGATATATAAATATATATATACTACCTTAGTAAAAATTTTTAAATCCTTTAAATATTTTTTTAATCACAAACACAAACTTCTACTTGTTTTGCAACCAGCACTCAATTTTCATTTTGTCTCATTAAAAAAAAAAAAAAACAGTTTTGAAGTTCTTATATCTTCGATTTATTTTCCTCAGTTTTCTGCTTTTCAAATCAAGTTTTACGAATTGCAATATTCTAATTAGTTTTCCACATAACATTATTGTAAAGTCTGGGGGCGGATTTTCCTCTATATCAAGGGCAAACAATAAAAAATCAGCAGGGTCCAAATAGAGAAAATCAACAACCATTAAAGGTCTGGAGACATTTTTAATTATAATCTGTTACCTAAAACAGAATTTAACAAATAATAAAATGAGGTGTTATGCATCCATGTTGTTATACATTGACTTTCTAAATAAAAAGATATAAAAAGGTTTCCATTTTAAAATCTAAAGTGTTTTTGAAGTAGAGAATAACAGTATTTCTGTTTGGTATATAGAAAATCCTCCTTCCTGATTCAGATATTTTATAAAACATCATTTGTTTTGTTTTTTTTGTTTTTTTTTTTTGTTTTTTTCTTTTATGGCTTAATGAGAGTAGTGGGCTTTAGGCTGCCTTGCAATTTTTTTCGATATTTATTTCTGATTCTGTTCATGGTGGAGAATCCTGCTTCAGCAACAGGTTGAGCCAACATCCTCTAAATATTCCGAGGGTCATCTTTGAGCACCATTTCACTTTTTCTTTCACCAGTTCACCACAGTTCTTCCAGCAGTCCACACTTTTCTCTGCTCTCTTTTTTCTCATCATCTTCTCCTTCTTCCCATCGCCCGGCTTTTAAGCCGCGGTTTGCCTGCTGTGTCTAAAAGTAGCAGCAGCAGCAAACCCGCGACTGACAGCAGCTCATTACTAATTTGTATCACATGCAGCCTGGTCCCCGGACGCTCCTAAAGGGCTTTACCATATTAACACGGAGCAGCACAAGTGAAATTAGACACAGCCAGGGACAACATGCAGTAATTTATTATTGTTTTAAATGCAGGTTGGGTCCGGATTAGCCGGATTCGGTCTGCTGCGTAACGCTTAATCCATGACACCTCTGGTATAGAGTGAGGAGTGAAGACAAATTGCTATTGGTCAAACGTGAGTATACTGTATGTACTGGGCTCAAAGGAAAGAAAATGTAATCTATAAAATGCAATTTCAAACAAATGTAATTTGTAAAACTCAATATCAAAAGCATCAAATCTGAAAGAAAAAGAAAAAAAAAGGATCAAATAAAACTTGAGATTTAGATTACATGGAAAAACACAATCCGAGTAAACAGCAAAGGTATTAGTAAATCCTTTTTTTCTTATTAGAACACTGTCAAAGTTCAATTTCTGGATTTATTTCGTATTTACTTCCATTTAAAATATGTGTTTTTTGCTTTATATGGTTTCAGCTGTAGAAGACTTCTTTTTTTTTTACTTAATCTGATCTAATGCGCCGCAAGATCAAAACAATCTAAGTATTCATTGCCCTCCACACTAAATAGATGCCTGGAACTTGTAATCATTTGTTGCTAAGGACAGAGGTAAATATACAGTAGTGTGGTGGACAGAGAAAAGGTGTTTTATTTTTTTTTAAGAAAATGAAGTTTGAATAAATTCCCAGGAGACCATATGAGGCAGATAACAAATAGAGACACAGTGCTGCTGCTGCAGCTGCTGCTGTGCACCATTTTAACTTAAACTAATAAAACCAGTTGAAATACATTTTGAAACACAGCCCCATTGGGTAACATTAAGTAATAATGCAGAATAATATTATATTGTATGTAGTTCTTTACGGGGAAAATCAAATAAAGAACAATGTTTATTTCATTGGGAGAGCATCCAGGAGTGGAGTCTGGGAGACTGAGGAGTTGATTTAATCAGTGTCAGAGGTTAAGAGCTGTATGGTACTTTTCATGCTTTTTTTTTTATTTATTTACTGTAAATAAATCATTTATCAGCTTTAGAATGCACTAATCTGACAGGATAGTTGGGATATATTAAATAAAACCAACTGCTGTTTGCAGGCAAAAAGTCAGGTAGTAAAACAACCAACAAATCTGCAGTCATCCTTTAAAAGCAGAAAGCTTTTAAATCATGATAATATTTAGCAAACAATTTAACCAGCTCTACTTTTGACCCATTTCCATCATTAATAGACTTGAATACAGGAGAAATCGCCCGGGACATCTAGAGCAACGCTGCCAGTGCGGAAAAAGACACATAAGTCAGTGATGAGTAACAGACACGTGTTGACTCACCAGGCATTTATTGATTTAGGACAAACATGGATTACATTCTGCATTTTTTTGCATATTATTACAACAGAAATAAACATAAGGAGTAGGCATGACTATGACCTCTGGTAAGTACTAACAGACCTGCAACAACGGACAAGTATTTATTTAAGGAGCCTTTTTGTCCAATTCAGTTCAATTCAGTTTATTCAAGTTTACAACATGTCATCTCAAGGCACTTTTACAATTCAACCAGATCATCCAGTCAAATTGATTCAGAGTTTTCTATCTAAGATAACAGGTTCATTTAGCATTGACCTTTTACTCGAAAGCAATCCAAACAGGGCTGGGCGATATGGAAAAAATACTATATCACGATATGCTATTATTTTATAATCACGATAACGATATATATCACGATATACCACAACTGATTGTGATGCATTTTTATGTTTTTCATAGTCCGTCAGATGGACAGGGTTGAAAAAAATCTTTCATAAGCCTAATTTTTACCCATCATCTTGTTTCCTAATATGAGAATCCCAACCCCACTAACCAAGAACACCAGTTATGCAATTTGCGGCCATTGACAGTGAACAGTATAGAATCTTGGCTAATAATAGTAAAACTAGCGAACGCACAAAAGTACGCATAGCAATGTCAGGCTCATACCTTGGGCGAGCATCACTCCGGTGTGCCAGTCCTCAGGAAGAGTTACACGGTGCTGTAGACACCGAGCGCGAGAGGGTCCAGTCCTTGATGAAATGGATGGTGAGACTCATATATAAGGCTGTGTTGCTCTACTCATCCACATGTCCGTAGTCAATTAGCATAGCCGCGTTAGCACCACTGCGGTACCTCTCTCTCCCACTTCAGCCCGACAACTAGCATATAAGCCGAGGACAGCTCCCACTTTACTGAAATGTTTTCGGAGCCAGAGCATCACATATCTGGGATCGAGTGTACGGACGAGGTCCCGGGAAAGCTGTCTTTCTCGACTATGTAAACGGGGGCCATGCCTTTACAGATATAGCGTGAAATAGCACCTGTGATCTGCTTGTGTCGCTGAGACGTCTTCTCATATTGTGATCCTTGGGCGAATGCTTCCTTAAGCTTCGGCTGTGAGAATTTCTTTCCAGTGCTTCCTGTATTTTCATCCCTTGTTTGTTTTGATTCGAGTGGTTGTAGTTTCCCGTGTTCTTGTTCATGATTTTTCTTCAGGTGGTAAAAGAGGCCGGAAGTATTTGCATCAGCCGCTGGGCTTTGCTGCACAGTTTACATATCGGCTGCGTTTGTTCTTTATCAGATGGCTGAAATCGGAAATATAACCAAACAACCGAGCTGCCTCCCCTTTTGGGCAAAAAGTGCTGTTTGTTGTGTCTGTGACCTGGCAACCGTTTCGGACTCTGTAACCGCTGCTGTGGTAACATCTTCTTGGGTGTCCATCATTCATTTTTTTTCAAGCCAGAAAGAAATTTCGCGGGCTCTCTCCGTCAGTAATGTCGCAAACATATGGTGCAAAGCCCCGTGACGTAATCCATGTATCACAGTAAGGACAAAGTTCTCTTCTTTTTATTCTCTCTTTTTTTTTTTTAGATTTATATACACTTAGAGTTTGCATAGCAAAAACGCAAAATGTTATATTAACAAGGTTATATTAAAATGTATATTAGCAGTAATAATAATAATAAAAAAGTTTATCACTGATAGAAAAAAAATAGAGGAGAAAGGTCACGATAGACATATTTCTATCGCCCTCACGATATATATCAGGTACCGCGATGCCTGTAGCCTCACCTCACACTAAAGGCATGCTTTGTGTAGCGTACAGTGGAGAGGAAAACTCCCTTTAACAGGAAGAAATCTCCAGCAGAACCAGGCTCAGTGTGTGGCAGCCATCTGCTGGTTGAGGCTGACTGGGGTTCAAGGAGACAGAATCAGAAATCAGGTTTATTGCCATTGTTAGTGAAGGAGTTCACAAACTAGGAATTTTTATGGTACAATTGTGCAACATGAAACATATAATATGGAATAGGTAAATAAAATTATAAAATATCTAAAACATTGTGGGTATAAGGCATGCAATAAAATAATATACACTTAGGATAAAAAATATGGATATAAAATATAAAAGAAAGTAAAATAAAAGTAAAATAGGCATCTAACAGGGAGTAGCAAAATCTAGAGCAGTTTAATGGCATGGGCAGGTTATAGAGTCTGACATATAGTTAGGTGTTCATGAGTCTTATGGCAGAGGGGAAGAAGCTGTTTTTATGGCGGGGAGGTTCTGGTCCAGATGGATCTGCGTAGCCTCCTCCCCTAAGTGGAGAGGTTCAAACAGTCTGTGTCAGGGTGAGAAGGTCGGCTTGTGATGCAATCCTGCATGCCTCCTGGTCCCGGAGACGTAGAGAAGTAGGAGATGCAAAAGAAGCAGAGAGACACAAAAGACAGCTGTCAACCAGCTCACAGGCGGCCTCGCCCAGGAAACACACAGCCAGGCAGATTTGAGCTCCAGGACTAGCTCCCAAGTCAGAGGATGAAGAGAGTTACCATCCAGCTGGTCACAGTCAGAGAAAAAGGACTACATCCTTAAAAACAGGTTGATCTTTTGTTAAATAGGATTTATATGTGGACTTTGTTTGATGTAAAACAGGCATGCATTTCAAGCTTTAAAAAGGAAGCAGTGGTCCGAATGTAGTTCTTTCTCAAATTAGTTAGTTCACAAACCTCCACCAATAACAGTTTAACGAGATGATAATTCATTCCTCTTTATTTCATGAAATCCAATAAAAAGTTTTATCATATCCTTCTGCTACAAAAAATATTAATTTATGCAGAACGGTGTGTAAGTTAAAATTTTATTAGCTTTTTTTTCTGGATTTCAAGTACTTAGATACAACTGGTTAACTGGTCTCCAGCTTTAGTGAGAGTCCCAGAAAATTTTTTTTTTACTTTAAACAAATCAGCTACTTTTCAAACTTCCCCTACAAACAAGCTGTGCTACATCAACAGGAAGTGAAGGCATAAAGTTCAAATGATCATATTTCAATTGTTTTATACTGTGGTGTATTTTCAGTAGCAGCCATTCAAAATGGCCCTTCCAAGTCAAACGCAAAGAGAATGTGGCAGCAAACTTGCCTGCAGCTCCCAGCAAAATCCCCTCCAATCTCCCAACAACTGGATTGACCCCCTTCTTCTCCTGGGAGTGCATATTATTGCATATTTTTTTACTCAGACTCCACCCTTTCACTGAATAAAATGGTTCGACCAGGAGATGGCGCTTCTGTTTAGACCTTAATGTCTATGAATCATGACAGAAGAATATTTTAGTCCAAGGATTTATTAGTATTAAAAAGGAATTGTAGGGGATCAGTTAAGGATCAGCTGATGAACAGCAAAGGACCAGTAAAGGATCAGCCAATGATCAGCAAAGGATGAGCTCATGACCAGCCAAGGACCAGCCAAGGATCAGCCAGCCAAGGACAAGCCAATGATGAGCCAAGCACCAGCCAAGGGACAAGCCAACGATCAGCAAAGGACCAGCCAAGGACAAGCTGCTGATCAGCAAAGGACCAGCCAAGGATCAACCAAGGACCAGCTGATGATCAGCAAAGGACCAGCAAAGGATCAGCTCACGACCAGCTAAGGACAAGCCAATGATCAGCCAAGGACCAGCCAGGACAAGCCAATGATCAGCCAAGGACCAGCCAAGGACAAGCCAAACCCATCAGCCAAGAGACCAGCCAAGGACAAGCCAATGACCAGCCAGGACCAGCCAAGGACAAGCCAATGATCAGCCAAGGACCAGCCAGAGACAAGCCAATGATCAGCCAAGTGACCAGCCAAGGACAAGCCAATGATCAGCCAAGGACCAGCCAATGACGCAGCCAAGGATCAGCCAAGGACAAGCCAACGATTCAGCCAAGGACCAGCCAAGGACAAGCCAATGATCAGCCAAGGACCAGCCAAGGACAAGCCAATGATCAGCAAAGGACCAGCCAAGACCAGCCAAGGACAAGCCAACGACCAGCCAAGGACCAGCCAAGGACAAGCCAATGATCAGCCAAGGACCAGCCAAGGACAAGCCGATGATCAGCCAAGGACAAGCCAATGATCAGCCAAGGACCAGCCAATGACTAGCTAAGGATCAGCCAGGACCAGCCAACGATCAGCCAAGGACCAGCCAAGGACAAGCCAACGATCAGCCAAGGACCAGCCAGGACAAGCCAATGATCAGCCAAGCGACCAGCCAAGGACAAGCCAATGATCAGCCAAGGACCAGCCAGGACAAGCCAATGATCAGCCAAGGACCAGCCAAGGACAAGCCAATGATCAGCCAAGCGACCAGCCAATGACGAGCCAAGGATCAGCCAGAGACAAGCCAAGGATCAGCCAAGGACCAGCCAAGGACAAGCCAATGATCAGCCAGAGACCAGCTAAGGATGACAAGCCAATGATCAGCAAAGGACCAGCTAAGGAACCAGCCAAGGACAAAGCCAACGACAGCCAAGGACCAGCCAAGCGACAAGCCAATGATCAGCCAAGGACCAGCCAAGGACAAGCCGATGATCAGCCAAGGACAAGCCAATGATCAGCCAAGGACCAGCCAATGACTAGCCAAGGATCAGCCAAGGACAAGCCAACGATCAGCCAGGGACCAGCCATGAACAAGCCAGCCATCAGCCAGAGGACCAGCCAAGGACAAGCCAATGATCAGCCAAGGACCAGCCAAGGACAAGCCAATGATCAGCAAAGGACCAGCCAAGGACCAGCCAATGACGCAGCCAAGGATCAGTCAAGGGCCCATCAAAGAAATTGGGGACATTTTGAATGGCTACTACTGTGCTGACATTTTGATTAGCAATTCTGTTTATTTTTTTAAAAAGTATTGTTTTCTTTATATCTGCGTTGTATATTAGGTGAAATATCTGTAATAACTTAAGAAACACCAAAAACATTCTGGGCTGCAGCCTCCAGCTTACTAACACAAAAATGGCAGACAGTAGTGTTGGAGAACATCTCAAGAGGCTCTGTAATTGTCCTCTTTAGTCCTTTAGGCAGTTACACAGGAGTGCACGACTTCTTCGGTTGCTTTCCCTCGTTAGGACAAGCCTGTCAATAGTTCTCAGGAAATCCATTCACCTTCTCACAGGTCAAGCATGTTTTCTCCTGGGCGTGGATGTGAATTCATTAAAAAAAATAAGCCCTGCCGCCTGTAGAACACAGTGGCTTGGAGATGCTGTGTTTCTCTTAACAGAAAACAGACTATGACATTTGAAGAGTTTATTGAGGCAGGGGACTTTTTAAGAAAATGCTTCCACAAATTCACTCAATCCGCCTCCTGGTTCCAGGAAAGACAGCATATATGTGCGATTGCCTTTTGTGAGGAAGTCAACAGATGGTAGAGAAACAGGATTTGTACACAATCTCCACATTTGTTTGAAAATGTAGGGAGAAATGGAGAAAAGATAAGAAATCTGTCAATATACTGTATGTGGAGGATGCAGAGGCAGCCTCGGGTGGGCGGCTATCTGTAGGCTGATCAGCGCTGCTTATACAATTGGGTTTGTTTTTTTTTTTTGTTTTTTTTTTCAGGCTCCATGCTATTTCAATAACTTCAGAGAAAATGTGACCTAGAGGCTAAAGGCAAGAGGACTGGATGTATTTTCATCTACATTCATATCCTCCGTGAAATTCAAAATGTGCTATCTGTTATCTCGATATAATGGTGCACAAACAAATGCTGTGGGTGTTAATGCTGTTTCTCCTATGAATAAAATTCAAATATGCAAACACAGCGGTGAGATATAGACCTCCAAAGATCAGTAGAAAAAGTTGTTCTGAATATGTTCTAATTTTCCTGGTAACTTAACAATTCGTATCTATGATACTTAGAAACTCACAATTACTTTAAAAATTACATATTCTATGTTATATCTTTCACCCATTGAGGTCATGATTTTTTCACCTGCGCAATGCATGCTGGGTTGATGATGCAATTAGGTCCTACAAGACTTGGAACCTACAGAATAAACACAGGAAGACTGATAGTAACAAAGCAGCTTTTTATGTTATTGCGTTTAGTTTCAATTTAGACAAGCCACACTGTGTCAATTCCTTTCAATTCAGTTTATTTCTATAGCGCCAATTCAAAACACACGTCACGGCACTTTACAGTGAATGTAAACACCAGTCATATTGAGTTCGAATTTTTCTATCTGCAAGTGTTGTATTTGTTGATTGCATCGACTACTGTTGACTCAATATACCCAATCTACACTAAACTAAGCATGCTTACATGTGACGCAGGTGGAAGGGAAAAACTTCCACTTTTAACAGGAAAAAAACACGCAACAGTTTGAGCCTGGTTTCTGCTGCCACCTCCACACTGCCCAGAAAGTTTCTGTGAGGCATTATAGAAGAAATATCTGTTGAAACAAACACATCATCATCATCTTCCAGACATTTAAACACATCAGTGTAATATATTTTAGAAAATGTTTTGATACTGATGCTAACAACGGCCTCGGTTAGAAACAAGAGCTTATTGTAGCATAGCTCTCCATCTGGATTAGCATCTCCTTGTAGCACAAACATCAGCTTTTTCAGCCTACTCTCCCCTCTCCCTCTGTTTAATCCTCCTCATCTTCATCAAATGTCTTCTTTGTTCAACTGTCAAAAGGTTTGGTTGAAAGGGGGTTGCAAAAGGGTTATTTTACATCAAAGTGAAAACCACTGTGCTTAAAAGAAATGGTCACAGCTAACTGAAAGATGGATGAAGATAAAATAGGGCCACCCTGAAAGAAAAGAAATAATAATAATTATTATAATAATATCAGTCGTGCTGCTGCCATCAACATCTTTGTTTATAAAGGTTCAAGATCAGCCTGTTTTTCAGTGTAGTCCTGTTTCTCTGACTGTGACTGGCTGGATGTGCTCTCTTCATCCCTCTGACATTGGAGTTGCCTCAGAGCAGCTGCCTGGCTGTGTGTTTCCTGGACGGGCCGCCTTTTACAGCTGCTTTTTGTATCTCTGTTTCTGTCTCCCTTGAACTCCCAGTCGGCCCTCCGCAGATGGCCAGCTAACACTGGAGCCTGGTTCTGCTGGGAGGTTTCTTCCTGTTAAATGGGGTTTTTCCTCTCCACTGTCGCTACAAGCATGCTTAGTGTAAGGGGTTAGCATTCGAAAGTCCATGCAATCAACTGATTTTCCTTAGTTAGAAAACTTTGAATCAATTTGACTGGGATGATCTGGTGAACTGTAAAATGCCTTGAGGTGACCTATGTTGTGAATTGGCGCTATAGAAATAAAACTGAATGGAATTCTGAATAAGTAACTGCAATAAAAGAAGATTCTTGAGTATTCTGCATCTTCAAAATATATTTGAAATGGAAACTTTTACACTGGAAAAAATCAGAATCTAGATAAGTCCATCCATCCATTTTCGTGGGGTGCTGGTGCCTATCCCCAGCTGTGTAGGGGCGAGAGGCAGGGTACACCCTGGAATTGTCGCCAGTCCATCGCAGGCCTATAGATAAGTAATTTTTTCTTAAAATAAGTGTATTTGTTCTTTAATTGAGAGGGTAAAAGAGACACTTTCCCAATGCAACAAGATAATTTACATTTGAAATAAGAAAACGCAACTGCATTGTCTTATTTCAAGTGCATTTTATTGAAATATCTTATTTTAAGTAAGTAAAACTACTCATTCCATTGGCAAATAATCTCATTTACCTACTCAAAATAAGAGTAAATGCACTTAATTTAAGACATTTTTACTTATTTCTAGATTGTTTTTCCAGTACAAGTCCCTGTGAAAACCTCAGTCCAGCAGAGGCAACAATTTCCTAAAACTTCCTATTTTAAACATGTAGATTTTCCTTTCATCTAGTTTGTCCCAAACCCCTGTCCTAACAGCCAAAGGAAACACATTATGAATCAGCTTACTTTTTTAATCTCTCCCAGAGACCATTAAAACGCGGCTCAAATACACTAATCTCTGTTGCAGAGGAGCGACTTATTTACGGATATGCTTGCCATCTGTTGCATCCTGCCTTCATAAATAAAACCCTCCCGTAGTTGTTGAGTCAAACCTGTACGTCTTCCTCAAGAGCTTGGAGTTGTTTTCAAAAAAACAAACCAAAAAAAAAAAAAAGGCCCGTTTGTAAAGTGTAATGTAACACTTTTATTGTTGCAGTGAAAATGATTATGGTTTATGGCCTCAGCGTTTTTCAATCAGTCATGGCCAAGCACAAGGGCGCCAGCATGGTTGTACACACAGCAATGAGGAACGCTCAGTGATGTGGATGTAAAAGATGAAGAACGGCAGGCCATTACGTTGACAAAGTGCTGCTTTGATCATAAGAGAGCTGACGCCCTCTCTGTCACCTGTCCAAGCCCAATAAATACCATATCGACTGTACATAGGGATGGCCTGTGCAGCGCCTCGGGCTGTCATCTGTCGTGTGAAGGCCCAGAGTGCTCCGCCTGCACACTTGAGTTTGTTTAAATCAAAATATCATGAAGCAGCCTGATCAGACATCCTCCTTACTGTTACTCTGGGCTAAATGCTCCCCGATTTAAACAGAAGCACCCATCTCATCAGGCTTCAATGCTTATAAAATCCCATTTAAGCACAAGGATGTCACAGGGGTCACGTGTCACTTCAGGTGTAATTAGACCCCGATATGTCCGCAGGCTGAGGGCTTTAGAAGAACATGAGCCTGGGAGGGTCTTTGTTTGGTTTCAGTTTTAGCTCCTTAAAATGATCGGCTCTCAGCTGCCAGATGAGGAGCACTTTTAACACCTCAGAAGGATGAGCTCCGTATAATCAGCACATGTTCAGTGTGAGCTGACAGACTGGAAGGAGAGGGGCAACAGTGCCTCCTTGTGACCGTGTGCTATGGTTCAAAGGCATGAGAAAGAAAGGTGATGCAACCTGAGTCGGAAATTCTGTTGTGTTTTAACAGTGGTTAAAAAAGCATACATTTTATTAATGCAGTTCACTGTATCCAAAGAAGCCATTTAAACAGTAGTTTCTGCACATCACAGGTTTTCTGAGAGAAGATTTTTGAATTTAATGATAATAGAAGCTAAAGAATGCCTTTCTTATTGCAGAGAGTATTTTAGTTTTTCAGACTTTTAATTGTTCAACACTAAACCAGTCGCACATTATTTGAACAAAACAACTGCAGAAATCGAATGCTTTAAAAAAGGGATCTGTTAAAAATTGCAGATTTGAAGTTTGAAAGTGCTGCAGGTTTGCCCGATTAAACAGAAACACAAAGTATTTATTACTTTTTCCTAGTGTTTTTTTGTCTATTCAGAAATAAGGACAGAGCACACTCTTACTTTATTTTGCCAGATTTAATGGATGATGCAACCCTAGTCACTTAATGTTTGCAGTTAAATCAAAAGCAAAAACAAGACTGATGAAAGATGAAAATACATTTTTTAGAATATTTAAATTTTGTTGTATTGTTTTTTTGGAAGAAAACTTGCAGCCAAGACATTTTGTAGGATTCTGTAGGAAGGGCACATCTAACCGTAAACATTTTGTGACTCAACCTGTCAGTCAATCCTGAAAGCTCATCAGGGACTGACCAATCAGTGATCTCCATTTGTCTCAATGTGAAGCGGATCCAAGAGATACCAAGAGTTTGCGCAGGAAGACAGAGCTTGTATATCCACTTCCTGAAATACTCTTTCAGCAAAAAGAGAGGATATAGTCTGACCTCAGAGCCATGGACGGATATGATGAAAACAGCAATGTTACACTGCCGCTCTGCCCTATTGCTGCATGCTTCATGCAACAGCAAGCAGGGCCACTAGCTTAAGTCGGCTTCCCATCTTGGCATGATATGGTTAACACACCTTGTGGATGAGATTACATGTGAAACAGGGTGAAATGACTGTGTCATGGGCAGTTTCTCAATTCAAAAGAAAGACGAATATGAACTCCTGTCCCCAAGTATGTTCTTTAGAAGAACACAGGAACGTTTGGACTTGGGAAGAAAGGAGCACGCAGCATAAATATGGGTCATTTGGAACAGAAGCGTACTTGTGACGTCACCATATGCTCGGCTTGTCTGCAGCTGAATTTCACCTCCTGTTATTAATAGTCTCTTTCTAATCTTATGTTCTGACTTTTCATTTATCGGGGGAATAATAATAAACAGTCAGTTAAACACAAATAAAATGTAAAATTTTTCCAAATAAAACAAAAGTCGCCATCATAGCCAGCGGTCCTTCATACACGGCTATGCAGAGAGAGGGCTGATGCAGACGGACTGGGCGGATAGATCTGGCTGGCCGTTACCCTCGGTAAATGGGCCATATAGTGATTCATAAGTATAGAGTATAATGTTCTCACCTCAAATGATCTTCAAACATACTTTTATTTGACAACAGCAACCGAAAAGAGACCTGAGCTTTGTGAGTGCTCCATTGAAAGGTGCTGCTGTAGCCAGAGTGCATGCTGGGACAGCTGTCAATCTCAAGAACAGACAAGTCTGCTCTGATGCATGCTGGGTAAAGAGGGAGGGGCGAGAACAACATCCAGGGACTTTGTCCGTCCTCGGTCTGCTGTTCTTGTGAATTTGAACAGTACTGGGGCTGAGGCTGATGATGTTTCACAAGTACACGAGCATATGAGAACGCACAAGTACACATATTGAGAAGTGGCCTTGGTGGTGATGTGCTGGCTGTTTCATTTGCTCCTGCTCACCTATCTAATTGGCCCGGTGGCTGATTAAAGTTGATCGTTTCCACCTGGTTCCCTAAGCTAGTTATGTTGGTTGCCTGCCCCCAATCAGTGCCAGATTATTCAAGCTGTTCTGTAATTCTGATTTTTACCTGTTTACCATTTTGGATATTTGAATTTTTGCCTTGCCCTTGTCTGCTCTGTCTGCTGTGATTTTTGTACTGTTTTCCTGAATTCTTCTAGGTAATGGGCCTGGACTGTTTTACTGACCTCGCCTTGGATTCCCCTTATGGACACTGCTGCCCTCTCAGCAACCGCTGGCGTCAGCTCACCTTCATCACTTGGGGCTCTGGAAGCAGCTATGGCTGTGGTCAATCTCCCTCCTGGATTCCTCCCTCTCCTCCGCAATCGGACTGGACTTTGGATTTTTGGGCTTATCACAACTAGGAGCTAAAGTAGCTGTCCCGATTCAGTCACTAACCTGTGTTTTCCATCTCTGCAGAGATGTCATCCACCCAACGCTCAGCCCCTGTGCTTTTACATGTGATTCATGTGTTGTATTTCACATGTGGTACATAAGTTACTTTTGTGATTCTAATTTGAAGCACTTGATTTACATTTGAGGCATGTGTTTCACATACAAATTAAATGTGATACGTGACTGACATGTGGAAAGACGCGACTCAAATGGGCTGGTAACATATTTTTTAAATTTGATGGTGTACATGTACTTTTAGATATGATTTACATGTAAAGCTGTAAATCTATAATGATCTCAGAATGTAGGACCCAGAATTCGAGGCGAGACAGGCAGTGGGAAAGTTCAAAGCGATTATTAGTAACAAACTGTGTGTTGCTATTATGCTGCTGCTCGTCTGCTGCGGGCGGATCTCTGCAGGGATAGGAGAATACAGGTCAGTGACTGGATGAGGAGCTGAATACGACTTGGAGCAAAAAGTCACTGACTTGATTCAAAGTTCAGTTCATTCGCGAGAGGTTTGGACCAAGAGATGCGTGGGCGGGCGATGCCACCAGACCTCCTAGAGAGCGCAGCAGCAGACCCGAGCAGCAACCGAAGTCCAGAAGGGAAAATCCAAGGTCAAGTCAGGAGACAGTTCCAGATTCAGAAGCCGGTAGAATCCAGGACCAGATGCACAAACAGAGCAGACAGGGGCAAGGCAAAACTCGAGATCCACAGGGCAGAAAACTGGTCATAATCAGGGAAACAGACAGACTAAAGAAAGCTCGGAAGCGTCACAACACACGAATAACCTGCCGCTGATGGGAGGCAAACACACAACTTAAATAGTAGAGGAAGCAGGTGAAAAATGATCGGCGATAATCAGCCGCAGAAACAATTAGACAGGGGAGCAAGGAGCAAAGGAAAAAACCAAACCATCAGCGCCAAGAGCATGACATGACAGAATCACAGCTTCACATTTGGCAGATTGGTTTCAAATTTGATTCCCTTGTTCACTTGTGAATGGCATGTGACAACTTGAATCACAGGTTAAAAAAAATGTAAATCACGTGTGAAAATGTATGATAAATATGTGGAAGAGGCATGCTCATATTATGTAATATTTCAAATATATACCCATCTAGCACATAAAACTAACATGTGGTACACAGGTAAATTACATTTCTACCATGTTAGTTTTATGTGGGACATGGGTTTCACATGGGATTCTGAACTGAAAACTCAAAACACAAGTGAATAAAGGTGAATCGTGTACTTTTAAGATGAAGCAATACAAATTCACACATGATTGTGCTCAGAGTGCGCGAAATGCAGAAATGCCCCCGATTATTAACCCATGAGCCCCCGAAAGCCTCAAAAGCAAAATTTAAGGGGTCTTAAATTGTGTAAAAAAACAAAATTTAAATAAAATGTTCTGTGGCTCCTTAGGAAGCCATTGCTCATATTTGCATACTGTTTCTAAGTTATATACTATAAGCTTTCTTATGTATAATATTTGATATAGTCTTATTTTGAAAAGCACCGGAAGTTGAGCAGTTGGTGTCTTCCTGTTTAACGAGTAAACACTGCATAGCTAAATCTGTTCTCTCTGTGCTGCGTTTTTGGTCAGTACAGCATGTAATTTGATGTGAAGGGTGTATTTCGTTTATGTACATATAGTTCTATGTTTCATGTTGTGTTTGGAGGTTTATTGCAAGAAAGGTCACTGAGAGGAGAAGTTTAAAAAGACGCTAGCATACGCGCTAACTAGCTGTTAGCGATGCCGCTAGCTAGCGGCTAATGTTAACATGTTGTTTGTGTCATTATGTGTTTCTGTACATATTCATGGAATATCTTGAGTTTATTATTTAGGAGAATTGTGCCTGTTTACACAAAGACTTATGCCCATTATTTCTTTGTTGCAGTTTTACCATTCATTCATCCATCCATACCTGCCAGCCAATAAATCCAAAGAAAAGGCTTACAGTGTGGTTATTGGAAATGATGGTTATCTACCTGCTAAGCTAAGAGTGAGGGCAGGACATAAATTATTTTTTTGTCGCTAATGGTCACTAAAATGTTTTAAGCTCAACATGTCCACTATTAAAATTCAAAACCTTTATTCACAAATATGCTCTGTGTCCTGTACTACTATTAATACTATATTTATTTACTGTTCTTTTAGCACTGTTACTGTTACTTAATGCTATATCTTACATAATTGGTAATAATATTTTTTCTGCTGCCATTACCATCTGCCTTTTTGCACTAGCTAGTATAAGTATTGTATATTTTATATTATTGTACATTTATATACTTTATTGTGAAATTGAATGTTTAAATTTTTAGTATTAGGAACTGATCTTATCTGTTGTGCCTGTGCACTTTATCTGTTTCACTGTTGGTGACACTGAGATAGTGTTGTCCTCTCGAGTCCTTGTATGTCTGCTGAATCTGAAGAATTGACATTAAAGCTGACTTTTGACTTTGAAATGTTATAGGCCTACTGCATATTGAGAAAATTTAGATCGGTATTGCGCAACAATCGGGAGATGGGGACCCCCCCAAATATTGACAGGTATTTAGCACACTGCTTGTGCTTTTACACTTGATTCAAATGTTGTATTTCATATGCGTTACATACATTTTTATTGTCATTCCTGTTTGAAGCGCATTCATCTTGAAGGCACATTTTAATCACATTCGCACGTGATAGGCTTTAACAGGAAACGTTTAAAACTTAGATGTTTACATGTCCTTTTAGGTATAATTCACATGTGGTGCAGATGTGAGTCACATTTTCATATTTGGTACATGGGATTCCCATTTGAAGCACATCTAATATACATTTGAGGCACATGTGTATCGAATGTAAATCACATGCTTCTACCACATCCACACATAAGTATTTGTTTTACACACATGTTAATTTGTACATGTTAATTTGGAATTAGCACATGTTGATCTAAAAGGTTTCAATGTGATTTTCATGGGATTTCTTTGAAAGGGCAGGCATTAGGAAGGATGCCACATATAGATTAAAGGAGATCCATAGTTCAGCCGAGACCCAACATGTTAAATGTACAATGGGATGTTTCCTTTCATTATCAAGCATAGTATCTGGGGTTTATAATTGCCGCTCAGATTATCCTACAATGAGAAATCAATCTCCAAGCTGTTGCCTTTTTAAAAAGACAATTTGAACAGATGCCAAAGAACAAAAGCCAAAAGAATCTAAATACAAAATATATCCCTAAACTGGTAAGGCCTCAATTATAGACAATTGAGTTGTTTCATGACAAGGAGCTTCCATCCCTAACTAATCTACTTTGTTACTGCTTGTTTTGATGCAAGACAAAATCTTCATGAATGTTTCATAAAAGAAAAAAAGTAAACAGCCTTTTCTGCAGCAGCATATTCTGCAGATGCTTTCAGAACCCCGACAACAATAGAATAAAACACTATTTCTACTGCAGTCACTCTTGTCCCCCAAAGTGCTTCTAACAAGGCTCCCACTCTGACATATTGTTTTCTTCCTCAAACAGCCACACAAAGCTGTCTCAACCACAAAGGGCGCCTTATTGTTGCTGCTAAATGGAGCGCTCGCATCCATTCAACGGAATTATTTCACCAGTGCCAATCTATCAGGCATATTGATCACATATCATGAGCTGTGAAGTGCAGACTCTGGTCTCCTCTCCTGGAAGTGTTGTGCAGAAAAGAAACCTAATGAGAAACTGTCAGCAGTGCACAGGTAAACAAATCAATGGCGCCCAGCAGAGCTCTCAAGGTTGACACACAACCTTTGACTTTGGAGGTCGCACTGCCCGAAGGAGGAACAACGTGTCGTCAGCATAAAGACAGCAGTTTAACTTTCTTTGACAAAAATAGGAAGAACTGGATTTATTTTTGTTCTTTTTAAGAACTACATATACACTACATCTACAAGCACCCCCCCCTGTTTTTGATAATTTTTCAATAAACAGTTCTATATCTCCAAGTGAAAACTCTGCCACTACAAAAGGTTCAAACGTTCTTTTAAATTTGGAGATCATTTCATTTTTATGCTCTGACATAACAAATCTGAGCCACTTACCAACAGAGTGTGAGCCAGACAATTTTTTCAATATCTCAAGTAAAGACAGCTAACCTTCAGGTTAGCTGTCTTTACAGCTGAGCTCTCACCCCATCTCTAAGTGGAGAGCCTAGACTACACGCCAGAGAAAACTCATTTCCGCCGCTGTGTCCGGGATCTCGCTTCTTTCCGTCATGACTCCAAAGCTCACTACTATAGAGGAGAGTAGGAACGTAGATCGACCGATAAATCGAGAGCTTTTGCTTTTTGGCTCAGCTCTTGCTCTCACCACAACAGACCGGTACAGCGCGCGCCTCACAGCAGACACCGCACCAATCCACCTATCGATCTCCCCGCTCCACCTTCCGCTCATTCAGGAACAAGACCCCAAGATACTTAAACTCCTCCACTACAGGCAGCACATCCTCCCTAACCTGGAGAAGACACGCTACTCCCTTTTCTCCGCTCAAGACCATGGTCTCTGCATTTGGAGGCGAGGCACTGATCCTTATCCCAGCCGGTTCACATCTAGGCTGCTTAACAGCGCTCCAGTAAGAGCTGTAGATCACGCCTCTGATGATCCTAAGGTTGACCAAAACAGATCCCTTCAACACCTTGGCTGCACCTAGAAATTCTGTCCATAAAAGTTATGAAGGGAATCAGTGACAAAGAGCCACCTTGGTGGAGTCCAATTCTCACCGGAAAAAAGTCCAAATTACTGCTGGCAATGCAAACCAGGCTCTGACACCGGTTGTACAGGGACCTAAAAGCCCTTATGTAAGGGCCTGGTGCTCCATACTCCCGTACCCCCCACAGGACCCCCGAGGGACACAGTTGATTGCCTTCTCCAGATCCACAAAACACGTAGACTGGTTGGTCCAGAATCCTGCTGAGGGTGTAGAGCCGATCCAGTGTTCTGATGGCCAGGACGTACAGAGACCTACACTGCTCTTCCTGAATCCTGATTCGACTATCGGATGGACCCTCCTTTCCAGAATCCCGGAATAGACCTTACCAGGGAGGCTTAAGAGTGTAATTCCTGTATAGTTGGAACACACCCTTCTGTCCCCTTTTTTAAATAGAGGGATCCAATCCAGGGGAACTGCCCCTGATGTCCACGCAATGTTGCAGAGCTGTATTAACCAACACAGTGCCACAACATCCAGGTCCTTAAGGTACTCAGGGTGAATCTCATCCACCCCTTGGGCCTTGCCACCGAGGAGCTTTTATACCACCTCAGGGACTTCAGCACCAGAGATGGGAGAACCCGAGCCAGAGCACCCAGGCTCTGCTTTCTTAATGGAAGACGTGTTGGTGGGAGTAAGGAGGTCTTCGACATACGAGTCGACCGAGTCGAGGTCAGCAGCACACGACCACCACTATGAATAGTGTTGGTAATGCACTGCTTCCCCCTCCTGAGACGCCGGATCGTGGACCAGAATCGCTTCAAAGCCGTACGGAAGTCTTTCTCCATGGCCTCTCAGAACTTTTCCCACGCCCGAGTTTTTGTCTCATCCACCAGCAGACGTGTTCAAAACTCTGCTGGAGATGGGAGTTAGAGCTCCTTCTCACGGGAGACTCTGCCAGACGTTACCAGCAGACCCTCACAATACGTTTGGGCCTACCAGGTCTGACCAGCATCCTCCCCCAAAGGTCGGAGCCAACTCACCACCAGGTACTGGTCAGTGGAGAGCTCCGCCTCTCTCTTCACCTGAGTGTCCAAGACATGCAACCGCAGGTCAGATGAAACATCAACGAAGTCAATCATTGAACTACAGCCTAGGGTGTCCTGGTGCCAAGAGCAGATATGGACACCCTTATGCTTGAACATGGTGTTTGTTATGGAAAATCCATGACGAGCACAGAAGTCCAACAACAGAACACCACTCGACTTCAGGTCAGGTGGGCCATTCCTTCCAACCACGCCACCACAGGTCTCACTTTCATTGCCCAAGTGAGCGTTGAAGTCCTCCGGAAGAACAAGGGAGTCCCCCGGAGGCGCGCTCTCCAGTACCCCCCCAAAGACTCCAAAAAGGGCGGGTAATCTGAACTGTTGTTTGGCGCATAAGCATAAACAACCTGTCCCCCCACACTAATGCGGAGGGAGGCCACCCTGTCGTTCACCGGGGTGAACCCCAACGTACAGGCACTAAGATGAAAGGCACCAAGTATGCCCTCTCCTGCTCGGTGCCTCTCACCAGGGCCAACTCCAGAGTGGAATAATGTCCAGCCCCTCTCAAGAAGACTGGTTCCAGAGCCAGAGCCATGCGTTGAGGTAAGTCCAACTATCTCTAGTCAAAACCTTTCAACCTTGCGCTCTAACTCAGGCTCCTTCCCCACCAGAGAGGTGGTTATCAGATTAAGTTTAACTAAAGTCTGTTATCTTATCCAAACAGATTTACCACCTGTTTATGCAACCTCTTCTCAATCAATACATCAATCAATCAACCATTCAATTAATTAATCCATTTTTTTTTACTGTAACCGAGAGTTCGGTTTCAATACAAACCCTTCATCACATACAGTACATTACATACATCGGGGTGGGGGGCCTCCATTTACTGATGCCATGCCGCAGAATGCTGCCTCTGGAACGTTCTCATGGCTGCCAAGGGCCCCAACCCTGAAGCGGTTCCCTTTAGTGCTTCCTTTATCTCTGTGGAAAGATAAGAGCAACAATGGGGAGGGAGCGAGGGAAAAAAAAAGGATATTTCACTCTTTGTCCTTGACAGGATACAGTTTGAGCTCAGCACAAGGAAAGCACATGTAACACAAGATAGACATTTTGGCAGAAGGAAAACTTCTCTTATAAGTCCTACCATCCCCGTTCTTATATGTTTTATTGAATACTTTCTAGTTTTAGGAGGCAAACAGATTGAGCTTAAGAGAATATTTTTATTTGACTATTTTTTTTCTTTCTTTAATATGGTTACCATTATTGGCTGTGCTACATATCCCACATATATGTACAGAGCACATAAAGACTGAGAGAAGGTCTCATTTTTGAAATCATTGATGTTTTAAACATTAGATTATGGATAAAATATCAAATGTCCTCAAGCAAACACGTTCATATCATTTCAAGTCCCAAGTCATTGGTGTAAAAGTCCAAGTCAAGGTGTGAATATTGCTTTAAAGCTACAGTGTGTAATAATTACAGGGATATACAGTCAGAAATGTAATATATTATACATAACTATGTTATTTATCATCATCTACGAGCTCAGCCTCTTAACCTTAACATTTCGCGTTGCCTTAGAATTAGTATTTATAATTACATAGGAGCTGGTCTCGCGCAGCCATGAAGGCAGACATCTTTGCGCCACGGCAGCCAGGAGCCAACAAACTAGCTTAATGCGAGACGCCGTACATTACGCCGAGAAGTAACTACGCAAGTTGAGAGATGAACTGAAATCTATACCCCTACACAGACTAATGAAATACTATCTGTAAAATTAGCTATGTAAACAAAACATCATCACTTGAGAAGGTAGGTAGGTGCGACATCGTGGAAGCGCAGCCGCACTGTTGGGGAGAAGCGATGGGGGAGATGTTCATGTTGCTGCTGTCTGCAGTCTGGACTTTAGATGTCGCTGAAAAATTACACACTGTAGCTTTAAGTCAATTCTAAAGTCTTAAAATAATTCCAACCAACAGATCCTTAGAATGCAGTGTACTGTACATTTATTTCTAAAGTACCATAAGGCATAAAACAAACCAAGAAGCTTTGAACAGGAGAGAACTACAACCATGGGTGAAAGGGCCAAAGGGTGGAAACTTCATAAGGGTTGTACATCTTAAAAAAGTGCTAAAGGTCTTGTACCCACAGAGCAGAGCTTCACAGAAGGGGCAAAATTATTTTATTTGCAGTCAAGCAGTCAGAGTGAAAATTCCCTTTCTTTCATTCATGTATGGATCATAATTCTTATAAAGTGGTTAAAGAAATAAAATAGAGAAGAAAATGCAATCCAGAGATGAAAAAAAAAAAAGCTTGGAGAGTAAAATTATTTGTTTTCTCAGATTCTTTTTCATGCTTCTTTTTTTCTTTTTTTAAACACCTGTTTGCTATAAAATTTCTGAGTACTGGTGACTGTTTAGTGTCCCTTCTACACCATTGCTCCACACATGCATGCACTATACATCTATAGTGCCACACATAGCTCCCCAAAATTATTTTCATTTTTCTTCAGATGCGGGCCATTCCAGACAGGGGCCAACAGGGCTGAGGGCCCATGCAGAACCGGTTCTGGACGCCATTATGGCCCCTCTCCTGAAGCTATGATAACAAATGTTGGCACAGAAAGTGTGACTGATTGGTACCTTAGATAAATGGTGTTGCTGGTGAAGATTCAGTTATCCAGGTGATAGCAGTTCCAAAAAACTTAAAAAAAAACAATCCATTGGACTTTGTTTCCGAGTTTGAAGACATTTCACCTCCCATCCAGGAAGCTTTTTCAATCCAAAATGTCAGGAATAGAGTTGAGTTCAATGCTTTATAGAGTGGACTAAAACAAAGCCTTGTTTTGGGTTAAAAAAACATACAAATTGAACCTGACGAACAGGTCTGCCCCTTAGTAATGGGGGTCATTTGGCTTTGTTAGCCTTAACCTACCTGTTACAGGTATCAGGTGTTTAAGTTTTTTGGAATAAATGTTGTTGTTTTTTTACTTACAGGTTTACTTCAACAGTTATTTAAAAACCAAGGTGTTTCACCTTTATGCTCAGCCGTATCGAGATAGGATCCCATTTATCATCTGCTAAATCAGGATCTCTGGAGCCATGCGGGGAGTTTTTGGCTCTCTGATATATTAAGTGATGAAATATTGAGCTATTGTTTTACTTTTTATAATTTTGCCCTGTGCCCCCAGGAAAAAACGAAACACTGGCACACATATTTTAATATGTCAAAAAACTTGGCAACATAGGAAAAAGAGTTTGAAGGGATATTAGGAGAGCTGTACAAACCAATGCCTTCAGAGAGAACCCCCATTGTGAGATGTTGTTAATTCAGCCTTCTGCTGTGCAAAAGTCAATGAATCAAGTGTTATGTTGATTTATAACTCTCCCATTTCACAATTAAGGCTAATTTGATTTAGATGCATAATTTAAAGTTTAGTGTTAGCACTAAAACGAAAATTAAAAACAATCCAATTTTTGAAGTTTGAGGACATTTCGCTTCCCATCCAGGAAGCTTTTTCAATTTAAAATGTCAGAAATAGCGTTGAGTTCGAGGTTTGCTACAGTAGCCCAACAATTCCCTTTAATGGCCGACCTTTCAGACACTTAGACGGGTATGAGGCATTGCAGGCTAACAAAAGAAGCCAAACGACCCCAATTTCAAAGGGGTGGACCCCTTCATCTGTTACAATTTGCATATTTTCCAAACAAAAACAAGGGTTTGTTGGGCTACTGTATAAAACCTCAAACTCAACGCTATTCCTGACACTTTGAATTGAAAAAGTTTCCTGATGTGAAGTTTAAACATCTTCAAACTTGAAACAAAGTCCAGCTGATTGTTTTCATTTTCTTTCTTTATAATGACTATGACCTGGATGACTGAGAATCTTCACCAGCGTAATGTTAGCAAATTTTTTTTATTTTCCTTGGGTATTTTTAATAGATCTGGTAGGAATTACAAAATGAGTGATGTTCTAATATATATAACATTTAAATGTTTGAGACTATGTTGAACTGCACTCTAAAATAATTGTAAAAAAAAAAAAAGCAAAAGAACAATTCAGTTTGAAAAAACCCTCAAATTAATAATAAAAATAATAACAGTCGGAACCTTAAAGCGGAGAAAGTCAGCAATATTTGGAGGGAAAATTAAATCCGAGAGCAATTGAGAAACTGGAGTAAATGCTGAGAAATTTTCCATTATTCTCTACTGCTGCTGCAGATTATCACAGCATCCGCACAAATTGTTGTTTGTATGAACACACAGCAGAAGGAGCCTTTCATTTCTACCTGGCCCTGAATATAATGCAAAAATCATTGACTCATTTTTTCCCCCTCTCTCTTTTCATTTGTCTGTAATGAGTTGGAGTTTAATAGGGCGGCCCGCGTTAGCCCGCGGTGTGTAGTGAATAAAGTGTGCAGCGAGGGTTATCTCAGCGAGCGGCACACACACCAGAGAGAGACACAAGGTCAACAGCAGTAATTATTCTGTGGGAAGCGTGTTGGTCTTCAGTGGGTGATTTCATTTCCTGTCATTAGCCACAGCGATTAGGCACAAGAGCAGTGATAGCATGATAGCATCAGCGAGCACCGCATACCCTCAGGCTGCTCTCCCAATATCCTCTAAATGACGCTTTGGCACATCCTACCGTGCTCTGATAGCCTGAACACATTTGGTTAAAACTCTCTCTCTGCTAGAATTAGTAAGTAATCACATCAGTAGATAGACAGACAGTATTGCACAGACATTGCGAGAGTGTTTCAGTTTTCTTTTTTGACTCTTCAGTTATACTCTTTGATTCCTGTCTTTCTGTTTTTTTTCCCGGGCTGCTCAGTGGTGCAGATGATAGCACTGCTACCTTGCAAGCAAGCAGCGTTCCAGGTTTGATTCCCGCCTTTTCTGCATGGAGTTTGCATGTTCTCTCTGAGCATGTGTGGGTTCTCTCCGGGTACTCCAGTTTCCTGCCTAGCTTAATTGGCTTCTCTAATTCTCCTTCGGTGTGAGAGTGTGTGTGTGAAAGTGTTTGTCCCTGTTTGTCTCTGTGTTGCCCTGGACTGGCTGTCCCTGTCCAGGGTGGGAGTAAATGGTAAATGGCATGTACTTATATAGCCTTTCTTTATTCAGTTAGGAGACTTGACCAAAGCGCTCTACACTACATTCATTCACCCATTCACGCACACACTCACACACACTGATGGTGGCAAGCCACATTGTAGCCACAGCTGCCCTGGGGCTCACTGACAGAAGCGGGGCTGCGCCGTACACTGGCGCCACCAGGTACCTCTGACCACCATCGGTAGACAATGCAGGTGAAGTGTTCCAGTGTCTTTCCCAAGGACACAAAAACACTGAAAGTCGGAGTCGGGGCTTGAACCGTCAACCCCTTCCGATTTCAGGGCAAACTCCACCACATCCTACAGCCACTGTAAGCCACTGCAGGTTTTGATTCCCGGCCTTTCTGCATGGAGTTTGCATGTTCTCTCTGAGCATGCCTGGGTTCTCTCCGGGTACTCCGGTTTCCTGTTAGGTTAATTGGCTTCTCTAAATTATTCTTTCGGTTGTGTGTGAATGGTTGTTTGTCCTGTTTGTCTCTGTTTTTGCCCTCGCGATGGACTGGCGACCTGTCCAGGTTGTACCTACGCCTTCTTGCCGTGGACAGCTGGAGATAGGCACCAGCGTCGTCCTGCTCCGCTTTGAGATAAAAGCTGATTGGCCGAAAATGGACGGATGGTTTCATTTTGGTGTTATTCTAGTTATTTTTGATTGTATTTGAGTTCTTAGGTATTGTTTGGCCTTTGCTGCCCCCTTGTGTGAGTCTCTTTTTTCCTAGCTCTCCTCTAGACTCCTTTATCCACACCTGCTTCCAATCTGCTGATAAACCTGGTATTTGTTTCCCTCTCCCATTTATACATCTCATGTTCAGTCACTGTTTGCTGGTTCCTTGTTGTTGTTTTATGCCTCCGTCGTCTCCTTGCTCCCCATGTGTGTTTTCCACTGAGGTTTTACTGTTTTTTTCATAATCAGTATTTTGGATTTCTGGATTTTTGCCCGTTTGATTCTGGAAGTTTATTAAATGTACAAGACAAGATCTTAAATGTAATTATAAAGTGGATTTTTTCTTTTAAGCTAATTTTTTTTCTGTCCAGTTTTATCTTTTACTGATATATATGGAAGACATTCACTAAATCAACATTCACAAGGTTTGAACGTCTCATGGAGAACCTTTCTATTCACTGTGGAGTCAGATATAGAAGCAAAATACATGTGTTTTCTTCAATTACAACCTATCAAGATTGGCGAATGAAATGGCTGTCTAATGTCTATGCCTTCTTTTGGGGTCAAGCAACCATGAAGCATGTTTTTCCTGACTAAGAGGAAGACAATGATAAGATTTGATGGTAGAGTGGATGGAGCTAAAGATAGGACACTTGCAACTGGAGTTAACGACAACCATCCTGATGTAAAAAAAATACCTCCTAAACAAGCAACCAGAGCTAAAATTGGGAGGTTCAAATCAAAACATGTTCGTATGTTAGATTGGGCAAGAGGCCATAGTCTAAATGTGCATATGGGACATTTACCGCCATATAAGCCTCGTAAAAATATGTTGGTGGGGCGTGCAGGTGGTGCAGTGGTTAGCGTGCACGCCCCATGTATGTAGGCCTTAGTCGTTGATGCGGCTGACCAGGGTTTGAATCCGACCTGTGGTCCTTTGCCGCATGTCTCCCCCTCTCATACCCCCTTTCCTGTCAGCCTACTGTCAGAAACAAAAATAATAATAAAAACACTAGTTCTGTAAAAACTCTATAAGAAGAATAAATGTATTAATTAATAATATGTTGGAAGATAAAAGAATCTCCTCTAAGATTTTTTTTTGCTCATTCTCCATACAGATGGTATTGACAACTTGTAGAATGACATGAAGTCATAGGGGAATAATACAGACTGATTATGTACAGCAGGAAATGCAAATGGCTCAACGTTTCATCCCGCACTGCAAAGGACACAGAGGTCACGTCTTCCATCTTTATGGATGTCAATACTCATCACCGTAAGTCTGTCTGGATAATAGAGTCAGTTACTACAATACAGTGCTGTGTATTCATTTCAAGGGAGGGGAAAATCGTTGCCTGAAATTCTCCGTTCAGCAACTCTGAGGTAGGAACCATTAATCTGTTTAAGCTTCTCAAGTTACAGGATGGAAATAGAAATAGAGATTGTTTCAAATGTTTTTCATTTATAATTGACACCTTTAAGAGCAAGCAAATGTTCATTGAAAATATAAACACACAAAACCAAACACAGCAGTTTCTCTCATTAAATTTAATTCAGTTTTTTTTATATAGCGCCAATTCACAACACATGTCGTCTCAAGGCACTTTACAGACAATTCAACCGGGTTATAAACTTAGATTCATTCAAAGTTCTCTATCCGAGGCCGACTGGGGTTCAAGAGACAGAAAAAGAGATAGAAAAAGAAGTGGAGATACAAAAGGCAACTGTCAACCAGCTCTTCAGGCGGCCCCCATGCAGAAATGCTCCAGCATCTATAAACAAAGGCGCTTGATGGCAGCAGCACAGCTGATTTTTCTCTCCAGGATGGAGTCACAAACAGGAACAGAGGTGAAGCTACTATGATGAGAAGAGCATAGCGTTGAAGGATGAACTAACAAATTCTGCAGAATAGAGATAGAAATGAAGCAGAATGATGAAAAGGGGTCCCTATGTCCCTCCAGCAGTCTAAGCCTATAGCAGCATAACGTTATAGAGATAAGTTCAGGATGAACTCTGAGCTACTCCAAACTATAAGCTTTATCAAAAGAAAACATTTAAGCCTTCCCCTAAAAGTAGAAAGGATTGAGAGTGAGTGCTCTGTTAGGAACATAAGAAATGATCAGATCTCCAAGATATCAGAGATATAAATTATTATTAAGTGTGATAATATTTAAAATTCTTTTCTGGATTTAACAGGAAGCTAATGAAGAGAAGCTATGATAGGAAAGACATAATCTCTCTGTTTTTATCAGAACTGCGGCCTCTGTGCTGCGTTTTCTGCATCTGTCCTCTCACTGTCCCAAAGCCTTAGAAAGAATATGTCCTTCATTTACTTGACATATTAGCATGAATGTGTCCTTTTGGAGATATGTTAGGCCACTTGGTGTTGTTAGATGAGTTTTATTTGAGAGACTTTTGAATATACAACCATGCTTTTGAATATACAACCATGCCTGGGCTAGACAACCTAAATAAACCTAATCACAGTTAGTTAGTTCACAATCTAGCATCTCCGCAATTATATGACAACCCTAGTGTTGGGCACGCTACTTTGAAAAAGTAATTAGTTTTGTACTCCCAAAAAAGTAACTGAGTTAGTAACTGAGTTACTCCACAATAAAAGTAAGTCTTGCGTTACTTTTGCGAGTGTATGAAATTAATAACTGGGAATGTCTAATTCTGAAATCCTGTGTTTGGGTTGTTATAGATACTGAAACATGTAG
>JAGKQL010000046.1:9172175-9207883 GCA_018398635.1 Cyprinodon brontotheroides | reverse complement strand
CTACAGAAAAGGGGCTAAAAGTGTTAAAAACCGGAATTTTCCTTTAAGATCTCTGAATAGGGTGTGTAACATTGGATGGGCTGAAAATGGCATATTTGTGTCATGATGGGTTTTCTTAGAGTAAAGCCCAAGATGCAGAACACTCACGGAGGCACTGGTAAAAGTCCAAGGAGTTTATTTAAAGACAAGCACATGGATTATAATGAAAACAATACAGGCAGGGGGCTGGTTCACTGGGGTCTGTGTAGGGAAAGGGAGAAGGCAGGATTTGAGCTTCCAGCTCACTGCAGGGAACAACAGGGGAAGATCTTCATGGGAACCTCTAGGGAAACTCCACAGAGAAGTCGTCAGGTTGCATCCAAGTAGAAATCTTCGGCTTGGCTCACCAGGGCAGATTAGCTGGCTAGGCTTTCCAAGAGCTTCAGGCTTGAGACTGGTTTCCTGAGATGCAGCTCCTCCAGAGCTGCAGACCAGAGACTGGGTTCCAGTGAGGGTGCTCTTCCTGAGCTTCACAAGGAGACAGGAGGTTAAGCTTATCCAGAGCTTCACGAGGAGACGGGAGGTTAAGCTCATCCAGAGCTTCACGAGGAGACAGGAGATTAAGCTCGTCCTGAGCTTCACGAGGAGACAGGATTCCTGTGAGGCACAGATAAGGAGAGATTAGAGTCTGGTCTCAACCTAGGAATAACCAAGACTCAGTCTATAGCAGAAGGTTCAGGAAGCTAACGAACTAAGATCAACACTGCGGCATGGAATCCAGGTCTGGAGGTAGCTTAAATACTGTGGTCCTCCTGATTAGTAGGTGTGTGATTAGTAGGTGTGTGAGAGGCTCAGCTCAAGAGGCTCAGCTTCAGGAGGACCCACGGCGCACTCTGCTGGAGGCAGAGGGTAATCTCCAGAACCTGAGAGTGAATCCAGCCCTAAGAGAAAGAGACAAAACGAGAGCAGAAGAGGATCCTCGGCGCCCTCTGGTGGGCAAGCCTGAGGATCCCAACAATTTTCTGTTCTATGAGCCCTAATGTAAGCCTGGTTATAAGCTATAGAATGAAACGACAGGTTTTTCTTCCCTTTATGGTATGATCATTAATATTTAGATGAGCTGTGCGCTGATTGGTTGGTTTACATGGAGTGAAGCTGCCGAGCAAAGACGCATCAAAGCAACAAGCACTCACTCACTGAAACATCAAACTGTGGATATGGTAGGGTGATCAGACGTCCCCTTTTTGCCGGATATTTCCTACTCTTCACACCAAAAAAATTTCCGGGGGGAATTTTAAAATCGTCCAGGATTTTGGTCGACTACAGTGCAACACATAGTTGAAACACACCGGGCACTTGAACCGAGCCGTCAGTTCCAGGGCCGTTCCGGGAACCCGTCGGGCGGGGGCGGGGAGCTAGCGGAGGACGGAGCGACTGAATCCGACCCAGTGACGGTGGCCTCGACACAGGTGGCCCACGTGCTTCCCCCTACCCTGCCTTACTGGCCCCCCGTCCCCCTCCTCCTGCTGAGGATGGGCGGCTCATGGCTCCCTGCTGAAGTCCGGTCCAGTCAGCGGCCCAGCAGTCGAACCTTTATACCCCCCCAGTCAGCAGTCTGTTGCGTTATTATTTTTGGGGTCACGGGGTGAAATGTTTGGGAACCCCTGGTTTAAATTTTATCCTAACATTATTCAGCAGGTTTATTACTTATATATGACAAGCATGCTTAGTGTGAGGGATTGCTGAAGAGTCAATGAGTCGATACAATCAACTGGTTTTCCTTAGATAGAAAACTTGGAATTAATTTGACTGTATGATCTGGTGAACTGTAAAGGGACTTGAGATGACATGTGTTGTGAATTGGCGCTATATAAATAGTATTAAATTGACTTTATGCACACTGTTAAAATCCAATTCCCTCATAAATTAAATACATTAAGGTACGCAGGTTTAGAATTATAACCTCAAACATAGCTTTCCTAAGAAAAACACTCTTCAGCTTAACCCGAGGCACCTTAAGGAGCTCCGGCAGGAGAGATTAAGCTGTCTGCAAAGTCTAGGTCTATCCTGGGGCCTTATCTCAGTGGGACACGCCTGAAAAAACCTAACAAGAGGAAAAGCCCAGGAGGAATCCTGATAAGATTCCCAAACCAGTGACTCCTTTTAATACAGAGAAGCAGCAGCTGTACTTCAGGCTCCTCTGCTCTCTGAGGCTCATCCAACCTACAGACGAAACTCGAATCGGCTGCTTCTATCTTGTCCTTGGGTCATGATTCTGTTAACCAAAGGTGAGAGACAGAAAAGAAAAAAATAGAGTTTGACCTTTTGGATTGTCTCTTTCTTTACCGTTACAGACTGGAGCATTGCTGCACTACTGCATATGAACCACGAATGACAGAGAGGCAAATCAAAGGCTTTGTTATTTGGCTCAGAAAATTCTTCGACATAATGAACGGTCCAAAGCTGCACCCTCATTACTGCAGACTGGAAACCCTTCATCCATCCTTCACTTTATGGAGTAAATTTAGTTAAATTTTGTTGCAAACGAAGAACATGTTTTCTAACTGACCATTTGAAAAAACTGCAATTCAGAAATGAAACTTGTGAAAACTGTAAATAATGGTTGTAGGAGTTATTGCTGTTTTCTCAGTTCTTAAATATATTTTTACAAATGTGATGTTTTATTTCTTTTTTTTTGGTATTTCCCATTTTCAGATTGAGTTTTACGGACTGCGCTCCTCACAAACTGTGTTTTCCATTTCCATTCTCCTCACTTCCCTTGGCGGGCTTTCCTCTTGACTGAGGAGCAATGGCGCAATTCTGTTAGTCTGCATGGAAGTTAGCAACATTTTTGTCGATGTGTGAGTAAATAATGAACGTTTGTATTCGGCTCGAAGTGTAGAGCTCTGCAATGAAAAAAATTAGCATATAGCTGTTTACTCAAACTAATGACTGCCTCTGTAAAGTGGATAAAATTATTGATTTGATTGTATAACTCATTCTTTTTTTATTTTAAGACATCAAGTTTGATTACATGTAAGGACCCAAAACAAAGTTTTTGATTTCTCTCAATATGTATATATTTATTCATGACCTGCAGGTATTTTTTTTGTTGTTTGAGTCACATGTGAATCGCCCATAAATAAACATAAGCAGCAAAGCAGTTACATATAACCAATGTAATAGCTAACTAGTTAACTAATATTAACTAGCTGACGTCTGAAAGGTTTCATGCATTTACCGATAATGTTATGACAATGAATCGCTAACGTTAGCTAGCCGAGAGTCCTCGGCTAACATAAACAAACATTGCTTGAAAGGTACAGTTTAGAGTTTTATTCGAGTTAAATGCTGGATACCCGGCCATCACTGGCAGCGGAGCCTCCAATGTCATGTTATAAAGAGCAGGAGGGCTGTTGTGGTGAGCATGTTAGCGACAGATGCTAACTGCTACCACTTGCCGATTTGGTTATATTTAAATTAATTTAATTTAACATTAGTTCATATTAATTTAGTTAAAAGTTTGTACATTAGGGTGGTATAATTTCAATAGCCTATATTACTTTGGTTCATCAACTGAAATGTTCAGAAAATAATTTGGAACAGGGCAAAGATTTAAAGTTGGGTCAAGTGCAGTAATATTGTTTACATCAAATTAAAATAATCAGGTCATAACAAATGATTAAATTCAGATTCTGTGAAGTCAAATATTTAAGATGTAATATCTGGACATCATTTTTTTTATTTGAGAAAGTGTGTAATTTGAAATGATTTCAGGATTAGTTAAACTCACCCACCAAACAAATATTGGCATAAAACCTGAAAAACAAACATTTATAGACAAGAAATTAAAACATCTCATTTTAAAACAAATATGTTCTTGAAAAAAAATTTAAATTGAAAAATATAAAATCTTAAAAAACTAAATACAAGATTACAATTTGAAAAGTGTAAAAAACAGAAAAAAATATTTGTAAACCAAATTTGAGAAAAGAGCAAGTTATTCTCAAAACACAAACCCCAAACAGACTCCAGAACTACAAAATTATAAAAAATATGGTCCACCATCAGGCTGAGGCCTACATTTTGTTATCACTCCCTTCTTTGCAGCATCCATCAGGAATCTCTGAGGACATCTATGAGCAGTCCAGATTCCTCAACCTGAGCTGACTCTGCATTTAGACGTAAACAATATTCCCTCCAGTCAAAAATATATAACAGATAAAGAAGACAGGGGGTCAGATTACAAGTAGGAAAGGTCAAACAGCACAATACTTGTTTTGTTTCACAAATGCAGTGAACAGAAATCTACTTTTTTCTGTGTGGATCTTCTTTTTTTAATTTTTTTTTTTTTTATTGATTGGTCAAAAACTGAATGAATATTTGAGGAAGAATTAACTTCTTTCTTTTCATTTGTTCTCCATCCTCCTTTAAAGTCATAGGGAAATCATATTTAAATGTCAAATTATTTTGGCTTAAACATATATATAAATGTACTCTTTATCAGACTTTTGTCCCAAAAGTTTGAAAATGTATATTATAAAAAAAATCCCATCTTAAAATCTGTGGGTTTTTTTGGCTATTTTGTGCAGGCCAGTTAGTTATATGTCAGCCTGAACACCTAAATACGGCCAATCATATATCAACGGTCATCTGTCAATCTTTTTTTTTTTGGTCATAGCATTCTTTGATTCATATGCTCGCAGCTAATATAATGCAACAGTGCTGAAATAAAGAAAATAAGAAATATATCCTCTCCCATTAAGTTCCGTCCCAAAAAATGTTTGACGGAGAAGACTCATCTGTGACCTCCGACACGACACTAAACTTTCTCCTCCTCTTGACAGCGCCGTTTCTACTTGTCACCAATTTAGTGCTACTTGGTTCCAATGGAATTTCCCATTGGGAACCTACTACAGCACTAAGATTGCTAACTGGTTAGCAAGATGCTTCCGACAAACCGGCCACAATCAAAATAGCTTGCAAACCTTCCACCACAACAATCCCGCCCTTGATAATCGACCAATCACATTCACTTTATTCACTCCTGTAAAGTCTGACACCACTTGGGAGAATTCAGAACTGCAACGGTTGGAGCTGCAGTTTCCCTACGACTTTAACAAGATCGTAGATAAAAGATTCCATTTATACCAATAAGAGGCTGTAGTGAAAACTGTACAGCTCTGGTTCATAGAAAGCTATAGACATTTACTGAGACATTTAATTCCTAACTGGATGAAATACAAAATCTGATGAGATAACTTCCGCTGAAAAACACTTGGAAAACATGCAATGCCCAATAATAATGCAATGAAAGCCATCTAAACGATAACGTAATATGGGATACATAAAAAAAAGTATTTGATGTCATTTGAAAGTGGTACATTCCTATTGCCATGGGATTCACAAAAAAATAAGCTTAGTCTGTGATTACTGAGACATTGTGTTTTGGAAATATTTCCTTAGTTTTTCTTTTTCTGAATTTGAAACAAATATTACCATATACATCCCAGGCATCCATAGCCTGAATGCATGGAAGTGATGATAACTATCTAACATTCATATCAGTGCAGGCAGATCTTCATGTTATACATGTGAAGAACCACAGTCATAATGATAAAGTGCAGCGTTGATTGGAACCATCAGCCATGTTTTCCCAGTCCTCAGTTTGACATTTAAGAGAAGTGTCCACCGTGACATTTTAAAAATGTTAAGAGAGAAATCCTGCCCGTTCCTGCTGCCTTGCTGCTTTTTTAAACCTTGCTAACCTTTGCACTCTGACACTCTGCCTACCTAGTAACAAGATGTGTCAAGTAATGAAGTATAAATACTTCTTTTACCTTAGATAAGTACAAATTCTCTGTTACCTTTTCTTTTACTGAAGTAATAGTTATTTTTTTTACTTTTTTCTTCTACCCCTCACATTTTAATGCAATTATCTATTCCTTCTACTCCTTAATTTAAAAAAAAAGCCTTCTTTCTCATTTTAAATCAAAACTGTGTAGCCTTTGACCCAAGTAGTAGCTTATTTTAAAATAATTACATGATTTTCCAGGTTAACCCTTTATAGGCATTTAGAGAAATACTATGAAAATCAGGGTTAACATTAGGTTAGGGACCTGCACTGGTTCATTTCAATTACTCAATTCATTAATTACTCCAAAACGCATTTTAAAGCCAACTGAAAGCTTCTCAGTCCATTATTGATAACATTTTGTTGTCCCAATTAGTATTAACAATGTTTGCTAAATATACAAATTCTTACAGGACTTACTAGCAGAATGTTTATTACATCCTCCTCAGTAGAGCTTTACATTCCAAACCCATAAAACAAAACTTGTTCATTATATCTGGTTTTATTATTGCAGCCCTCAAGGTCATTTCTGCTCCACTTATCTGGAACAAACTTCCAGAAAACTGTCAAAGTGCGGAAAGCCTGAGTTCCTTTAAATCAAGACTAAAAACACATTTGTTTAGGATTGCCTTCTGACTGTTCTAGAGTTAAACAATTCAACAAAACATGTTTTCTTTAACTCCAACTGTTTTAATATTCTTTTTGTTTCTGCATTTTTTTTTTATTTTATTTGTTTTATTTTTTTTTTCTATACTTGCTTTTGATTCTGTTTTATCTTCCTGTATTTTTAATCATGTAAAGCACTTTGCATTGTCTTTGTACCACCAGGCTATGTACAAATAAATCTGTCTGCCTTGCCTTGCCTTGCCTTCTACAACTCTGTTTTATTTATATAAAAACTGGGGTGTGATGCAACTACAGCCACCCGAATGCGGTAACATTTAATCACATCACACAATAGGTCAGCCAGTCTCATTACATTTATATTGGGATATCTTTAAGTTTAGAATTTAATTTACAGAATTTTTGTAAGGAAAGGCATAAAACTGTATTTTGGAATAAGTGTGCACTATTTTTTGCTCTTACACTGTTATGTTCGCTGCTTGATTTAATCTTTGTTTGTTTTTGAGTCACCTCAGTGCCGGCTGCTCCAGTCCTTCAGGAGAACAGAGGTGGAGAAGGGGTGGAGCCAGCCTGTTGAAGCTGCAAATTGGTTTACTCATCACGCAAGGGGGATTTTCCTCTGTTAGTTTCAGTTAGGTTTTTGTGTGTTTCCCCCTTTGTATCTTACAGAAGAGGATTAGGGCCACTGGAAAAAAAAAAAAAAAAAGTTAACACAGATTTTTTTTTATTTTATTTTGAAAGTATAGTATGGGAAAAAAGTCAAGAATTCTGACTTTAATCTCAGAGATCTGACCTTTAATCTCAGTGACAATAGTCTGGAATTCTCCTGAGACAAAAGCTCACAATGGAGATTTTAAGTCGTAAATTTGAGAAAAAAAAGTCACAATTCTGAGATTAAAAAGTCAGAATTCTGACTTCAATCTCAGAATTCTGATTTTTTCTTAGAATTTCTGACTTTTATTAATCAGGAACTCAGTCAAGAATCCTGGAAATTAAAGTCAGAATTCTGTGAGAAAAAGTCAGAATTCTGAGATTAAAGTCAGAATTCCCGAGATTAAGTCAAGAATTCTGAATTGATGACACTTTTAAATTCTGACTTTAATTTCAAACTTTTGAGCTGATTCTGACAATAAAAAAGTCAAAAATTCTGAGAAAAAAAAAGGTCGCAATTCTGGAGATTAAAGTCAGAATTCTGAGAAAAAAGTCAGAATTCTGACTTTTTCCCATGTTAAACTGAAATAAAATTTAAAAAATCAGTTAACTTTCTTTTTTTTCCAGTGCACCCCAATCCTATTCCGTAGTATCTTCTACGTGGCCTGATCAGCCAGTATTTAAGTCTCGCCTTTGTCTCATGCAGTAGGTCTGTTTGTTTCAGTAGGTATTTTTGTTAGCCTGAGTTGAATTGTTACATTGACCTCTTTTATGGGCCCAACTTTGTAATTTGTGCTTTATTGACCCAAGTTCCTTGTTTTGGGTTCAATAAAAAGAATACAGTTTTAATCTAAACCTGCCTGAATTTCCTTTAACTGCTCGGACCATCACATGGGGTTAGCTTCAAAATGTCTGACTTATCACTACCTCTGTTTTGTTCCCAGCGCTAATTATTCAATTTTTCCTTCAAAATGTCATTCATCTCAGAATTTTATGAATTATTTAAAGGTAAAAGTCTTAAGCAGCAATGGGTTTATCAATTTAAGGTACCTTTAAATGCATACAGTTCAAGCTGATCAATGACTCAAAATAAGAACACTTGGATTTTATCTGTTTCAATCAAAGATAAATAGGAAGTAGGAAGTGTGGTTCCTATGCGGGGAGTTTCTGCAACCCGGACAGAGGTTTCTGTCGTCACTGTCAAAGCAAACCTCCATTATCCTTTGTTAGTGACAGAAGAAAAGATGGAAGGTGCCAGAGGAACAGGTATAATTGACTCTTTCTCTGTTCCAGGCAGCGAGAGTCGCATCGGTCTGCTGGAACTGGGAAACGTCTTTGTCAGCACAGAGCGGAGGGCCGCTTGTTATACAAGGAGACGGAGTGAGTGGCAGATACAAAGAAGCAAATTCAAACAACTGATGAGTATCTTTTAAAGTGGAAATGTTTGACGCTAGCACCGTGCCCCAGGGGTAATGGCAGCTCGAGGCTTGAAAGTGTAGATGTGAGCCGCTCTATATGGGAGTGCATGCACTGAGACATCTCATAGCTACATGTGTGAGCTGATCCCACCCTGGAAACAGCTCAGGAAAAAGGTGGGAAACTATTGAAACTGATAGTAGTAGATGTATTTCAATGTGTTAGAACGTATCATGCAGAGATTTTATATATCTTGCTGTTTATATATGCTTTGAGCTCAAGGACTGAGAGTGGATCCGTGCAAAGAGAAACTAAAGCAGATAACTTAGACTTGGTGAACAAGAGAGAATGGCTAAAACAAAGGAAAAGATATGATTAATTGTTCAATATATTAGTTTTTCACAATTCAGGAATTTTACTTTACATTAATGTTTAACCTTGACCTGTTTGAATCCACAGCCAAATTTCTTCCTGCCTCCTTATTTTCACGGACTTCCAAGATCCCGAGCGTCAAAGATGATGTCAGGGTGACCAAAAAATTTATTTTTATGCTGTACCAAAAGAGGAGAAATCTTGTCAGGGATCAGATGAGCTGACTGGAAGTCAAGTAGCCATATGTGCAGTTTACAGTTCTCATCAGGCGACTTTTTTCTTTCCTATAAAATGAAGTGATCTTAAGTCCTACTGTTGAGCTGAATTTATGTCCCGCGCTCCTCTAACTGAGTATAGGTGAGGGCGTCTCCCAACCTGGAGCAGACTCCAGGTGAAGATAATTAAGGGATCAGTTGGGAGATGTTCACTCACTGGGCAGCAATGAGCACTATGAAGGTGCCTGGGTGAATGCACTGCAGGAAAGTTTGTACCAAAGAGAAGGAGCCGGTGAGCCACAAATTGTTTGAATATTCAGATTGAAATGTTAAAATATTATGAAAAGTTAAAAAACAAAAAGAGGAATTATTTAAAATGTATTTGAGAAAGTAAATTAATACTTGAATGTAAAGATTTATCACTGAATAATGCTTTGAATGTGTTTGACTTTGGGTTTAGATCTTATATTTTGTTTCAGGAATAATATTGTTATTTAAAGGATGTTATTCATTCTCTGTGTTTCTGTTTAAAGGTTTTTCACCTACTGCTACTACTACTGCTAGTACTAATATCAATGCTACTATTGTTGATTGAACTTTCAAATAAAAAAGAAAAAAGGAAAGAATCAACTTTGGTGTTCTGAGTGAAATCCTGTAAAATCTCTGGAAGCAACCTGCAGTTTAAATCCACTTGACACCTACAGATCCATGCTACCTCTCTGCCGTTCCTCAAGTAAACAAATCAATTAGTCATCAGTCGTCATCAACCAACTCCTTCCTGATCACCCTGCTCTCTCCCCTCAGACCATCCAAAATGTTAAACTGACTTCTTCTAGTTGTTGGCATCCAGATTCTTGCTGCTCTTTAAATAAAACATTAAAACTCACTGGTTGGGGAGTGTTGGCCTGATGGTCAGAGCAGTGCGCTTGTGCTCTGAGAAGGTTGCAGGTACCCGGTTCGATACCCACAGCCTGCACTCTGGGTCCCTGAGCAAGACCCTTAACCCCACACTGTGTGGAATTTAATTTATTATCATACTCTGTGTGATTCTGCATGAGGGTCAAACCAACATGACAGGTATGGCCTGAAGCAGATTGGGTTTTTAGGATGGTTATGATGTAAAACCTGAAATATAAATTGAAATCCACACCAGAGGATAATCAAAATTCTTATGGAACTTATTTTATTTTTATCTTATGTAAAAATTTAATAAATCAATACCAGCACATGAAACTTTAAGATGGTTTCAGTGTCACAAAAAAGCTCCCTCTACTCTATACTTTCCCTTATTTCAGGTTATTTTTAAGTCATAGGGAAATAGACATTCCAACTGTTGCATTTCCGAATTCTCCTGAGTGGTGCACAATTTTACACAAGTAAATAGACTTTGTATTTCATCCAGTTAGCCTCTTATTGGTATAAATGGACTGTTATCTACGATCTTGTTAAAGTCGTAGGTAAGTGGCTGTTCCAACCGTTGCAGTTCTGAATTCTCCTGAGTGGTGCACAACTTTACACGAGTGAATAAAGTGAATGTGATTGGTCGTTTATCAAGAGGGCGGGATTCTTGTGGTGGAAGGTTTACAAGCAAGTTTGGTTGTGGCCGGTGTCTCGGAAGCATCTTGCTAACCAGTTAGCAACTTAGTGCTAGTAGGTTCCCAATGGGAAATTCCATTGGGACCAAGTAGCAATAAATTGGTGACTTAGAAACAACACTGTCAAGGAACGCTATGGACAGAGGAAACATGCAAGAGGAGGAGAGTTTTGTGTCTGAGGTCGTGGATGAGTCTCCTCCGTCATACATTTTATATTTAGAGGAGGAAAGTGGGAGGAAGATGTTGTGGAAGAGGACGCCAGGGCGGCAGAAGCTTGGTTTGGTGTAGAAGGCTTACAGTCGTACATGTTTGATAACCTGACAACAGCCAGATGCATGTCTAGCTCCACCTAGCTCCACTCACATACATCTGGGACACCGCTCATTGAAAGTGATTTCCCCAACCAAATTTATGGTCTGGCCAATCAGGACGCAGGGCGGGTGTTTCCTGGATGTGATGTAGTGGAGAAGCGTGCACAATGTTGCCTTTTATCCGCACATTTTCATGGCACAAACGACATTGATCATTTACCGACATTGCGCTGATTCCACTGTTGCTATATCCAAGATGTCGGCTGTTCTGTTTTGTTTTTTTCCTGCGTCGCTCTCACAGCGTCCCGGTTAGCTTCGGTGTGAGTGGTTGAAATAGCACGTCGATAAAGATGACAGACAAGTGGCTTATCCAATCATATGCAAGGAGTTTTGATAAGGCCCAGCCTTCAGTAAAGGCAATTCCTATAGCGGTGTCCCAGATGTATGTGAGTGGAGCTAGGCGGAGCTACACATGCATCTGGCTGTTGTCAGGTTACATGTTTGAGCCCTTGCCTCGTAATGCTACCAGTTCTGTTAGCTCTACGCCTGCAGAAGACACAGACGTCCATCCCCGTGAACACTGGGACGGAACTCAATGGGAAAGGAAATTATTCTTTTTTTCAACCGTTGCGTATATTAGCTGCGACATATGAATCAAGATGCTATGAGCGAAACAGTTAACACTAACTGGCCTGCATAAGATAACGAGAAAAAACAAACAGATTTTAAGACAAGATTTTTTTTTTTAAATAGTAATTTCCTAAATTTTGGGACAATATCACCTGATAAATGTTTAAGCCAAAATGATTTGACATTTAAAAATGACTTTCCTATGACTTGAAACAAAAAAGAAAAGTTGGAAATAAACCAACAAAAATTAATAGACTGTATTTGCAGATAAATTAATGAACATTACTTGTGAATCTTAAGGTAAAGTGAAAGGAATCTGATTTAATTTGAGTCTGTATGATTATTTTGCTCTGGTTTAATTTTACTGCCTGGTACACTTCAGTGGCTTCACTCTGTAGAAGAGCAATTAAGAAGAAATTAAGACAAGCTGTTTTATACAGTTCAGGAATGTATTCTGAGTCTTTTGGAGCTCATTATTTTTAGAATCATAAACCTTTTTAATGCAATAAGGGTTTTTCCTTGAAAGCAAGAAAAATAAGTCCAGCACTAATTAGCATCTCCCTGCCACAAAAACAGAAACCCAAAACCCATCCATCACCTCACTTCCTCCCAGAGGCAAGCGTTTCTGAGCTTCCCCAGCAGCTGTCGGGCCGGACGAGCAGTTTCTGCTCTCCATTAAAACTGTCATCCCCACTGAATGACTCTCTTTAATCACCTCAAATATCATTTCACACAAGGAGCTTTAATCCCCTCCAGAGCAACGCAGAAGACAAAGGCACATCAAGGGAGAAGTAGCAGACTGGCAGCTGGCAGTACCATGCGTAAGGACTTCTCCGGGAGAGCGTGCAAGGCTGCTGCTGCGTGGACCGGCTAAATGAGGAAAGATGAAAAGAATCAGAATTTATTACCGTAAAATCACGTTGAGTTTGTCTGCTTCTATCAACGTAGTGGGAGCACCCTGCCTTTGATTCGCTGGGTGCTCTTGAATGCACAACGTTTCCTTTGAGCTGGCAGTTTGATATGACCAAGTGATCCTCCTTGATGGGACAGATCAAAGACTTAATTTTCTGCCTGTCTGATGATTCTGTGTTTGCTGGGCAGCTTTGTGCCAGCATTCTTGCAGGGTGACCACCCCCTGGAATAACTGCGTGTCCAGATTCAAACTTACTGCTGAGCTCCTGGTACCTTCTTTGTTGTTTGGGTTTTGCTTTTTCTAGTACTGGCAAAAGCCATTAGTGGTATTTTGGCTGTTTTAAGATACGAGAACCAGGTAGAAGCAGAAAATAAGTTTTCTAAAGCGATTATTGGCTTTAGATCATGAAGAAAGGAACTCACAGAAATAAGACTTGGAACCTCCATCTTTCCTCCCCAGGCTTTTTTAGACGTTTTTAAGACTGGTGTCCCACAGGGCCGTGTTCTGAGCCCAGTGGCATATACAGTTAACCTGACTCCGCCAGATGGATTTGCTGGATTTGCTCCGCATATCCATCTGGAAACCTTCCGTTGAAGTAATTTTGGGAAGGGGTGAAGCATATGACATACCAACAGAGCGACGACAAAAACACAACCACAAGCCAGGCTACTCTTGCTGCTGCAGGTAAAGGCTCGTTAGCTCAGCAAATAAGCAACATGTCGGCAAAGGATATTATATTTCAATGAAGAAATACTTTGTAATTCTGATAAAACTTGCTCGATAGCCATGCTAACGCTAGTTTCATCGGCTGAGCCGCCATGTTCTTTAGACTGAACTGTTGCGCTTCTCGTTGCGTCACACCTCAACCCGCCTCAAAGCCAACGCTGATTGGACGTTCGTTTGGTGAACGGCTCCAAATTTTCATTAATGGAAAGTAGCCAGACTGATCTGCGAGTGAAACCTTGAAAGCTCGCGAGATCAGGATGGTCTCACGAGGCTAATATACAGTTGCAGCCATTCGAAATGGGCCTTAAAAGCCAGCCGAATAGCAGCCCATTTCACTGTAGCTCCCAGCAAAATCCCCTCCAACTTCCAGCCCCCGGCCTTCTTCTGGGCGTGCATATTTTTACTCTGACTCCCACCCTTTCACTTTAAATTACAGGGTTGACAAGGAGATTACACACTTCTTTTTAAATCTTGTGTCACAAATCATGACATTAAGAATATTTTTAATACATGGAGGATCATGAATGGAAAGGTGAAATAACTTAATTTTTTCACTTTTGCAAGAGTGTATTCCAGCATCCAGCTGCCAGCCGTGGGCATTGTCAGTTTCACTAGCTCTGGTGAATTTAAATGGTGAAGTCCTCTGGCGTCTTCAATAATTATTTGTTAATTGCAGATGTGTCTAGTAGTTCCCATTGATTTTGCTTGTAAGCGGGGAGAATGGCGCTAAGGCTTTTTTAGCACCGTGGCGTCACTGCGGGAAGATGGCGGCAGGAGGAAGGTGTTACTATATTTGGGCAAATGGCGGCTCGGACTCGGTATTGTCGCGAGGAAAATATTTTTTTTACTGATTAATGCTAAATTCATTAAATCACAGCAAATGTATTAGTTTTAGGTATAAATAATGATCCTTTGATTATTCCTTGCTGACCGGACTTCTCCTTTGACACACATCTCATCAAAATACTTTTGAATTCTGAGAATTAAATCAGAAAACTAACTTTTTACCAGCAATCTGCAATTGTGAAACTCTATAATCTAAAGTCAGTACCACAGACAAAGTAGCCAAAAAGGATTCAACAGAGAAAAAAAAGAACACACTGCATCTAACATTAAGTTGCAGCCACACCTGCAAACTAGCTCCAAGTTTAACCACCTCATTCAGTTAATAGTCTAGAACCAAGATACCAGATACCAGAGTTATCCAAAAACATGACAAAAAAAGATCAAAATCTAAGGAAAAAAGGTACACAAAGAGCAAGTCGTATAATCTTTCTATGTGGCAAGTATAGTTTAGTTAGATATTTCTTGAATTAGGATTAGAGTGTAGTGTAGCACATTTACACTGGAAAAAATGGAAACCTAGACAAATCATTTTTATCTTAAAATAAGTAAAGATGAAATTTGATTGAGGAGAGTATCAGTATATATTTTGCTAATGGAAAAAGACAATTTACATTTGAAATAAGAAAATACTATTGTATTCTCTCATTTCAAGTGCTTTTTATTCATAATATTCATATTAAGTATAGAAATAATATATCTAATGTAAATATCTTCATTTACCTACCTGTATTTGCTGTAAATGCAATTTAATTTTTCAGAACAAATATAAAACCTTCTGAGAGTGCCTCAAAGCACATAAACTATAAGTAAATGTATCCAAAGCTATTTTCAGATTCTGTTTTAAAACTTCGTATAACTTAATCATGTTTAAATCTTTAAAATAATTTTAAAGGAATCGCATTGTGCTATTGTACTTTAATAGTTTTAATAAGAAAAACTCAAAAATGATCCCCTTCTCTATAAAAAGCTGCTTTAATGAGCCGCACCTTCAGGACTCACACATTGCTGCAAAATGAGAGAAGTAAAACCTTGTATTCCAGCTGATTCACAGCATTTACATTTTAGAGAACACATCCACTCCTCTGCAAGCTTCCACGCAACATGTCGTCTCCGGTAATTGACAGATATGGGATACGGAACAGGAGAGACAGACAGCTGAGTGACAGATAGATGGAAAGGTAGAGATGGAAAAAAAAAGGTGTTCAGAGAGAATGCAAATTGCTGATACTCACTTTGAATGCTTTGGTCAGTGTACTGCATAGTCAGGCAGTATGTTTGTTAAAAACCCACAAAGAACAAAACAGGTTACAGTTGACAATAACCCTCATAAGCAGTAAAGAGACCATTTAATAATGGTTAAGAGATAGTTTAACGTTTGGTTTATTTTTTAAATAATCCTAAACCATTTAAACAGGTCATTTATTAAAGTATTTAGTCCACTAATGTTAGGGTCAGGGCTAAACTAACATGGTAGGGCACTATACATGCATCTAACATATGCATCCATTGATGTTAGGGTGAGGTGAGATAACATGAAAGATCTATATCAGGGGCCAATTAAAAATCAGGGAAGAAAATCATGAACTAGTAAAGGTCCAGAGACATTTTTAATTCTAATCTGTTACTTTAAACAGAATTTAACACTGAAATAAAATGAGGTGATTATGAATCCATGTTATACATTGAATGTTTTAATTAAATTTGTTGTATTTAAATCTCAAAATAGAAAAATTGAAAATTTTCCATTTTAAAATCTAAAATGTGTTTTAAGTAGAGAACAACAATTGTTCAGTTTTGTATAAAGACAATTTCCTGATTCGAAGATTTTATAAAACACCTGAACTGATCTTTTTTTTCTTCCTTATGTCTTAATGTTGGCAGTGGGCTTTATTCTGCCCTGCAAGGCTTTAAACCTGGGTTAGAATGGAGACAAAGCCATTCTAAAGCACATATCAAGGAGCTCATTCTGAGCCTGGATCCATATTTATTTTTGATTCTGTTCATGGTGGAGAATCCTGCTTCACAGCAGCAGGTTGAGCAAAACATTCTCTAAATGTGCAGGGTCATCTTTGAGCACCATTTCACCACAGTTCTTCCAGCAGTCCACACTTTCTCTGCTCTCTTTTTCTCATAATGTTCTCCTTCTTTCCCATCGCCCGGCTTGCCACAGGTTTGCCTGCTGTGTCTAAAAGTAGCAGCAGCAGCAACCCAGACTGACAGCAGCTCATTGGCTAATGTGGATCACGTGCAGCCTGGTGCCGGACGGCTTTACCATATAATGAGGAGAAGCAGCAATGAAGTTACACATTGTCGACAACATGCTGTAATTTATAAATTATTTAAATTCAGGTTGGGTCCGGATTAGCCAGCACATGGATTCGGATCCTGGGAGAGCAAACAGGCCAGATCATGACGGGGCGTGGCGTAGGGACACCTCCGACCACACCCAACCAGGTGAGGTATGCTTCCCCCTGCCTGCCCAAAAATATAAAAAGGCTTGAAGTAGAAAAAAAATGAGTGTGCCCATCTGGCTAAAGTAGAAGAACAGTTTGGACATGGATGTGGAGTTGGTGGGTCCGCGCGACCTGGAAGCCATTGAAGAAATATCTATTATTTTTGTAATATATATATATATATATATATATATATATATGGTATATATATATATATATATATATATATATATATATTAGTGCTGTCAAATTATTAGGTTTATCGCGCCAACGCGAGGCCATTTTAACGGGCTATAATTTTTTAACGTGGAGATTTAACGCTATGTGGTTTCCTATGGGTACAATTCTTTCCAAGTACATCCCGGGCTGCAGCCTGCGCAGGAGAGGGCTATTTTCCCCAGTGTATTTCTCTCATAGGCTTCCAGAGCTGAGCTCCTCAAGGAAAAAAGGTTTTCATACACTGGGTGACGCTTAGTGCCTTTTCTTAGGCCTCACTCACCAACAAACAAGGTTGATTGTCTGGTAACTAGTAGCAACCTGAAATACGCTTGAGAAAACAGATTACTGAGGTGAAATGGAATTCTGCTATTGCACTCTTGCCGCCTGTGCACGCCAGCGTACAGGTCGGTATCGTGGTGTGTGTGTGTGTGTGTGTGTGTGTGTGTGTGTGTGTGTGTGTGTGTGGGTGGGTGGGTGGGTGGGTGTGTGTGCGTGCTCATTTTTGTTAAGAGGCTGAAAAAGTAACTTTCTAGGGTATAGACTACCTCCATCTAGTGATGTTGGTCCTATTGATTTTGATGTATTGATTGAAAAAATTGTTCATTATTACCTTGGTTAATTAACATCTAATGTTAACTCTACTAAATTTTATAGCAGTAGGGTAAAATGCTTGTCTTTGTTCAAAAAGACTGTATTAACTGTAAAAGATCTGTCTTTTACATCGTGCTTCCTGTTTTCAGGGCCTTTTTTGCCTAATGTATTTGTTTTTATTTTATGGGTGAAGCAAACAGCATTCTCAGACCTGTTTTCATTTTTAAAAAGAACATTGGCACAAACCTAGCCTGTATGTATTTTTTGTATGTCATCGAGGAGTAGTTTTAAATGATTTTCAATCAGGAAATAAAGTAGCGATTAAAATGCCATTAATCGCGCAAGTTAACTCAGGCATTGATGTTATTAATCGCGATTAAAAATTTAATCGATTGACAGCACTAATATATATATATATATATCTTTTTTAATATTCAAAGGCTTAAAAATTAATAAAAATGTGTGTAACTCATCAGGCTAACGTAGTAAAACAATTTCACAAAGAATTTCAGTCGGTGGGTCACATGACCTGGAAGCTATTGAAGAAAAGTCCCAACTTTTGTCTTTGAAAATATCTTAAAAATGGAAAATAGCTTCAAATTGCATAAAAGCAAGTGTGCCTTACATTTGTTATTTATTGGCATGATTTTATATTAGATTGGTCGTAGCTGGTCATTAGATAAGGAATTTCATGATTTTTCTTTTTTCTCAAGAGTGCTTGGTTTAAAGATTTGTTGACGGTCCCTAACTGCACCACCGCGGGGTGGGAGCAGCTGAGAGACGCTGGCCGAGATCAGAGTCCCTCTGTCGGATCAACCATTAGATCTAGATGCTAGAGCTTGAATATCCAATATCCAACTTCAAACAAACGCGGTGATGACGGCTTGGTTCTGCTGCGCTCTGGCGACCAAAATCCCTGACGATTTTGAAATTCCCCCCGGACATTTTTGGTATGAAAAGTAGGACATATTCGGGAAAAGAAGGATGTCTGGTCACCCTAGGAAAAAGACTACTACAAAGAGAATCCAGTAGATCTTGTTATTGCCTTCCTGGAATGGGTGACAATAGTTGAATTAACTTTTGGCTCTCAAATGGTATCCGTGCCCTATTGGTTGGTACTCACCGATACTGATACCACCATTTTAATGGTGGAATCAGGTACTTTTTTGTATCTCTACTTCTGTCTCCTTGAACCCCAGTTGGCCTCGGTAGATGATCGCTCACACTGAGGCTGGTTCTGCCGGAAGTTTCTTCCTGTTAAAAGGGAGTTTTTCCCTCTCCACTGTCGCGCCAAGCATGCTTAGTGTGAGGGATTGTATTCAGAGTCAATTAGTCGATGCAATCAACTGTTTTTTTTTAGATAGAATAATTTAAAATAAATTTGACTGGATGATCTGGCGAACTTTAAAGTGCCTTGAGACGACATGGCTGTGCTGTGAATTGGAGCTTATATAAATAAACTGAATCTCTTAATTAAATTTTGTGAAAAACGTTTTACTGCCTTTAATAACAGATCCAACATGAACGTCCACAATATCCTCCTACTTCAAAGAAACTAGAACCTCTCTGATTAGTGTGAAAATGAAAAAAAGACCTTGTTTAAGCTTAGTTTCATTTAGTTTGTCAGATTATATCGCCTCATTTTGTCAGGGCTTCAACGCAGCCTCCCCCCCCCAGACTGCTGCCAAATGTGAAACAGCAGGATACTTTCTGACAAACAAAAAAATGCTGTGGCTGACGTGTGGTTTTAAACTTTGCTGTTGCTTTAGACAGAAAGCTCCCGTTTATCATATATGTTGGATAGATGTGTGGTTTTTATTCCCACACAAATTTGAGAAAGTCGTCTGAATTTAAGCGCTATTTCCAAAAAAAAGAAGAAGTTACAAATCACCTTTACCGAGCAATGAGACCGATACAGCTCGTTTAGATCTACTTTGGAAGATGGCTTGTGTTGTTCCTCTCAGTCGCTTTGATTGCCTGCACTCTGACAAAAAGCTTGTAAAGAATGTAGATGCCTTCTACACTTCAGCTTAAATTTCCTCTGTTTGTGTTAACTCCCATTTCATAACGGACATGGTAGAAATCCTGAAAGCCTGCTCCTGTTTGCTTTCTGCTCCAAATAACACATCACAACAAAAAACAAAAATATGTACCGCTTCTGAAAATCCATTTCAGCCTTAATTTGGGGAAAGGTTGAGTTTTTTTATTTCACCTTTTACTATAAATTGTAAAGTTGTAGGAATTATAGCATTGATAAAAACAAAAAAATTAGAATTGATTTATACATAAATGGTTACACTTCCATCAGTTGGACATGGCTAGAGACGGATCTTTAACTTGTGCAAAGATTTGTCAGTGAGCTCAGAGATCCATTCATCTTGTGAACTTTCTGAAACATCTAACTTCCCAACAAACATCAAAGCTGCCTCATTAGTTTACTTTGTCACATTCTAGCCTGATTTTAAAGGTTCTAGTTGAATAGAGAATGAGAGAAACTATCTCTGAGATCCAGTAGAAACATCTGAAGAGGAAGGTTTGAAACGTCCAGGTGGGGCTGAGCTAAAGTAGCTTACAGTATTGTTAGAGTATGTTAGAAATTACATTTTAATACCAAAGACGAATGAAGTGGCCTACATAAAAAAAAAAAAAAATTTGATATGAAATATAACAAAACACAAAATGCTCAATCCTTTGTTGAATCATGAAAACCTAAACTTTAGAATAAAACAACCTGTCTGATAATATACAGTAGGATAAATTATCTTAAAAACTTTCGCTTAAAACCAATGAAAGCAAAAAAAATACCATTTATTAACACTCACCGGCCACTTTATTAGGTACACCTGTCCAACTGCTCGCTAACACCTGTCTAATTTCTAAGTAGCCAATCACATGGCGGCAACTCAGTGCATTTAGGGCATGTAGACATGGTCAAGACAATCTCCTGCAGTTCAAACCCTAGCATCAGTATGGGGAAGAAAGGTGATTTGAGTGACTTTGAACGTAAGCATGATTGTTGGTGCCAGAAGGGCTGGTCTGAGTGTATTTCAGAAACTGCGCTGATCCACTGGGATTTTTCATGCACAACCATCTCTAGGGTTTACAGAGAATGGTCCGGTAAAAGAAAAAAACATCCAGTGAGCTGCAGTTCTGTGGGCGAAATGCCTTGTTGATGCCAGAGGTCAGAGGGAGAATGGCCAGACTGGTTCGAGCTGATAGAAGGGCAACAGTGACTCAAATAACCACCCGTTACAAACCAAGGTGGGCAGAAGAGCATCTCTGAACGCACAGTACGTCGAACTTTGAGGCAGATGGGCTACAGCAGCAGAAGACCACACCGGGTGCCACTCCTTTCAGCTAAGAACAGGAAACTGAGGCTACAATTTGCACAAGCTCATCGAAATTGACAATAGAAGATTGGAAAAACGTTGCCTGGTCTGATGAGTCTCGATTTCTGCTGCAACATTCGGATGGTAGGGTCAGAATTTGGCGCCTACAACATGAAAGCATGGATCCATCCTGCCTTGTATCAACGGTTCAGGCTGGTGGTGGTGGTGTCATGGTGTGGGGAATATTTTCTTGGCACTCTTTGGGCCCCTTGGTACCAATTGAGCATCGCTGCAACGCCACAGCCTACCTGAGTATTGTTGCTGACCATGTCCATCCCTTTATGACCACAATGTACCCAACTTCTGATGGCTACTTTCAGCAGGATAATGCGCCATGTCATAAAGCTGGAATCATCTCAGACTGGTTTCTTTGAACATGACAATGAGTTCACTGTACCTCAAATGGCCTCCACAGTCACCAGATCTCAATCCAACAGAGCATCTTTGGGATGTGGTGGAACGGGAGATTCGCATCATGGATGTGCAGCCGACAAATCTGCGGCAACTGTGTGATGCCATCATGTCAATATGGACCAAACTCCCTGAGGAATGCTTCCAGCACCTTGTTGAATCTATGCCACCTAAGAATTGAGGCAGTTCTGAAGGCAAAAGGGGGTCCAACCCGTTACTAGCATGGGGTAGCTAATAAAGTGGCCGGTGAGTGTATTTCTTAGGCTTTGGGATTTTGATCTTTTTGGGAGTCCATGAAGCAGACACCCTGTTATGCTGCTATAGGCTTAGACTGCTGGAGGACAGAGGCACCCCTTTTATCATTCTGTTTCATTCCATCTAAATTATCCCATTCTGCAGTACTTGTTAGCTAAACCAATAACTTTGTGTTCTCTTTCATTCCTTTAGACAGGAAAACTGGCTCAGACCTCAGAACTGCTTAACTATTTATTTCACAGGCAGAGCCGCTGGAGGAGCTGGTTTATCATTAGCTTTTCTAACAAGACAATATTTATAGATCAGTGGTTCTATGTTCCTCTTGCATATCTGCTTCTGTTTCTTTAAACCCCCAGTCCACCTCTGCAGATAGCCACCCACAATGACACTGTTTCTGCTGGAGGTTTATTCCTGTTCAAATTGAGTTTTTCTTTTCTCTCTACACACTCACTCCATGCATGCTTATTGTGAGGGATTGCTGTAGAATCAATGACACAATACAAGCAAATATCTATTGTTTCTACATCCTCATCCAGGAGGATGGAATCCTGCAAAGTCAAAGCCTGGATACAGTCAGCTAGTTTTCCTTAGATTGAAATGTTTTACCTTTCTAACTGGATGATCTGGCTAAATAATGTCTGTAAAGGGCTCTTTGAAGATGTTTTATGAATTAGGACTAAATAAATAAACAGAACTGAAGAATAAATCATCAAATAAAAACAACTTTCAGAGCTAGAGACAATCAGTGTGTCTGAATTTAGGCGACAATTTTACCTTTGGGTGATCCCTAGAAGAGAAAGTTCCTCCAGATCCACTCAAACAGTTTAACTTAACAAGCAGATTAACAACATATCTGGGGATTAGAAGTCATGACTAAAGTACAGATTAGGGTTTGTGAAATTCAGAAAGTTTAGAATGAGGATGAACTGTGGAATATCCATTTCACCATTTAATCTAAATTCAGATAAAGAGGTCCCCCCCTGGCATTATGGGATTGGATATGACTAAAGCTCCCCTGTGGTGGCGATCCTTAAAGCATAATGCAACATCAGTAACAGGTTTTCTATGATCGCTGTGTTGCTTTTAGATGTTAACCATTCAGCCTAGTAACGCTCCTGTTTATAGTAGCTCAACGCTCACTAGAACAACTCTAGCTCAACTTCAAATGAGCCAAACTATTGCTTTGATGTGTTTACTGCCATTAATTCTAATAATAACTAAAATGTTTTAACGGTCCGAGCCAAAAGGTTACAGGCATCAGCCAAGTAGCTTTTCTACAATCTGTATTTATGTGTAAATATGGAAAGCGCAAAAACTAGAGATTGGAAGGAAGGAATGAAATGAAGCGGAACAGAGGAAAAAGACAAAAAAAAAAACATTAGTAAGACAAGGAAAGGAGGAAGGAAGTACACCACTATGGTCGGAAAATTTTGTTTCTCTTATTTTATATATTAATTTATGTCATTTACTCACATTACACATTACTTTATCACCTGCAGGGCCAAACAATTCTCCTGCGTGAGAGTGTTTTTAGACAAGACATACCTTCTTCCTAAAGCAAACCAGATTCTTTTTCAAGGTTTCTTCATAACATGTTACCGTTTAACCAAAAGTGTCAGTAATTTGTTTTTACTCCAACAACTTTCCATTATTGTAACTAAGGGGGAACGAACAGTGCCCAGGCAAAACAGGGCTGATTACCAAACAATAAGGGCTGTATGATGAACTGTTCTATTTTTGCTAAGATAAAAATAAAGTGCTGACTGAGTGACAGCCATCGATCTCCGTTTATTTAACTGGAGCAAATATTTGAATACTTTTTCCCCCGCTACAACAAGTGAGAAAGCAGATATCAAAGAAGTGAAGGCTGAAGAACACAAAAAGGAATGAGTTAAGAAACACAAGAATTGACAAATGAATGAGCAATGAAGACCCAGAAGACAGCGATGAAGGAAGGACATTAGAAAAGAAGGCCTAAGTTAGTAAATAATGCATACGTTAGGGATACAAATACAAAAATACAGAAATATTAGCCATCTATTAGCTCTCCTTATAGATGGGTAATAATTGTTTATAGATATATTATTATGCTTTGATTAAAAAGGTGATTAAGACAAAACTGTCCAGTTACTTTCCAAAAAGTGATGCTAACCCTTTCAACTATATATGTTAACGATATGTCAGACTGTTACCACCTTATAAGCAAAATAAACATTTGCCAACATATTTGTTTAACTCAAGATGAAATAATAACTTAAACTTATGGATGTGTTACAACCTGTTTGCTGCTTAATAAATAACATGCATGCAGGAGTGTTGGCCTTGTGGTTAGAGCAGTGCACTTGTGCTCTGAGAAGGTTGTAAGTAGCCGGTTCGATCACCAAAGCCTGCACTCTGGGTCTCTGAGCAAGACCCTTAACCTCACACTGCTTCCTGGGAGCCGCACAATGGTAGTCCACTGTTCCCCAAAGGGATGGGTTAAATTCAGAGAGGTCAATTCGTTGCACTGTAGATGTGACAGTGTAATGACAATAAAAACTGGAAAAAATGCTTACAGTTAATTATGCTGCTATAGGCTTAGACTGGCTGGAGGATATAGGGACCTCTATTTCATCATTCTGCTTCATTCTATCTCTATTCTCCCACTCTGCAGAATCTATTAGTTCAATCTCTAATGTTCTGCTCTCTCTGCTTTTTCTCATAGTAGCTTTGCCCTGTCTAGCTCTTGTTTGCTTGTGACTCCATCCTGGAGAGAAATATCAGCTGTGCTGCTGCCATCAACACCTTTATTTATAGATGTCCAAGATCTGCGTGTTTTCCAGTGTGGTCCTGTTTCTTTTACGGCTGTGACTGGCTGGATGTGTCCTCTTTATTCTCTGACATGGGAGCTGGCTCTGAGTTTGTCTGCCTGGTTGTGGCAACACCTGGACAGGGCCGTCCTCTGGAGCTGGCTGCAACTTTTTCTATATCTGCTTCTGTTTCCTGAACCCTTTTCAGATCGGCAGATGGCCACACTGAGCCTGAGTTTTCATGCTGGAGAGTTTCTTACTTCACCTGTTAAAAGGAGTTTTCCTCTCCACTGTCTTTTTCACAGCATGATTTGTGTAAGGGATTGCCTACAAGTCAATGTGTCGATGCAATCAACCGGTTTTCCTTAGATAGAAAAGTTTGAATCAATTTGACTATATCATCTGGTGATCATAGCCAAAAATGCCTTAAGATGACATGTGTTGTGAATGAGGCGCTATATATACACTAAATGGAATTGAATTGAAAAAGGGGGTACCAAAGTGCTTTTTTAAACTCCCCATTTTTCTTTTTTTCAATAATCATCAAATTACGATAAATACTAAAATCCCAGGCCAAACGCCTTTATAATCTGTCGTGTAGGAAACATTTAGTCAGAATTCTTCCTCTCATACAACAATCTAAATTCAATGTTTTCCTCCTTTTAGTACACACACATCAAGAAAAAAGACATTTTATTTAGTCTTTTTTATAAAATGGGTGTCAGAGCTGATGTGTCTGTGCAAGTATAAATATCCCAGTCTCTGACGGACGGATTACCTGTCAGTGGCAGCAGGTTTTTCCTGTCATGAACTGGAGCTTGGAATATCTATTACACGCGTCCTCTTCAACCTTTGAGGGACACAAGCCCATGTTGCTGGGTGAAAGGACATGGCTCCTGCATCAGGCGGCCCATCCTTCTTTGTCTCCGCAGGGCCTGCTGGGACCTCTTAGGTGACAGCGTCACTCGAGCTGAGGTGGAGGGCTTCCTCCTGCCGGCTGCTTGGCCGCCTGCCTGCCCCTCCTTGCCGGCGCTCAATGGGCATTGATCCCCCAGCAGCGACACCGAGTCCCAGAGTGGGGTAAGCAGATACACCTTGTTGCCTCCGACAATCATTCTGCCCCTGTAGGGACAGGTCGTGGTAAATTAATAGTGTGCTTGCAGCGACTAGATATTGGTAATGTATTTGCTATTGATGGAGTGAGATAACATGAGTAGCTTCAGCCTTACTTAACACAAAGCATAAATCCTCCAAGGCCGTCCATGAGAAGCGAGCAAAAGCAGTGAGTTATTTGTCGCTTTACTCGATCAGATTGCAGACATATTAATTCACGAGTTCCACCTCAAAATCTGATGGAAGTCATTTTTACTTATTGATCTTCATAAGATAAACACACTGAAAACAATGTTTGGGAAGCGCCTGAAGGTGGAAACATCAGACCCATTCATTCCCTTTGATCTTCAGACCAAATCCACTTGATTTTATCACCTATTAGGAGCCATAACAGTGTTTCATTCTGTGACCTCGTCAACACAGGCCCAAGTTCACTATAAAAGTGATGCACTTTGAAGTTCCCCTCTGTCGAAAGGAAGAGGAGAAGATCCATTACTTAGTAACACAGGCTGCCAAGAGAGGGAAAAAAATCATCACATTTCTTAACAAAATAGCAACACAGTAACAGATGGTAAACTGGAAAGTTCATTGATTTTATACTCCATAAAGCCCAAATGTTCCCCTAATTGCATCCACTCACATTCATCATCCCCACGCCTCAGTTTGGAGCGTTTTGGCTCCTCTTAAAAGGTTTGTGCTAATCTGAAATCATACAGACAGCTCAAACAAAAGACTTTTACATCTAACTAAATGTTTGATGCTTAGGTTTGTTAGATTTATTGGTATTATTTTGAATTGTTAAATGCTGGACACAATACTCTAATTATGCCGCTTCAAAAGTTGTAGGAAATAATAAAATTTAAATGTGATAAATGGACTCTCTTTTCAGATGATATTGTCAAAAAATCTATTTTAAAAAAACCGAAATCTATCTTAAGAATCTGCGTTTTAATCATTATCTTATTCAGGCCAGTTAGTAATGCATGCGCTTACTAATTGATAATCCTTATATGGCGGTCTATGGCGAGGAAGAATCATCCGACTCTTGACACTAAACTGCCTCCTCCATAGCGTTCACTGCGGCAGTGTCGTTTCTAGGAGAATACCCAGAACTTGAATTGCTATTTGGTTCAATGGAATTTCCCCATTGGGAACCTACTAACACTAAGTTATAGTAACTAGTTAGCAAGATGCTTTCGACATAAACTGGTCACAACCAAATCCTGCTTACCTAACTCTTCGGCCACCTTGATAAAAGCGTTATTCCAAATTCACTTTACATTCACTGCAAAGTCGCGGTACAACTTCGGAGAATTCAGAAATGCAACAAGTTTAACATATTCTCATTATCAGTGATGAAATAGTACCAAAAGTTATGCACAGTATTTGTAATGCGTTTTGGGCGTTTTTCCTCAAAAATACATCAGTGGCGCATGCTTCTGCGAACAAAAAAAAAAAAAAGCAACGAATCCGTAAGATTTCATCGTAAAAATGGGGAAAACAGTGCAATAATTACCTCTTTTCATGTCTCTAACTACGTTGCTTGCTGTTTATATCTTAGAGGTTAGGGTCAGGGTTAGGGCTAATTGGCAATTTCTATTCTATATTTGTGACGAATGCGTAAGATGCGCATGCGCATACTCTGGCAAAACGCCCAAAACGTATGAAATTACGGCTGCATAGCACCGATGCGCATTTATTTCATACCACTCATAATGAGAATTAGGTTGAACCGCTTCCCTACGACCTTAAAGGAAAACATGCTCCATTGGCTGTTAGGATAGTTATCATTAATGATGTATGAGTTTATTACACCTTAATATTAGCTGCTTCTTGTCAGAACTGATGTTTTCCCCAGTAGATTATCTAATTAGGACAGTTCCTCAGTCTGGCTATATACAGTTATCTTTATTCTGTACATGACAAAGATTTAGGAATGGAATCAGCTAAGAACAAAGTGTAATATTTTTATAAGGCTGGAGCAGTGGATGTCTCCTCATCTGCAAACATGTATGATGTACCGATGTGAGGATGTGGCGTACTAAAGTATAAAATGCTTGTGATGGCCGCATGTGCAACCACACAACAAATGGTCTGATAATTCTTTCATTTAAATAAATCTCTTATATTTTACTGTACTGTATTTTGACTTTTTTACTTTGATTTTGCATTGGGTCACACATTTAATTGACTAATTTTGTCATTTCTTGCTTGTTTGGTTTCCTGTAGATGAATATATTTCTCATTTGAGTTGCCGGTTCCTGGGAGGTTGTCATGTGGGTGAGGGCAGTAAAGGAAAGGAGGCCCCAGCTGCAAAGGATCGCCTCAATGACATGGAGGCCATGTTGGACTCTTCCACTTACTTCTGGAAGGGGTGTAGGAAGGGTTTAAGTTTTCTATTTGATTTATTTTTTTTTATAATTAAATTTGGGAACTGTAATTATGTAACCTCTTCCTCATAGGTTGCTGACTTAGTATTGTGCTGATTAGTTTGGTCTTTTGTTGTAGTTTTGTTTAGGTAAATGTATTTTATGTTCCCCTCTTGTGTCAAAAGGATCTGATCAACCAGTGTATATATGTTTCTCTTGTGTGTCTGTTTGGGAGGTCTGTTGCTTTGTCAGGTTTGGGTTATGTTGATTTTTTCTTTTGTTTTTCTTTATGGGCCATTTTTAGTCTTGTTAGAAGCTTAAACTTTTCTTTGCTAAATAAATTTGTTACAATTTTTTTTCTCACTGACTTCCCTGTGCTTCTATGATTTTTTGGTTTGGTCCCTCACAATGCTTTTCTACCTGTGAAGTGAACGTGGTTGGTGAGCAGCTGCCTTCTATAACTCTAAGCAACTTCTCTGATCTGAGTAAGATTGCAATCAAATCTCATGGTTATTTAATACATATAAGTTATGAAGTGTTATTTAAAGATTTTGTCAGGAGCTATCTCTTTTCAGGATAAAGAACTGGAGAGAGAAAGCTTCAAGGTGCAGACATAGAGCTTTCCTTTAACAGGCAGATCCACTTCTCTACCTGATTAAATTAAGAGGAAATACACATTAACAGAAAAAAATGTCAAATTTTTAAATCAGTTTTTGCAGTGTTACTATCCTAGCTTCTGTCGGTCTTTGCTAACTGCTGCCATTTCCTGCTGGGCGGCATAAAATTATCCAGAATTGTCTTTCCCGCCGGAGTCACATTCCAAAAGATCAGATACAAGTTAAAATCAGCACCACACTGCAAAAAGTGATCTAGAAAGAAGTACAAAAATTCTTAAATTAAGGGAATTTACTCATAATTTGAGCAGGTAAATAAGATCGTTTGCAAATGGAATGAGTATTTTTACTCTTAGAATAAGATAATAGGCTCTATGCACAGCTCCACTATTTCCTGAATTTAATGCAGCTCCTTTGTTTCCTGTCTTTCATGATTGGATGCACTGATTAATCTGTGTATGACCCTAAGTAACTGTAGACACACCTGGATTAATCTAGACCCGTCCAATAATGAAAGACAGGAAATAAAGGAGCTGCATTCAAATTCAGAAGTAAAGTGAGCTGCAAGTGCATAGAGCCCATTAGATAATATGTACTTAAAATAAGACAATGCAGTTATTAGTTAGATAAGTTTAAATGTAAATTTTCTTGTTCCATTGGCAAAGTGTCTCACTTACCCCCTCAATTCAAGAAAAAAATTATTTTAAGAAAAAATTACTTATTTAGATTTACATTTTTTGCAGTGCACATATGAATGTGCCTCAAATATTACTCTAAAAGGTCAGATATAGGTGAGATCTGAGCATGCCCACATGTTTTAAGCAGCCTGACCTGCTCAATGGACCCTGAAAAAAAATCAGAAACATTTGCCTGCAGTGGGAATGTAGCCTCAGACAGTCCAAACCATGGAGCAAAGACAGAGCCCTAGAGCGTCGGCCATGATTCGCTGGCACTGGTCTGCTCCCATACCCAGGTAACGGAGACAGCCTGGCCCCTTCTGTAGATGCGTTGTCTCAGCAGATTGCCCTGGCACCGCAAGAAAGAAACAGCAGGACAATTAGAAACTCGATTCCTCCTTGATCAAACTCCTGATGGCAGATGGAAGTAAATACATCTCAGGCAAAGGAAGAAAGCTCTGAAAGAACCAGAGTCGGAGTTGGCCACTTTCCTTTGAATTTCAGCTCAGTATGATAAGGCAAGAAATCAACAACTTTGAGCAATAAAGATTCTAATAATTTCTTACAGAAGAACACAGACACTGGAAAACGAAGTGCACCCAGTGTTTGGACAGCTTATAGAATCAGGTAGAGCAGCATTGACTTCAAGCCCACATTTTCTTTTAAGAAAAAATCTAAATTCTCTATAAAGTAACTTAAATTTACCGAATGTGCAACGGGTAACAGTTGCAGTTTTTGTTCAAACTGAATATTTACTTATTATTTCCTAAAATATGGGAAAGATATGTGGGGAAAAAAATGATCTCATCAGGCTCCTCCCAGCGGTCCATTTGTCAAACTAGAACGCTCCTGGTCAGAACCAACCAATCTGAGCCAGGGGGATTGTCTCTGTAGTATCAGTCAAGCTTGTAAAAGTACTGGAGCTGTTTCTTGCTGTCATTGGTGTCCATCTTTTGTGCTGTTGGGGAGGAGCCATGAATGGAAGACTGGAGAAAGTGAGGGGGAGGGACCTGTAGGAGTGCTTTTCCAAATATCCAGGCTAAGTCCATAGCTTTCTTAAGCAGGGCATACACTGTGCGATTTTTTTCAATCGTTGCACGCAGCTGCTGCTCACACTTTATGATTAACCGCAGGGTTTAGTCGTACAGTGTGAGCTCATGGCTCACACTGTACGACTAAAAACCACGTCGGACTCAGCTCCACAGTGAGATGGAGCTGCTCTGTAGCTCTCTATCCTGAAGCCAATCCAAGAGGGAAATTAAGCGCACTAGAGTGAAACGCGCTGCTTTGTCAGTTTGTGCAATTTTGAGCTGAAAGTCCTAAAAAGAAAAGTTGATGACGTATTTGGAAAAAAAGACATTGGTTGAGCAAACGTGGCTACTACGTAAATTTTACAGACAGAACTGCATTTCACTCATTGCATCTCTGCCACGCTGCTGTGTTTACATCTGAAACGGAGGAATAAAATAATAAAATCCTTTTTTGCCCATGCGCCCTGAGCGATTTGCCCACGACCTCACAATTCCTGATTGGCAGGTGGTCGTGAGAGGATGATCACCGCTCGTAACCCCCTGTACACTACACGACTCAGGACGCACAATCAGGCTGAAAGTCGGACCGATCGAAAGATTGTTGCACGACTGGATAAACGCCCCGAAAATCGCACAGTGTACACCGGGCTTTAGAACGCACCACTGCAGCTTGAAGGTTTGAGGATGTGTCTGTTCAATTTTCTATTGAGGTCTAATGTGTAGTTTTAAAGGCCTATATCTTGTAAAATCAACTTTTTTTTTTTTAGCTTTTAGCCACGTTATGATTCTATTCCTCCCTTAAATTCATACAAAAAGTGGTATTTGGTTTGATTTGTGCATCTCTTTCCATCTGCCTCTGAGAATTAGCCCCCGCCCCTCTGCCTTAGAAAAACACTCAGCTGAATCAGGTCTAGATGGAGCCGTCTCAACCCGTCCCTCCAGGAAGCACCTCCCTAGAAAGTGGTGCGCCTGCCTAGAAATCTACACGGCCAGTTTCTTTGATCACCGAACGGTGATGTGAGGCAGAGAGTAATCGTTTCTGCTCAGTTGAGACAGAGTGGTACTTTTAGCTGCTAATCTGCTAAGTTGTGAATAAAAATGTTTTCCCAGTGAAATAAGTGGACAATCTGCATTACTTGTTTAAATTATGATATCATGTTGATTCAACTGAAAATGTTTGTTTCTGGTTTCAAGTCAATGAATAAATATCAAAGCTATACAATGGTAGTTGTGTCAAATCACATGTCACTGGTCTAAATGCAACCAAAAATAGGTGTGGCCAACATATTACTAATATTGTTGTAATAGATAAATATTTCTTAGCCCCAAAATGAATATTCCTTTTGCAGGCATATAATTTTGCAACCTTAAAATAGAAAACTCAGGTCATATCCTGAATTTCAAACTTTCTATGTAAAGTAATTATTACATACTGTTCAATAAATAAGTGTTTTTTAATTAAGAGCTAATTTTCATGTGAATGTGGGGACTTTACTGGAGGCATCCATGTTTGTCAAAGCAAACACTACTGCCACCTTGTTTGTGACGTCATGGTGCGGTATGCGGCTGTTGATCAAGTCCCAGTGCTGTATCTGGTGTTTGTCTACCACGCCGTCATCATCAAGTCATCTTGAAAACATTCTTCTTCCAAATGTTAGCTCGACATATTACGGGGTTTTTCTGGCCAGAAGTTCGATGGCAAATCCTCCTCTTCAAGTTGCCGATCCAACGACACACCAGAACTATAGCTCTGGTGAAATGCTCTGGAATCTTCAATAATTGTTGTTGATTGCAGATGTGTCACAGTAGTTCCCATTGATTTTGCTTGTAAAGCGGGAGAATTAGCGCTAGGCTTACCGCACCACCGTGGCGTCACTGCTGGAAGATGTCAGAATAGGGTGTTACTACTAAACTTGGGCAAAATGGCCGCTCCCAAACCTTCATTCAATCTCAATTCAGTTTATTTCTATAGCACCAATTCACAGCACAAGTCATCTCAAGGCACTTTACAGTTCATCAGATAATCCAGTCAAATTGATTTAAAAGTTTTCTATCTAAGGAAAAACTTGTTGATTGCATTGACTCATTGACTCAAATATAATCCCTCACACTAAGCATGCTTGTAGCGACAGTGGAGAGGAAAAACTCCTTTTAACAGGAAGAAACCTCCAGCAGAACCAGGCTCAGTGTGAGCAGCCATCTGCTGAGGCCGACTGGGGTTCAAGGAGACAGAACCAGAGATACAAAAAGCAGCTGTAAAGGCGGCCCGTCCCAGGAAACACACAGCCAGGCAGCACGAAGCTCTGGAGCCAGCTCCCATGTCAGAGGATGAAGAGAGCACATCCACTCAGTCACGGTCAGAGAAACAGGACTACACTGGAAAACAGGCTGGTCTCCAGCATCTATAAACAAGGGTGTTGATGGAAGCAGCACAGCTGATATTCTCTCTAGGATGGCGTCACAGCCAAGCGGGAACAGACGAGGCAAAGCTACTCTGAGGAAAAGCAGAGAGAGCAGAGCGTTAGAGATTGAACTGCAGAATAGGAGAATAGAGGGACAGAATGAAGCAGAATAATGAAATGGGGTCCCTATGTCCTCCACAAGTCTAAACCTATAGCAGCATAACTTATAGAGATAGCTCAGGATCTCTAGGAGCTCATCGAAAATAATTATATTTATTGTTTTACTGATTAGCGCTAAATTATTTAAATCACCCATAAACGTATTAGTTTTAGGTAAAGATAATGGTCCAATAATTCCTTACTGACGGACTTTTCCTTTTAAATAAATTGATCTGCCGTTAATATAAAGAAATAACAGGGACTGAACAGAAAAGCCTGTTTTATTTAAGCATTGTATTCAGTTGAGTATCAAAACACCAATGAAGAAAATATTAGTTATTTTGAATGGTGTTACTATAATTCAAATCCCTGCAGTAATATATATTTTGACAGCAAGCAGATAGAGTTAGCATGGTCCAGCCTTTCTCAGCTTGTTCAGCTTCTCTTAAAGGGCCGGCACCCTGGGGTTCCTCTCCTTATTGTGAAGGTTTTCTAAACTCCTGAATAAAACTACCAAATTCTTTAAGAAGGAATGAAAGTCTGAAAGTGGGCATGAACCGTCTTCACAGTGTTCCTGTTTGTTTAACAGCACAGGGAAACCCGGCCCAGTGATTGGAGCAGAAATAGCTGTTTAATGACATAACTTCACATCCAGTTAGAGAATCACGAAGCCATGGAGCTCCTTTGGACTGGTCTTGTCGCTATGGTAACTTCTGCTAAGGCTTTCTACATTCCTTTACAAGAAGTGGAAATAAAAATGTTCAGTTCAATGCTGCTGAGTGTTGAACAAAAGGGTGAAATAAACCGTATTGAAATTTGAGTCATAATTCCCTACAAATGGGACATTGTTTTAGGAAATTAAAAAATATTTTATTGTTTTTACTGCAAAAACAACAAGGTTTTGATGTGAGGTGTCAGTTGTGCAGATGTTGGATGCATAAAGGAACAACATCTGCCTTTATTGCTCCATCAATCTTAATAGTTTGGTGGATATCTGCCTGAATGCACAGGATGACATGCCACTTTAGCAGCATTGTTTCTTAGGAATCTGTTCACATCTTGCAGGAGCTTCTACCAGTAGAAACGGTTCCGCTCCACCGCTCAGAGAAAATCAGTCTCTCTCATAATAGCTCTGGGCAATTTCAGACCACACAGAATGACAAGGGAATCAATTTTCCTGGTTAGGTTACAGATGGATTTTCTTAGCACACTACTTTCATAAGAAATAACTATGATATAAAATGGTAATTGACATATCGTTTGTGTTGCAAAGCAAAAGCTACATCCCTTCTTTGGAAACCTCATATATACAATTACTGAGGTAAAATTTGTTGAACTTGCTGCACAATTTTGATCAAATTAGATTTGAACCTTGGACTTATTTAGTAGAACCCAAATCTGTTCTGCAAAAAAAAAACAGAAACACAGAGTTCACAACTGAGCAGCTGTGGAAATGGATCAAGCCTGACCCCTAGTGGCAGGAATCACACACAGCACCAGTAATTTTTTTTTTGTCCAGATGTCCCTGAAGGTAAAGCACCCAAAAAACCTTCACTTTCAGCTTTTTTTTTTTTTTTTTGGTTTTATCAATCAATAGGATTAAATGTTAGAGGTGAATTATCAAAAGGACTAGTCTTTAAATAATAAAAATAAATTCATATATGAATATCTTGTATAATTTATTACTTTAGACACAAACCTGTAAGGAAATTCATCCATCATGTTGCCTCTAACTACATCCACACCTATTATGGAGCTTTAAGATCTGCACATCACTGCTTCTTTTGTTCAACTAGATCCCGGACTTCTTGACAGAAACACCACAGGTGGTACCCATCAAAGGTGCCATCTCTTCCAGTCCTGCACCTCAACACTAGCAACCCCCTAGGATCTCTGTGAAGCCTCCCTGCTGTATGTGGTGTTCACCCATAACTGAACCGTCACTGAAAAATCAAACACCATCATTAAACTGGCAGACAGCGCCACATTGGTTGACAGCGCATCAGATGGTGACAACTCCTTCAGAGAAGAGTAGTCTGCAGGAGATCGGAGGGAAGATGGGATGCTGTACATGGGGTTCATAGACCTTTATGTTTGGAGAACTTTACACAAGAACTGTTGTGCCCTTCAGTCACCTCAATGAGGTATGTCAATGTTTGCAGTGTCCTGCAGATTTCTTCTTACCCCTTGAATCTGTTGAAATTTTGTTGGTTTTAACCAATAAATGTGAATTTCACCAGGATTTTATTGACACATCAACACTGTAAAGTGCAGCTCGGTTACGTTAGGGGAAAATAATCCGATGTAGAATGTAAATATCTGGCTGGCTTGCCAAATATAGAAGCAGTTGTACTGCGTTATGTAGTCCTGTTTCTGACCTTATGGTCACTTAGCAACACAGGGAATGCAGCATGTAGACAGGGTGTCTACAAACTGGAAGTTACGTACGAATCTTGGCAAAAACAGGGTTCTTTCCAGGAAGAGCGTCCAGTCGTGCACGTGCATCCACACAGTACGACGTGGAAAGTATAAATGCCGCCTAAAATGGACTGAAGGTTGGGGGAACAGATGTGACGATGCAGTGCTGAATGTATTAAGTGTTTAAGACAGCTGTATGAATTCGGTTTTGTAATTAAATGTGTCTCCCCTCCGGATGATAAAATGGTGTGAATCGTGGCCTTCTTCCTGTCTGTTGTATATGTTGAAGAGATAAAAATCTAAAACAAATATTGCCTTTAAAAAAAAGAACAAACATAGAATGTCTGCAACATATGTTTTGTTGTCGTATCACAAAACTGTGTTCAAATTATTTGATTTAGCTTTTTTAGTCCGTAGTTTCTTATATTTTCTTGTTTTCACTAAGAGTCGTATTGTACTTCATTTGATTTCCCTTTGACATTGAAATTCTTTACACCAGTCATCCGCAAAAGCTACAATGGTTTCAGAGTAAAGGAGGCTGGATTTATGTTGAGTTTTGTACAATATTGGAGCCATTTAATATCTTTTATTTTCCTTAAACTTCAAAGTAAGTTGAGATAAACATTAATCGATAAAATGTGTGTATACACTCACCGGCCACTTTATTAGGTACCCCATGCTAGTAA
>JAGKQL010000046.1:9139793-9152856 GCA_018398635.1 Cyprinodon brontotheroides | reverse complement strand
TTCCTATCGCGGATTTAACCTGAGAAGACTTCTATGTGGAGTTTACCTGAAGATTCCTATGTGGAATCAGCCTGAAGAATCCTATGTGGATATTCCCTGTTGTTCTCTGCAATGAGCTGGAAGCTCAGCCTGAAAGATCCCTCGTGTTTTCCCGTTGTTCTCTGCAGCCAGGCTGGAAGCTCAGCCTGAAGAATCCTATGTGGATATTCCCTGTTGTTCTCTGCAATGAGCTGGAAGCTCAGCCTGAAGAATCCTATGTGGATATTCCCTGTTGTTCTCTGCAGTGAGCTGGAAGCTCAGCCTGAAGAATCCTATGTGGATATTCCCTGTTGTTCTCTGCAGTGAGCTGGAAGCTCAGATCAAGGTCTGCCATGCTAAGCCTGCAGCTCTACGCTTCAGCTCCTCATGAACTCTGCTAACCAACAGTCTCCGGTCCCAGTCAAGGGCTTCAGGTGAACCAGTCTCAGGAGACTTTGTTTTATGATCTCGGGTGTTTCAGAAGGGCTTTAATAAAGCATTTGAACTTTTCTGCCCTGCCTCACTCCGTGTGTGTTTCTGCATATGGGCTTGCTCCTTTGATCCATCATGACAAGCCCACAGGATGGCACTCATCAGACGTAAGAAACTACTAATTTGATTATTTGCTTCGATGTCGCAATACATCATACTTTCATAAAATCATGCAACATACTCTACCCTATCTGTGGACATTGTTATTTGCAAAGTAGGTGCTGGATAAACAAATAAAAGTGCTTTAATGTTGCTTTAAAGAAACAGACTTATCCTCACTAAAGATACCTGTAGCATTTTCCGTCATCAAAATCGGACGTGCTCTACAGCCAATAATATTTAGCAATGTAGCCACCCCTCAGGAAGTGGTCTAACACACACACCCAGTTGTGAGGAAGTGCAACGATTTTAGCATAATTTGACCTATGGGTAGTGATGCCATGCTGCAGCAATATATAACTTAATGTCATTGTGACCAATTTTCTTTTTGCATTTTCAGATTTGTGCAGAATTCCATCGAATAACAAATATAAATTTAAAGAGTACATTTTATTCTGCATTTGATAAGTACATGCCATGGCTAATGACGATGTACCGTGAGAAAGCGGCCCGCACTGGCAAAACTTCTGAATTGCTAAGAAACATCTTCAGGACCTATGATCTCCTTGTATGTAACATTTCCTACCTCATGACAATTTGTACTATAGTATTATTTAATATATGCATATGATTAATATTCTGCTTATTCTGCAATTCTGTCTTCCCATTACCCACAATCCCTCTGTCTTCTAGGAAGACGTTGATGTTAACAGCAGACGCACAATTGCTCTTCAGGCACTTCCCATCTTCCTGCGTGAAGATGCTGCTGGATTTTTTAAGACCTGGAATGTAAGTTTATGATTCAACTGTGTGTACTCTTTTACTCTTTTTCTTAGTTTGTGTTCTCTCTAAATATATTTTTTTTCTATTTAACCCTCTGTTACTGCCAAAAGACAACAACCACAACCCTCTTCCTAGCCACCAGAAAAGCTATTAAATCATACTGTACTACAGTAATTCTCCAAGAATGTCATATTTGGGAATTTTACCTGAACTTTTCATTCACTGGTATTTCATATTAAATACACATGTAGTGTTTTTCATTGACTGCTCTACTCATTAACTAATTACTGTCATGTTCTTTAGGCAGAAGACATTGACCTGCCAGACCTCTCGGATACAACTGTAGCTGTTCTCACTGTCTCGAATGATACAGTCTCCCTTGTGAAGTTTGGTCCTGCAATACATTCTATAGTTCTTGAGGGAGAGATTGTGGTATGTGATATAGCACAGTTAACAGAGACATTCATTTTGCTTTTTGGCTTGATTTATGCACTACATCTACAGTATCCAAAGAAATTGACATATACATTCAATTTTATTCAGAAAGTTGTAATGGGTTTGGATGACCTGAAGCGGTTACCTCCGAGACTGCTTAGCCTTAAAAATGTTCTGATGATGGATGAGTAAGCAGTCTGCTTAAAATATGTCGTTGTTACTACCAGCGGGGTGATACTCAAGCAACCATTTTGTCTTTGTTTTTTGTTTTCGCTTTTTTATTTATGTTGGCCTATTATTGTTGGCCTATTATTTTTGGATCGGCCTATTATGTTGGCCAATTTTTTGTTTTTTGTGGATACAGAGAAGCCGATGTTTCAGAAGGCAGCTTTTTTGACTTGATCATTTCAGTGTTTGGCTTGAGGTCCCAGAGTTTCGTACGGAAATGCTTTGGTCTGCCTTGAAGTCACTGGGAAATAAAAGATCTTTTACAGTTTTATTTGCTGAATAAATAAAACCGTATTTATTCAGCATTTTTATTGAAAATGTGGTTGTTATTTATTTTATTTTCTGTATTAACCCCATTGCTGGGGACATTGTTCTGAATTCTAATGGAATTCATAAATAAATGGAATCTGCAGTAAAATTGTCTTGTGAATAATTTGAATCATACAAATAAAATATATTTGATTTTGAGAAAAATAGCTAACATATACAGGCAATAAAATGTGTTTAAATACAGTTAAAGCTACAGTGTTTAAATTTAAAAGCGACATGAATTGACCAGACTTAGGTCTGCAGAAACATGAACATGAGTCCCCACCGCTGATCCCCTCCAACATTACGGCGGCGTTACAGGACAAAATGTCTTCCATGACGTCCGCATCACCTACCTTCTCAAGTGATGAGGTTTGTTTACATAGATAATTTTACAGATAGTATTTCATTAGTCTGTGTAGGGTATAGATTTCATGTAGACTTAAGATAATAAATATACCCGTTATTTTTTCTACATCGTTGTGACGTTTTGGTGGGCTGCTTTGCATGGTGATATAAACAGACGAAGTAATTGTAGTCATTAGTTTAACAGCGAGATTGTGTTCGCTGGAAGAATATATATTCCCCGTTTACAGAGTCCAAGTCTTGTTTGTGGCACGGGGGTTACAAGGCGAGGAAGAGGGCGAGGGCAGAGAGGCCGGGTGGAGTGTGCAGCCAGGGCCAGGCGAGGAGAGGTGCCAGCGGGGGTGACTAGAGCAGAGGAGGAAAGGCTTGAAGATCTCCAAAGGAGCCGGAGAGAAGTAACCGAGGTATATATCCAGAAAATTATTTTACAGAAAATTACTGAATCATTACCTGTGAAAGCGTCAGGGGCGTTGCTGAATAAGTATACTGGAGAGTAGCGGCATCATCATCGCCAGCATGTTATTGTAAATGGGCGATCCTACGCCAATGTCGCTAGTTTGTTGAGCTCTGCGCTTCAATGGTAAAGTAGCGCAAAGATGTCTGCCTCCATGGCTCGCGAGACCGCTCCCTATGTAATTATAAATAGCGAATTCTAAGACAACATAAATATCAAGGTTAAGAGGCTGAGCTTCGTAGATGATGATAAATAACAGTTATGTATAATATATTACATTTCTGACTGTATATCCCTGTAATTATTACACACTGTAGCTTTAAGTCAACTTAAAATATAAGAGGCTGAATTGACAATGTTTAGGTCTGAGAAACTGAATGAGTCATGGTGATAACATGAATATATTATTAGGGGTGATAACTGAAAAAAATCAACTCCGTTTCCAGTGTCAATTTTGTTAGTTTTAACATTAGTTTAAAAATGATCAGGTTTATTAAACTTATCAAAAATTTAAGTAGTGATTATTTAAAATGTTAGTTTGTGAAATTATTATGTTTCAGTTCATCAACCTGCTCAAAATAAATGAGTGTGAATAACTTTTCGTTTGTTGACAGTAATGTTAATCATTCTAATGTCTTCAGGGTCCTAAAATCTTAACATCATAACACCCCAGGCACTAACCATACCTTCACCCCCACACAGCCCACAGTGACCCCACACAGCTACAGACAAACTTTACCAAATAAAAAATTGCTGGAGTGCAATGAATGGCAGTAAATCGTTCAAAAACAAACAACGACAAAAAAATTATTAGCATTTAGACTACTCTACTCCAACTTCAGCAATAGAATCAGTTGGTTCTTTGACCAAATCAGTGTAAAAATGTACTTGTGTTTTTTTTTTCGTTTTTTTTTACTTTTAGATCAGGATGCCAACCCTGAAAAGAAAAGGATAGACAGTGAAGAGGCTACAGAAGGAGACAAATCATACCCAAATGAGTAGAGGAAGAGAAAAGACCTGTGTTGAGAAAGTCTTGAGAACTTTTCAATCTCTTCATGTCACCTGCTGTAAGAGCCTGACCAACTGGCTCTAAACTTAAATGCGCTTGTGTGTTGCTCCTATTTTTTTCTGGTGTGGCACTTTCATCCCAAGAAACTTTTCTTTTCAAGATAAAAAAAACAAAAGTCGGCCAGCCAGCTAGTCCGACCGCCCCCCCTCCCCCCCTATCTGGGTGGGGTTGCAGGCAGAAGGTTCAGCAGGGAGACCCAGACGTCCCTGTCCCCAACCACTTGGGCCAGCTCCTCCATGTCCTGGGTCTCCCCCTGGGACTCCTTAGGGTGGGACGTGCCTGGAACACCTCACCAGGGAGGCGTCCATGGGGCATCCGAATCAGATGCGCGAGCCACCTCAACTGGCTCCTCTCGATATAGAGAAGCAGCGGCTCTACTCTGAGTCCTCCCTGGATGACTCAGCCTATTATATGAAGTTTCTTTTATTACTCAACTAAATGGCGTCAATTGTTGATTATTGTTTGAATTTAAATATTAAAATAATACAAGTTTATTTTCTCAGATTTCATATGTTCATTTATGTCATATAAACTAAGGTATTGTATTTGACAGTTATACTGATTATTCCTCTGATTTAGACTTAAGCAAAAAAATCTTAAAACATTCCTTAAATTGTACTACATTAACTTTCCGTCCAATCTTCATGACACTACCAAGTCCTGTTGACCAGCAGTAGTTGAAGCAACTGGCCTCCTCAAAGCAGTAACTTCGGCCAACTTTGTTGCCGCTTTACATTGCAACAGGTACCTCTTTGTATTCACCAAGTCGTTAAGTATTCTATTACAAGGGTCATCACAGGATATCCTCACTGCATATGAAGAGGTCAAACTTGTAAAAGACACTCTAAGGGACATAAGATGTGAGGCTGAAACTGAATTCAAAGAGGTTTATGAATCAATGTTAGAAATGGGGAAACTGGCTGGTTTTGATGGTGACCTCCCAATGCCTAGACGTTGTGGAAGAATAGCCCTAAATGCAGTACTGGAGATGTACAGTCTTTGTTCCATTTCTGGACAGTCTCATTTCAGAACTTGACTCGCGCTTCAGTGTTATGTCCGCAGCTGCCATACTAGGCTTAAAACTGTTGCCAAGCAACCTGCATTTGATGAACACTGAGAGTGAGAAAGACATCTTTACATCATATAAAGATGCACTGCATGAAAAGTGGGATTTTCGTCAATATGCGGCACTGTAGATTGTCGTGGAAGTTCAGGTTAGCGGCAGTTTACGGTAATTTGCAGGCTTCGCCGAAAACTCCCATAAATTGTCAGAAATTGACGTGGACTTTCTTAGGCAGTGTTCCCCATGCCTCCCCCATGGAATTCTAGGGGAGGCTTTAACATGTAAATGAAAATGCTGTGAGCTATACAAATGCAAATCAGGGTTGCAGGGGTTTTACTCCAAGTGACATTTTTCTAAAAGGTAAGAAAATCTCTGATACAAAGAGATCAGGCTCAGTATAGCCTCTTACATTTTTAGCTTGAATTGATTTATTTAATTAAAGTATAGAGACCAAAACAGATCTTTAGCTGACAGAGCAATACATTTAGAGCAGTAATTATATATATAAAAAAAATGCATTTAAGATAGAACATAAAATGTTGTCTGTCAATATTCTCAATGCTGAATTCACAATTACTTAAGTGGAAAAGTTTCAAGAAATGTGAGTCTGAGATGATTCACTTTATAACATGGTGCATTATCCTGCTGGAAGTAGCCATCAGAAGATTGGTACACTGTGGTCATAAGGACATAAGGTCAGCAACAATGCTGAGGTAGGCTGCCTCATTTATTTGATGCTAAATTGGTATTAAGTGGCCCAAAGTGTGGCAATAAATATCCCCCAAATAGATGGTACAAATAGATCAGGCTCAGTATAGCCTAATTATAGACTCTTACATTTTAGCTTGAATTGATTTATTTAATTAAAGTACGCTAGATTACTGTGTATGCCTGAGCCTGGCGTAGTTCCGACTCAATTCTAGTCAGAATATCAAGTCTGATACTGCTCCATAGAGAGCTGTGATTATGGAGGCGTGTTTTTGAACACACGAACCAGGAAAAAAATGCCTCCGCACTCAATTGGATAGACCTACAACCAATAAGAGCATGCGGAGTGCCCTGCGGTATGTTAAGAGGGGCATAGTTGATCAAGGTCCCACAAAAATCAAAAGCCTAGACGCTGCAGTTTCTCTGTTCCTCTTTTGAACATTAATTTGCTGTGGATATCTCTCTCAAAGAACAGACCTAATAGCAGAATCTACTCACCCAAACTCTCCAGCGGCAGCCATTATTGTTGTCACCCTAAGCGCGCTTTGGTCCACGTGGTTGATTACGTTACTCTTGATCATCTGTCCATCATGGAATAAACTCTGCCCTGACAATTTGATTGTGATCGCCTGACAGTGGGCTTTAATACTGGCGCTACTATGGAGCAGAGCCAGGACCGAACTTCCGGAGGACTCAAACTCTTGTATTTTAGCGGGACTAAGTTCTGACTGTACGCTAGATTAGTGTATGCCATTAGCAATGGCAAATGTTATGTAAAAAAATACACAAAAAAATAAAATTAGTTTTACTCAGAATCAGTTAGTAAAATGTGAATCAGAATCAGCAAGGTAAAATGTGCATTCCTTGCACAGTGCTCCTTGGGATTTTTAAAGCTTGGGAAATCTTTTTGTTTCCAAATCCAGCTTTAAACTTCTCCACAACAGTATCTCGGACCTGTCTGATGTGTTCCTTGTTCTTCATGATGCTCTCTGCACTTTAAACAGACCTCTGAGGCGATCACAGAGCAGGTGCATTTATCGGGAGACTTGATTACACACAGGTGGATTCTATTTAGTATCATTTAGGTCGACATTGGATCATTCAGAGATCCTCACTGAACTTCTGGGGAGAGTTTGCTGCACTGAAAGTAAAAGGGGCCGATTACATTTTGCACACCCCACTCTTCAGTTTTTTATTTGTTAAAAAAGTTAAAAAATATCCAATATATTTAATTACACTTCATGATTGGGTAAAACTAGTTGTTGATTCTTCACTAAAAAATGTTTATGTTCGATGCCTGAAATGTGGCAAGAGTTTGAGATTTTCAAGAGAGCAGATTATTTTTGAGCAGGGCAAACTGTAACTGGGCTGATATCTAAGGAGAGCTCTGACGGGGTTTCACTTAGAAAAGTCAGCAACCTCTCTCAAAATATACTATTTTCTGTATAGCCTGAAGTTGTGCTACCCACGTGGTACTTTAATACTCCGAAGAACTTTATCTCCAGTTCCTTTGTTTGGATTTTGCTGGTAATGTGGATCCATGGCTGGATCGACTTATCCTGTTCAGCTTTCCTCGCCTTCAACTCCTCTTGGGCAAGCTGATGGCGACTCTGCAGCACGAATTCAACACGTGCGGAGAGATCTAACTCAAAGAAGAGAAGCTAGCGGTAAATATATGTTTGATTACTGCCTGCTGAGTAAAAGCAGCCTAGCCTAAAGCTACGGCTAATAGCAGCCTAGCCTAAAGCTACGGGCTAATTAGGGTGACCAAACGTCCGTTATTTCCCGCCGGACATATCCATGTATTTCACGTCCTGTCCCAGGCGCCCCGGGTTTTTTTAGAAAGTGAAGAAATGTCCTGATTTTTTAAATTACCTTAATTGGACCATTAAATTTACAGCCGACTAGGGCACTGCGCACGATGCTGCGTAACTCCTGAGCCGCGCCAGTGCGGGCAGCCCTGTTCTTAATCAGAATATAGATTGCGTGGCTGTCAGCTCTATCGCCAACAAACATGCAAAAGCTACCACAATGTATGGTTTACCCGGCCGATTTATAAAAGAGTTTCCCCGCTTTCAGACGGGTCGAGACAAATGCGGGAGGCCTTGTGCACAGTGTGCAAAAGCAAGCACATATGTTTCTGTGTCCAATGGAGGCAAGGGATCTGAAAAGCCACCTGGACTCCGAAAGTAAAGATAGTCTATTGATATGTTTGTTCGTTTTTGGTACATTTTGAATAATTTTGCTACACAAGAGAGGTATTTTTTTGTTAATTAGCTCATTTGTTAATTTATTTTTCCAATAGCCTACAGAACAGACAGACATTATTTTGTTCATTACTGAGGCTGAGTATCATCTGTTATTGGGGGTTGAGAGTTATTGTTAACTTTTATTGTTAAGTGAGGGATGTTTAGATGAGACATTATTTCTTTCATTGTGCTATTCATCCATTACAGGAATTGTTAAGCATTTTTAATAAATACATTATGAAAATGAAATTATTGTTTGTTATTTGGAGTTATTGGTGTTGACTTTTACTGAAAAGCATTTTTTATAATAAATCAACTGTAAATGTACGTTATTGTAGGATTACGTAGGTCTATGTTAAGTGAGTGCATACAGACATCTCTATGCATGGGAACAGAGATCCCAACCAACAAACCCGCCAACCCCAACCCCCACCCACACCAGCTCAAGGTGTCCTGGTTTTCCCGAATGAAAATATAGCCTAAAGCTACGACTAATAGCAGCCTAGCCCCTAAAGCTACGGCTAATAGCAGCTAGCCTAAAGCTACGACTAATATAGTATCCTTGCAAGAACAAGCTTTATTCAAGTGTATTTTTGTGATTCACAGGAAGCAGTGCGCCGTCTTCACAACTCGGAGACAAATTGCGGAAGGCATATGAACGAGGGCAAGGGTAAGAGGATAAAGAAGTATACTTTCATTCTGCGGTAAAGGGCAATAGATAGATATGGATGGATACCGATCATAACTTTACATTTTGTTTTTCACAGACTAATCTCGCCTCCCATAATGAAGCGGTGACCTCTATTATTCATACCACTCTCATTTTAATTGTTTTTCCAGCTGCCTGTACCCAAGGCGTATTATGAGGCGGTGCAGCAGGAGGAGCTTCAGATATATGCGCAGCCTGAGAAGACTTTTCTTGTAGCCGGAATCTGCCAAGCATTCAGAAAAGAAAGAGAGTTAAAGACTTTATTTGGTGTTGTTGACAATTTTCAGGTGCATTGATAGATGTGTGTTGATATTATTTGTGTCCATACGCGCCCAGTGCATCCCATCCCATGAATGCTGATTCATTGTTTTTGTTTTGTTTTTTTTTTTTCACAGCTGAGTGCTGCCAATGTCGAGGCAGAGTGTACTTCAGCTGATGAGCGGAGGAGGAACTCACACACACACACGCACACACACGCCATTTTAGGTAGGCGGGATCTCTCTGAACTCTATTAATGTGTTAAGCTGCAGTCCCCTAGAAGCGATACCCGCGAAGTACTGAGCAATACGCGCTACAGTAAGCGTCCTGCACATGCCGGATCTGCCTGGAGGGATGCTGCCTTGAGTTACCTCTCAACCCGAGGAAGCAAGCGGACGTTCCGCGGACTTGTAATTTTTGGATACGCATGTGTTTGGATAGGCGTTGTATATAGTTGTGTGTGTTTTAATAAAAGCTCTTTCTTTGCATAAACAGCTTCCTGGCAAATGTTCATTTCCTGTATAAAATTCATTCATGTCCTTGATGGTAGCCTAATAATTGTGTAGTAGTGTAGGATAACATGCTTTGTTCAACTTGCATATAAATAAATAAATAAATATATGAATGAATAAATAAATATATATATATATATTTATGTAATTGTATATGTAAATATATATATATATATACCAACCAATCACGAGCGACTTTACTTGTTTAAAAAGAAGTGGTTCCGTCCAATACTCAGTAAGAAAATTAAAGCCGGCGTGGCCACGTGTGGTTTTTGCTGCCAATCACGAGCGATTTTTACTTGTTTGAGAATAGTGGTTTCAGCCAATACTGAGTAGGTTCAAGCCAGACCTGGCCAGCCGTGCAGGTTTGCTGCATTCATATGCTAATTAGGGCCATTAATACAGCTGAACGCTCTCCACATACGTCAGAGTCCGTTCCCGACAATTTGTGGCACGACAAATGGGGACATGCGGGTTGCAAATTGTCGGGAACTGACGAAAATCAGGGAGATCTGCGGGAGTTTACGGGGACGAAAATCTCACTTTTCATGCAGTGTCAGGTTCTAAAATTTACACTATAATAAAGCATCTGCTAACCTCGTAACATGCAGCCTAAGCCTGCCAACGGTGCTTTCATCCACACAGCGGCTCGTAACATGCAGGTTAGTTTTTTTTTTTATAAATTCAGCTCCTTAAGTGGTATTAGCTCTCTTTCTATAAGCTTCTCTCTCTGTCCTTCCTCTGCTTCTCATGGTCAGTCTTGCACATAGGTTTGTAGATTTTCAATCCTCTAAGGATTACACTGTTTTCTTTATGCTGGTCAACCGACACATTTTATATCATTTCAAATTGTTTTGCCAAGTCTTGACATTTCCACATATGATTTCAAAATGTTGATACTTATTCAATACCATCTTCCTCAACATTTAACTTCCCATCCTTAAGCTACTAATTTTTTCTTCAACCAGATAAGATTCAAGTTTTTCTATGTCATTGCTTTTCTGATTTACCTAATTTAATACTTTTCAGCCTATGCTGTGAACTTTGGTATCATTCTGCTCCCTTTCTGGACAGGAATTAAGCTTTTCTGTTTGCTGCTAATTCATAACATGCCTGACATGTTTCTGGGCAGTAGGTGCCCCCCCTTCAAAATGTCTTTATAAATTTTTCTAGACACTTGGGAGACATTATATTAAGACCCTTCTAGCGTCCACATTCAATAAATTTGTTGATATCATGTATGGTTTGGCTGTGCAGCTTTTTAGATGAGTTTGTTTCTGCCATTTTACTGCCAAATGATTCTACCCTGCAAAATTTTCAGATGATTCAATTGTTTTCTGCAGTTTGAAGTTTCTGATGACTTCCTATCACATTTTCATATGTTCTTCAGGTAATTTCAACTTTTTTCATTCAGCAAAAGCATTCCCACTTGCTGTTTCTCCGAAACAGCTTTTTCTAGTTTACTAACAACTTTAGCAAAAACAAGTAATCAAACATGAAACTGTTATAAGGCAATATTTGGTGGGGTAATCTTTCAGAAAACTATGCATGCAACTAGAATAAGTTACTGGTTTGTGAAATTCTAAAATCTGAAATTACATGACATTTAGCAACTCTTGTTTTCCAGTTTGGGCTGGTGAAATATTACCACTGAAAACCAAACTTTGACAAAGCAGACAAATAAGCTCTGCTCTGTAATTCAGTCCTGTCTTGAGATGTGAAATCTTGTGATCCTGTCATTCAGAGGCAGGGGCACCGTATGGGGGGAAAGTTAGGAAGATCCCAACGGCCCTTGACTGAGGGGGGGCCCCAAAAGAAGATATGTCCCACTTGATATTTCAAATATTAAAAAGAAAATCCGCTGTAAAATAAATTATCTTTGTGTTCTTTCTGATCTTTCAGCATTAAACAGTGAAACAAAGCATGAATATTTTGACCAACCAAGAACTAGTTTGGTCCTCAGGTCCGGTACGGTGCATCAGACCAGTCAGCAGCAGTTTGCTTGTACCGGGGTTTATCTGCCACACACTATTAATTTGAAATAAAAATTAACAAGAAAATATGTAGGAAATGTCAGATAATAAGCAGCAGTGTGTTAAAACAATCCACGGCTCAAGAATGCAGCGCCCCAAAAAATTCAAAGTCCAGTTTTCAAAAAAGAACAGAAAAAGAAAGAGAAAGGGGTCCAACACCCAGTTTTTTAATAAAGGTGTGTTACCTGAATAGTTCAAATTACCGGTAGATTATCAACCTGTTGACTAAAATAAGCTAGCTCTCTGATGTCAACAACTTCTTAGTTAATCCTGCTAAAGGTTGGAGTGGTATCACATTGATAATGCCGGCCAGCGAGGAAATGCTGTACTTCTTAACCTAAAAAAATTGTATTTTGTTTTGTTTTTATTTTTCAAGAAAAAGCAATGATCAATGCTGCATTTTAATGAACCTATTTTCATGATGGGATTCAGATTTCTCACCCACATGCAGAACACAACGGAGGCAGATGAAAAGTTTGACTGTTTATTAAAACAAAGACAATGTTAAATGGATAGATGCTGGGAAACAGATCTGGGACTGGTCACACAGGGTTCTCTGTAGAGAGGGACAGTTTGGTTAGCCAGGATGCGGTTGATCTTGTCAGAGGAATTGAGCAGGTTTGTATCTGTGACGTGATTCAGGCTTAGCAGCAGAGGGAGGGAACCAGGAGGGTCCAGGGGCTAGTAGTTGGCAGAGGGCAAAGCAACGGCAGGGCTCGACTTCAGACTTATCAGTGTTCAGATCCAGAGTTTCTTCCGATCCTCTTCTTGAGGGCGGGCAGGCAGGTTCAGACAGTTAGATTCTTCAGATGAGCTCCTGAGAGCTGGCAGGCAGATTTCAGCAGAGAAACTCTTCCAGAGTTCCACGGTTCAGTCAGGTTTCTTCCTAAGAAGCAGAGAAGACAAAAACTGATAAGGTTCAGATTCTGGTTTCAGGGGAGTCAGAGAATCAGACAGGCTGGTTGGCTCAGGCTTCGCTAACCATAACTGGCTTAACACTCTGGCGCTGGAGTGTAGTCCTGCCGCTGCTTATATGCTGGTCTCCTGATGACTGATGAGCCGCAGGTGTGGTCGTCAGCTCAGCTCCAGGAGACCTAGGGCGCCCTCTGCTGGAGGAAGGTGGACAGACCTCCAGATCCCAACACTTATTGTGTGGCAGTAATTAAACAGGGGCGAAGCTACTGAGCCAGAAAGCTCAGAGCTGAGAATTTGCCCTTTATAATCCAGACCAGGTAACAGGAAAAAGCCAGTCTTTGAGGGGTTAACATTGCCTAAGCG
>JAGKQL010000046.1:9090184-9139783 GCA_018398635.1 Cyprinodon brontotheroides | reverse complement strand
TGCTTTACTGAATGTGTGTTGCTGATTGCCAAACATTTCCATGTTTTCTATCCCGATTGCACAACAGCATATTAAATTGATTTTCAATCAGTGTTGCTTACTAAGTGGATAGATTTAACCCTAAAATATCTATACCTTTGTACATTTTTCGTTATCACCAGGCTCAGCACAACTCCATCTTCACATCCAGCTATCATCTATCAAAGCTACTACTAACTAAATTAAAATGTTGTTTTTTAAGGGTCGATCGCAATAAAGTCACTCACAGCTGTGGAAAGCGCCTTGATTGTATGTTGGAGGCATAAAAGTGAATGGTACGGAAGAGCAGAGCTCAGTAGAGCGAGCAGCTGGTCCCGGGTGTAAACAATGGGAGCCTGGTCCAACACGCAGGCTCTGCACGCAAAGACAGTATTTCAGCCACTGAGTGCTTCTACTTAGAAAGATTAGTATGTTGGAGCAAGAACTCAATAAAATTGTTTTATTTCTGTCCAAACTTCTCTTTCCAGTGCTTTTGGATAGAAACGAATTTACCTGATAGAACCCATATGAGACCCCTGAAAGCCCTTCAAAAGCAAAATTTAAAGGGGTCTTAAATTGTGTAAAAAAAATGTCACCAATGGTCACTAAAATGTTTTAAGCTCAACATGTCCAATATTTAAAATTCAAAAATTTATCCACACAAATATGTTCTGTGTTTTGCCAAGTGGAGCCAGCCAATCCTGTTCGCGTATGCAAATTAGCCATGAGATGAGCTTTATTGATCTCACAGCGAACAGAAATTCACTGGTCACATATTGGCATAGTAATTAAGGAAGGTGCAAACAAGGAGGAAAAGGTGCATTAGGAATTAAAATAAATAAAAAATAAAGTAAAAAAAAAGTAAAAAAATAAAAATAAGAAAAAAAATAATACAGGCAACCAGACGCGGAAGAGACTGCGGGAAGACAGCATGTCTTCACTCCTGTTTGTGGACCTCAACGGAGCTCCTCTGGACAAATTCAACCCAGTTTCATTCGTCAGAAACTGTATTAAAGCAGGACATGTGCGTGTGTGTGTGAAAGAGAGAGACAGACAGAGAGACAGAGATAGAGACAGGTAGAGAGAGACAGACAGTCTTTTGTGTGTGTGTGTGTTTTCATAGACTGACTGTCTGTTCAGGCTCTTGCCCGCTCCACCAGACTCACAGAAAACTTCATCCACCAGTGTGTCAGGAAACTGAGCCCCCCTCAAAAAAAAAAAAAAAATCACTCTGCACAAACTGTCTCCTTCACTACTATTATTACTATATTTATTTACTGTTCTTTTGCACTTGTAGTTGGTAATAATAATAATAATATTTTTTTCTGCTGCCATTACCATCTGCCTTTTTGCACTAGCAGAAGTATTGTATATTTTATATTATTATACATTTTATATTTTATTGTGAAATTGAATGTTTAAATTTTAGTAATAGGAAATGATCTCATCTGTTGTGCCTGTGCACTTTATCTGTTTCACCGTTGGTGAATGAGAAACGTCCTCTCCAGTCCTTGTATGTCTGGTGAATGTGAAGAATTGACATTAAAGCTGACTTTGACTTTGCAATGTTATAGGCCTACTACATATTGAGAAAATTTAGATTAGATCGGTATTGGAGCTTCAGCTTATCTGTAGTGATGATGGTTCAAATTGGATAAAATCTCTCTGGTCTTTTGATAGCTTCCTGGATTCATTTAAGATATTCTGGCGTGCAACCGTGTTGATTTTCCAGCCAGGCTCCCCCCAGAGGGCGAAAGTAAAAAGTGCACTGTCGTGAATATGCTCGCGTAGCTGTTCTCCTGGTTTCTCCGTCAAGCCAGGCGCCGTTGTTTGAGCTTAGCAGACAGGCTTAACGCGAACGAAGGTGATTACTGCCGCGCTTTCACACCTGCGAAGCGCTGAAGTTGGCTGCCAGAAGCAGCGAAGCTTCTTACATGCAAAGTCAATGTGGTTGACGCCGCTGGCCAAGGTTACGCAGCAAAGGTCCCGCGGCGCTGCTTTGAGCAGCAGGCCCAGCGCTGCCTGGAGCAGCTGAAGCAGGCGCGCCGGGTGCGCTTAAGCATTCGATCCACGGGAGAGACACAGCGCTTTATGATCCAAATTCTCCTTTAAACAGTCGGCTGACGCCGCGCGCAAGCGGCAAAATTCGAACTGTTTAAAATGCAAGTAAGTAAAATCCAGCCGCTATGCAGTTTGGGATTTATTTAGATGAAAACCACCTACCAGCTGCAGGTGAACCGCGTAGGAGGCCAGGAGGCTGCTGATGGAAGGGACTTCCTTCTGGTATGTGGGGGGTCTGACGTGTCTCACAGGAAAAATGATTGAAGGCAGGATGCATAATCTGGAATTGAACCTGACTGCACTGATTACGTTTTCAGGTGTATTTCCTCACTTAAAAAGTTCATATTAAAAACTACTTTATCCCCACTGATCTACAGTAAATATAGAATGCAAAGGTGAGAGAGATGAGTGAAGCTCCTACCAACGCTGGCCACACTACATTTGCAATCACAAGCAGCCAGAGCAGCAAAGCTGTTTCCAGCCGCTACGGCCAGAAACCCTAAACTGGTACAAGCAGCAAAAGCGGAAGCAGGTGCAGTGACGCTGATTTCGGCGCGTGCTTTTGCCGCGTGAACGTAGGCGTAACTGCACAAAGATCACCACTGTCCTAAGCGTAAACGCAGAATGCTTTTTAACTGGGTGTAGCAGTTTCGCCGTTAAAAAGCAAGACCCACTCTCACGAGACTTCTCGGAGCTTCCTTGTGGTGGGCTTCCGGTGTTCCTGCAATTGTAGTGCAGTATTTCCCCCATAGACCACCAAGGGCGTCTCTAGAATACCTTTTTGTTCAACCTGAAATGACCTTTTGCATTTTGAGATCATCCAAAACGTTATAGAACACACATTAATTAACTGAAAATAAAGGTATAGTGTGCCTTTAAGATATTGTAACAATATTAAAGACACAGTTTAATAAAGTCTTGCTATACCTCAGAGGTACAAGTACAGTATAAAGAATCTAGAACCATCAGCTCATAATCAACAGTTAAATATTGAAGAAAATGGAATATACTGACAGTCCCCGAATACTGACCATTACACACTTTGCTCCACAGTAATCTGTTTATTTCTTTACCAAAAATGTATTAAGGAAATAGTTAAACCTTCCTGGCAGTAAAGTAAGCTAATTGGAATATTTTCAATGCTTAGAAATTGTGGACTGGTAATCGATATGAAGTGTTTTTCTTCTAAATCCAGCTTTAATTGAAATTCCAGAGACCCCTAAATATAACAACAAATATTTCTGAGAGTCTGATATGTTTTATAATTTGATTAATCTCTAAAGAAGGACCAACATTGTGCTTCTCTTGTGACTATCTGATGACCCAGAGACTTTCCATCAACAAACCGATGAGTTATGTGTGCCATTACTGTATTTAACACACACATAAGGCGCACCGGATTATAGGGCGCGGGTTTTATATACCGGTACATGTCCTCTTACTACGCTTAAATACCTCTACCGCGAGATTTAAAATAGAGCGGGAGCAAAACGGAGTATGTTTGTCCTTTATTCATGTTTATTACAAAGTATTAATCAAAACCCATCGAAGTCATCATCCTCTGTTTCTGAATTAAACAGCTGCGCTAAATCCAGACATGCCAATTTCCCCTTCGCCGATGTCAGAGTCACTTTCCGTGCGCTGGCGGCTCACCGGAATGCCGGCTTTTGCGACAGCTCGAACAACAGTGCCAGCAGACGTTAGCCCAAGCATCTGCAATCCATCTGCAAACTGTGGCGTAACTTGCCCAGCGATGCCTTCCACTTTTCGTGAAACTGTGGTCTCCATTAGTTATCCATCGCTCCCATGCCACTCGCAGCCTTACTTTGAACGGCTGGTTCACACCGATGTTGAGCGGTTGAAGGTCCTTTGTCAGACCTCCCGGAATAACAGCGAGCACAGCGTTCATTTGTTTCCCCATGTTTTCACATCGCTGCAGATGGGCACGCATGGAGTCACAGATTAACAGCGTATGGTGATGCGTGGAAAACCACCTGGTCTCCTTACATACACCTCCTCAGCCTGCGTAGCTGGATAGCCTTCTGTGTTTAAACTGTCATAGGCGTGTCTCTGCCATTTTCAGGGTTGTTAAGACAACAATGTTCTGCATAAAGCAGAACATTGTTGGTCTCAACAAAGTCCGCAGTAACAACACACATAGGGCGCACCGCACTATAGGGCGCGCCGCACATTTTGAGGGGAAAAAAAGACGTTTATATGCCTTTATACGCCTAGTCGCGAAAATACGGTAATATAAGAAGTTAATGATTAGTTAACATTTACATATTCTACTTTAGGTATCACTCCAGATTGACACATGATCTTGACAACTGAGGAATCTTTCCCATCAGGAGTCATAATCTGAGGTACATATGATTTTCATACCAGTTTAACAATGTAAATTGTTAAAGAAAACACATCCCAACTTATTGTCCTTACTATGGCCAAATCCTATATTATACCCAAAATATTATATCCTTGAAACTTGAGAATTTTTTTTATTTTATTTAGTGAAATGTGTAGAACATGCGGATCATAGTAAAAATATATTTTTCTATGATTCAGATTTGAGATTAAAGATACATCTCTACCAATAGATAACGTTCTATGTTTGCTTTCAATTGTACTTATTGTTCCCTGAAGACAAAAGGCCAAGGTTTGAAGTCCTTTTCTGCACGTGTTTCTAAATAACCCTATCAAAATAGGTTACTGATTAGTCCTTGGTAATTTAGGGGATATTTAAGGCCTAGGTTTAACACAGCCCACAAAGCAGACCTACAGAGACTTAAACTTAGAGTGGATATGGCAACTCACAAGCAGCACGCACGTGTCAGGGGTCACACGCTTCTGAACGACTTGGCTTTCCATAAAACACAGATTTTTTTTAAAAGTGTGAATCACGTGAAGTTCATGTGATTTTCTTTAAGGCAGAGTAGAATGGCCCATTAGTGATGACTAAGTATGGGGTGGACCAACCAGGGCAGCTGAGGGTCGATGCCATACTCTGACCTTGATCCCATGTAGGCCTGGATGCTTTTGGTTTCTGTCCTGTTATAAAATAACGAGACTGGGAGGATGCTTTAGCTTTAGGTTATTAGACAGATATAGCCTATATACACAAAAAAAGACACCTTGCCAGGTCTGTCACAAGAAAGTGTTTCATACGCTTACAGTAATAGAAGGCCCAGTACTGTGCTATCAAAACAACAGCCAATAAGTGATAACAATGCAGCTATAATAAAATGCTGTGTTCATCCTTTCTATAGACAGAAGGAACTGGCCTATAAGAGAGATAAGGTATTTCAGTGAATCATTCTGTCATATCGCCGCATACCAGCAGCGGCTCAGTCCATGCAGTGCTTCACATAATCAAAGAGAACTTTATCTGCTGATGTATGTTTCCCTGAGAAACCAGGAGCTGAAACAGTATGTTCTGATCTTGCAGGGAAGCCAAATAACACCTAATAACAGTGAAATATGTTTGAAAATGTGGATTTAGAAAAGATGATTTCATATTTCCTATGATTCAGATTTGAGATTAAAGATCCATCTCAGGGGTTGACATTAAAGGTTTTTACTTGCCCGAGGTTTACAGGAAGTCAAAGGGAACAATATAAGGTGCAGATAAGGTTTCAAGTCCTTATCTGCACGTGTTTCTCAAAAAACCCTATTAAAACAGGTTAATGATTAGTCCTTTGTATTTCATGGTATATTTAAGGCCTGGGTTCCAAACAGCCCACAAAGCAGACCTGCAGAGACTTAACCTTAGAATGGAGATGACAATGTTTTTCCGAGCACTGCTGCTAATCAGCTCTCTATCTACATCTCAGCTCCAGGCTTTGACCAACAATGAAATTATTTCCCATTCTAGGAAAAATGAATCACAGGTCGAAGACACAGAAAAACTTCCTAACCCCCAACAAACAATTCCACAGGACATCAATGCTGTGCTAAGAGAGTTGATCGCCTCGGTGGCTGGACTGAAGGTGGAGACAAAGTACCTACAGAGGGATCATGAAGGTATATTTAATTACAAATGTTTAGCATTCACAATGGTTTCTTTGAATGCTTGTCTCAAGAAGTAACAGTATAATTTACTGTTTCCTTTTTATTTCTACAATAGCTAACACGAAAGAGCTGGAGCTGCAGAAAGATGAGTTGGACAAGCTAAAACAGCTGTACCAAGGTTTTTATCAAACTACATTATTGCTGCTTTCATTGTGAAGAAAATGTAATCATTTGCTCATTTTACAAAGAGCGAATTTTGAATATACAGAGTGCAGTACAAATATATCCCTTACAATCTGCAAGGAACTGCAGATGGATGATTCTTTTTAAAAATAGATTCTGCTGATCTCAAATCTTGTTTACATGATGATATACATTAGCATGTTAGCAAAATAATCCCAAAATGTATTTTTTTTAAATGTCTTTTTCACTTCCTGCAGGAGAACTGCTGTCATAACGCCCACATTTGGGAATTGTTACAATAACAAAAACGAGTAGAAAGAGGAGATAAAAATGTATATAATCTAAACTATATACAAATAAGAATTCTGAATTAAAAGAGACTTTTGTATACGATATTATTTTATAGCACTGCTACACAACACATCATGTTATGACATTTTACAAAGATAATTCAATCACAAAATGGTCAGATTTGTAAACTTTTTTCTATCTAAGGAAAACCAGCTATTATTATTATTTGCACTGTCCCATTGACTCTACAATGATCCCTCAAAACAGTAACTTTGTTTTTCTTTTCTTTTTACACACAGCTAAGACACAGGAGTTGGACAAGCTGAAACAACAGCACCAAGGTATTGAAAAAGTGCAAAAATGTATAGAGAAACGAACACCAGCTTAGAGTAAAACATAAACAAAATAATGTGAAAATCTTGTGTCATTACAAATTTGTTTGCATCAGAGATACATAATTAAAAATTGTTTTACACAGAAATAAATAAATAAATATGACTTCTTAGAAACATGTGGGCTGTTCATATTGTCTGCTTTATGAGTTTTGGCAAATTTTTATAAGAATTCTTAAAAAAAAACATATGTATTGTTAATATTTTATTGTGTTTTAATAATTCATATTTTGCTTTGTATGGTTTCATACAAAGCTCAGGTAAAAGAATTGATCAATGTTAAAACCAGGGCAAACATCGCTAAAAACCAGTGGGAGGCTCTGAAGAAAAAATGCCTCAAAGCAATAACTTAACGAAATCCTTTTTTTTTCTATTCTTTTCACACACAGTTCAAACACAAGAGTTGGACAAGGTGAAACAACTGCACCAAGGTATTTAAAAAAAGTGAAAATACTATTAGAAAGGAACACTGAGTTCAAAGTATAAACAGTACTTTTGTATTAAACAGGCCCGGCCCTAACCAATTTTGCTCCCTAGGCAACCATTTAGTTGGTGTCCCCCTGCATCACAGTCAGTTCCACTGCCAGTTTAGATGCTCACAAAAAAAAAATTGAATAGGCTTGTCTTTTACTTTTTTCTTTTACTGAGGATTAATGAAAACAGATTTAAATAACTCTGAAACTGAGTAAATAAGACAAAGTCAAAATTAGAAACAAATAATACAAAATATTTCTCTTAATAGCATTTGCAGAGTAATATTGCATTAAACACGCTAAACAAGTGACATAACATACATAATCAAAGCGGCAGCAGAAATTGGTGCCAGCCCAAAAGATACTAGAGGAACCAGCATTATAACAACAAATAAAAAATTGAGTTTGCAATTACCGAGTAGGAAGTGCATCGTGACGTATACGTTACAAAAAAAAAAAAGATTTGCCTACCGTAGGGGTGTTCTTTTTAATACTGCACTAAATAGTCAACCTCATCTGCTACTGTACTATTTTACTCTCCCAGTCTTTCTTGTAGAAAAGTTATCTATAACATTACCAAAGGCTTTGGTATACAGTACCATTAATGCTGGCTTATTATTTTCATACTAAGAAGTAATAGTATTGATATGAAAATAACTATAAAGATATAAGTTCCACTTTTATTTTCTTTAATTCCCACCATCACAGCGCACCCTGGATGAATGGCGCCCTTAGCATTTGCCTATACAGCCTAGACCATGGGCCGGCCCTGGTATTAACTTCATTTTTTTAAATATCACCATATGTAAACTCAAGCAAAATCTTACATGATAACCAATACTTTTGCATCAGACATATCTAAATGTAAAGAAAGAAATTTTCTAACTATTGTTGTGCTGATGCCATTTTTTGGCCCCGATACCAGATACCTGGCTGTGCAGTATTGGCCCATCACGATACCATCTGTTAGAAACTGATGTGTGTGTTTTATATGAAGAACTGCAAACTACTTGGATGTAAAATAATTGCCATCATGGCTTTGTCAAGCTTCGCTGCCTACCATTGTGAAGCGGAAGCTATGAAAGGCTAAAACAAAAATGAATCCAGTAGAACTTTTTATTGCCTACCTGGAATGGGTGACAATAGTTGAATAAATTTTTGGCTCTCAAAATGGTATCAGTGCCTTATTTGTTGGTACTACTGCCGATACTGATACCATTTTAGTGCTGGATCGGCCCCACCACCCGAACTGGTAATCAGTGCAACACTAGTTACCACAGAAATACAGAATCAATTAATTAATTATTTTTTGGAAAACCTAAGCCTAGTCCTATTGTCTGCTGTATGGGTTTTAGCAAAAGGTTATAAAACTTAAAATATATGATTATTATTATTTACATTATTGATGTATTTCATAACGAATGTTTTGCTTTGTATGATTTCAGCTCAGATAGAAGATCTTATCAATATTAAAAGCAGGGCAAACATCACTGAAAATCAGGTGGAGGCTCTGAAGAAAGAAGGAGAAGGTTTGTGAACCAGAAATAAACTTTGTCAATAATCACAACCAATAAGAAGAATTCACTCTGAACACGGTTTCCACTGCAAGAGTCTCTAGGCAAACCGTGTTGGAACGTTTGTCACCGTTCCGCACTCTCAATGTGCTACTAGTTTTAAGTAGCCTGACGTCGTCCTACTCAATTTCTAGTCAGAATATGAGTCATATACTGCTCCATAGAGCTGTAATTATGGGGCGTGTGTTTGGCAATGAACTGGAAAAAAATGCCTCTGCACTCACTTGATAGACCTACAACCAATAAGAGCAACGGAGGCGTGACGTATGTTAAGCGATGCATAGTTGTTGTCAACAAAATCAAAGCGTGCAGTTGCACGCCTAGAATGAGAAGATGAGCCTTGATCGCGTTTCTCTGTTCCTCTTTTAAAATTAATTTGCTGTCTCCATATCTTCTAGAACAGACCTAATAGTAGAATCTACTTACCTAAACTCTCCGGTACCAGCCATTGTTGTTGTCACCCGAAGCGCTTTTGGTCACGTGGTTGATTACGTTACTGTTGATCATCTGTCCATCATTGTATAAAGCCCGCCCTGACACTTTGATTGGATCGCCAGAGGGTGAGGCTTATCTTACTAGCTACTATGGAGCAGAGCCAGACCCAACATCCCAACCTCAAACCCTTGTGGGCGGGACTAAGTTCTGAATGGCACCCAGGCTGAGTTTTAAGTACATTATTAAAAAATTACAGCACTGCTCTCATGAAAAAGTTAGCACTTTTTAAATTGTAGATGTTGTGAAAAATTCTTCATCTAATGTGAATATTACTTCTTAATTAACACCAAACCAAACACAATACTTTCTTCCTTCTAGTGAAACGAGTGGCTTTCTCAGCTTCCTTGTTGGCCTCAGGCTCAGCAACTCTTGGTCCATTTAACACGCAGGTCCCTCTGGTCTTCAGGCATGTTACTACAAATATTGCAAATGCCTACAACCCCAACACAGGTAACTAGGTTTAATAATCATTTCATATACTGTAAATTTATATAATTCAGAACAAATGCCAAACTTTGGTCAGAATGTGCTGGAAGGATGATGTAACATTAGGAAAAAATACCATTTATATTATGTTTGCTGAGTCTAGATTTCATGGTTTTAAGTGACATCTGGGATTTTTTGTCAAAAATTTTCAAACTTATTGTTATTATTATTTATGTTATTACTTTTCATCAGGGTTTTTCACAGCCCCACTAAGAGGAGTCTACCACTTTGAGTTCTATATCGGTGCACATGGACATCCTTCACAGGCTTCAGGTGCTGGGCTGGTCAAGAATGGAGAACATGTTTTGATTGCATATGAGAGTCAAGTTAATGGTTTTGGTTCTTCAGGCAAAGGAGTCACCTTGTTGTTAGAGCCTGGAGATGTTGTGTTTTTGCGTCAGTGGTCCAACACAAGGATATTTGATGATTCAAATCGTCATACAACCTTTAGTGGCCATCTAATTTTTACAATGTGAGAAGATCTGATTTCTCCATTGTTTTATAATTATTCTCTTATATTTAAAGAGAACGCTAAGTAAAAGTAAATAAATTAATATATATTAAGCTATTAAAAATAGCGTCTCTTAGTGATATCAGTGTTTTTTGTTGTTTTATACATTGCTTTATGAGTGTTCTAAAATTTGGTTTTAATGTTATGTGTTTGTTTTTTTTGTTTGTTTGCCATAATATGTACATTACTTTCGAAAACAACAAGTTTGAAATTGTACTTCATAATAACAATTGTAATAACACAATGACAACATTATTAATACAATAAAGTTTATTTTATTATTCCATTATTCAATAGTTCACACCATATATGTATTTTATTTGGTAGTTATGTTGACGTTAATTGGAAGAAAAACTCAGAGGTCTTAGAATCATTGATATTTTAAAGTTTATCTGTATAATGATCTTGGTGCTGATGACTGGCTTAATTACTCATTTCATTCACTTGTCTATGTAAACCCAGTTTCTCGTTACCCTTGTTGTGCCACATGCCACGATCATGGTTTTTGGACATTGGACACCAGTGTCCATATTTCATCTTGAAATGATGACCAGAGAAGAGAGTACAAGTTTAGTAAATAAACAGCTGTAAAGCTACGTTCACACCAAAAGCAGCAGAGGCAGCAGGAGCAGCTAGTTTACATGCAAAGTCAATGGTTGACGCGCATCAAGGTGTAGCAAAACATGCTGCAGCTCATTTTGAGCAGCAGGTGCAGCTTGTCGTGAGTGTTTGAGCATCTGACGCACACGGAGTGCCGCAAATGCAGCTGCTGCTCCAGTTGGAAAAATGTTACTTTTGCTGCTCGACGCACTAAATCAACCAATCAGAGAGAAGCTCTGCCAAATAACGTTGCTGTGTTTTCAGACTGGAGGGAAAGACAGGAAAAAACCCAGGATTTACTCAACAAGGGAAGATAAATTGATAATCGCTGTTTGCTCTCATCCAGCTATTTATGACCAATCATGTTATCAGTAGAGAGATGGGAGCAGAAAGGACCTTGCCTGGAGGAGGATTAGCAAAAAAATCGGAACTCTCTGGTAAGTTATCCAGGCTTTTACAATGGCAAACATACACTTTCACTCTACTGCTAATTTCACACTGCTTAATAAATGTTTATTTAGAGGATGTATGCAGGAAAAGTTTTATTTGAACTTTCCCATAGTCCCACCACTGTCTCAGAGCGGTGAAATCTGAATTTCTCTATCTGAAATCAGTCCAAAAACAACTTTAGGTTTCTTTAAAACCTTGATAGTCAGAACGGTCTCTATGGTGCTTCTGTGGTGAGGATGGGTGGGGGCAGGTGGACTCTCCTCATCCTCCACAAGAAGTACATGCGCTTCTGTGCCCTTTTGACCAGTGAGGTGGTGTTTACATTCCAGGTGAGGGTGTCTGTGATGTGCACCTCCAGGAATTTGGTGCTGACCACCTCTACAGCTGAGCTGTTGATGAGCAGTGGAGCGTGGTTAGGCTGGTTCTTCCTGAAGTCAACAATGATATCTTCCGTCTTCTCCACGTTCTGGATCAGGCTGTTATCTCTGCACCAGTCCACCATCTGCTCCACCTCCTCTCTGTAGTCCAGGTCGTTGTCGTCTCTGATGAGGCCCACCACTGTGGTGTGGCCTGCAAACTTCACAATGTGATTGTTGGTGAACCTGGGGACGCAGTCATGTGTGTCATCAGGGTGAACAGCAGGGGGCTCAGGACGCAGCCCGGAGGGGAAACCTGTGCTTAGGATGATGACATCAGAGGTGTTCTGTCCAACCTGGACTGACTGAGATCTGTTCGTGAGGAAGTCTAGCAGCCAATTGCGGAGGGGTGTATTGAATCCCAGCTGTTTCAGTTTGCCCATCAGATGCTGTGGGATGATGGTGTTGAAAGCTGAACTGAAGTCCAGGAATAGCATCTGCACGTGAGTGTTCTTCTCCTCCAGGGGTGCCAGGCTCAAGTGGAGAGCAGCAGAGATGGCATCCTCAGTGGAGCGGTTCCGTTGGTAGGCGAACCTGAACAGGTCGAATGTTGGCGGCAGACTGTAGACGATGTGTTCTTTAACCAGCCTTCGAAGCACTTAATCATGATTGGAGTCAGTGTGACAGGCCAGTAATTATTGAGTGAGTTGACCTGAGGCTTCTTTGGGACTGGAATGAGGGTGGCAGACTTGAAGAATGCTTGCACTATGGATCGGTCCAGCGAGGTGTTAAAAAATGTCTGTGAGGACACCAGCCAGCTGATCTGCACACCTCCTTATATGTTATCACCCAGCCTTCAGTTATGTTATCAGGCCCAGGGGCCTTCCTTGGATTTACTCTTCTTAGTGTCATGATCGTTTTCCTCACTTCCAGCTGAAAAGTCCAGGTTTAGTGCCTCCTCCCCTGGTGTGGAACAGCTTTCACTGCTGGAGTGCTGTTTAGTGCCTCAGGATTCTTGACCTTCCAAAGAAGTTGTTCAGTTCATTTAGGAAGTCAGTTGGCTTTGTGTGTTTTTGCTCTTGCCCAGAGCTGCTTAGAGGGTTGACTGAAAATCTTCAGGGTTTTGGCTCGGAGGGTCATTTCCGGCAGGTTGTGCTCTTCCAGAGCTTTCACGGAAGCCGCGAGTCACCTAGAGGCACAGACTGCATGAAGCGTTAGAATCCGACTTCGATCATGGAAAAATCACTGAGATCAAGGCTTTGGCGCTGACCAACTGGAACAACACTGCGGCGTTGAGGCAAGGTCTGTGAAGGCAGCGTAGTGGATCCTCTGATGGTCTTGATGAGCTGCACCTGTGCAGGAGGCTCCCTCAGAGGATCCACGCGGACTCCTACTGGAGAAAAGTGGTATTTTTCTCAGCTTAACATGTGCCTCACACCTTCCAAAGAAGCTGTTCATTTAGGGAAGTCAGTGTTTGCTGCAGACTTGAAAGCTGGGTTCCTTGCTTTTAGCGGCTGCATTTCCGAACCTCTCCATTTATCCAAGGTGGTTGGTTGGCCCGGGTGGTGGTGACGTTCTTGTTGATGCTGACATCCTCAATGCATTTGTTGATGTAGTCTGACACAGTCATGGCATACTCATCAATATTTAACAAAGTTATCATATGTTGCTGCAGCCTTGAAGATGTTCCAGTCAGAGCATTCAAAACAGTCTTGGAATGTTTCCATGGCACCCTCAGACCACACTCAGAACTCTTTACCTGTTGGTTTAGCCCTGATCAGCTGGGGCTTATATGCAGGGATAAGCATGACAGATGATGAACCGAGGTGGGGGCGGGCGGCTGCTTCTGAATATATCTTTGATGTTACAGTAAACCAGGTCTAAAGTGTTTTCACCTCGAGTTGCAAAGTCCACATGTTGTTAAAATGAGGGAGAACAGTCTTCAAGTAAGCCTGGTTAAAATCCCCAGCAATGATGAAATCACCCTCTGCTTGTGCAGATTGGAGCTCAGAGATAGCCTGGTATAGGGTCTTCATGGCCTCTTCAGTGTTAGCACTGGGGGGCATGTAAACAGCAGTGATGCTAACCACAGTGAACTCTGGACAGATAGAATGGTCTGCAGTTAACAGTCAGAAACTCCATGTCTTGAGAGCAGAAGCTGGCGACTGATCTAGCATTTTTACAACAGCTGTTGTTGATGTAAACACAGAGCCCACCACCCCAAGTCTTACTGCTTAGTTCTTTGTTTCTATCGGCGCGGTATAGCGTTAGCCCCTCCAGGCTAATAGCATTGTCCGGTGTTGTGCAAAATAATGTCCTGCAGATAATGAATAGATGGTTAACTAGAACTGGAGTTATAGTTAATTATTAATCCTATTCAAAATCGAAGGCAAAATCAATTTAGTGTTCTTAGGTGGATAATTGTAGCTCTGAATTATCTACTTACCTGTTTGCGGGCTCACCTCTGAAGGGTTCCTGGACCGGCTGTTAAAATCCAGGTATCCCTGATAGTCTAGTGGCCCAGGTTAAGTTATCAGCAAAGCTATTAAATTATCAATAAAGATCCTTCTATCTCTGTTTATTCGCACTATTACCAAAAGGGGTGGATCCAACCTGAGTGATAAACCTCCGTTATATGAACGACCAAAACCACTACAGATTAACCAATGATGTCTTTATTCTAATAATTCAGGATTACAGAAAATCTAACATCTATTATGCAAAACACTACACGTTAGTAGATCTGCTAACATCAGGTATGATTAAAATTACTAGTTTTAACAAAATCCAAAATAAGGAATAAAAGAATCAGATAGAAAATAAAGAAATAAAACCATAAGAGTCCGTTTACTAGCATCTGAGATTGTCCAAAATATGCCAGATATTAATACATTCACTAATGTCCGTTAGCAGCAGGTATGATAATAACAGTGCAATTACTCATGTAAAATTAATACATCCAGCCTAAATTTGGCAAATGGTTAAAATGCATTAACAAACAGCAGCAGGTATGATGATAACAGTGCAATTGATCATGTAAAATTAACACACCCAGCTTAATATTGGTAAAATGATTAAAAATGTATTAAGAGAGGAACAAAGAAAAATCGGGGAGGAACAGTCTGTAATCAAGATGGCGGTAACCACGGGACCACACGTGGCTGAATGTGATAACTCTATAACTATCTCAAAGCAGAAACAACAAGAGGATAGGAAAGCAAAGAAAAGAGAATAAAGAAGTATCACTCGCAGCTTTCACAACGCACTTATTTCAACCAAATGTCCCGTCCAGCCGTCGGCTCCCCGTCCCTGAAAGCCTATCTTCGCCCTGGCGCTCTCCCGTGCCGTTTCTCCCGCCGTCCCGCTTGTTTTGGGTTGCCGCAGAGGGTTTTCGCACCGGTCCGGGCCTCGAAAGTGTTCAGTCAGGCTCGGTACAGCAGAGGGCTTGATGCTCAATGAAGTTGAAGAGGATGATATTGGGAAGTAATCGACGGTTTTCCCTCCTCCGCCCATTCGCGGCAAAGAAAGGGTAAACTAAACTCTCACCCGCTACGTCAGCTTCAAAGGCTTCTGTCTCCCCAGTTTACGTAGCTGCTATGCAGTAACGACATGGGAACACTGTGTGATCCGTGATCTTTGATGGTGAAAACTTAAAGTTACTTCCTGTCAACTTTTCTTCACATGAAACCAGCCTCTCTCCTTGGCAGGCTTTTTGCACCCATCGTAAAAAGAGAGAAAATGCCCTGCTGTTGTTTAAACCATGAGTGACGTGCAGCACTTCCCCGTCTGCGAGGCCTCCAGCCTGATTGGTCCGTGCCATAAGAAGCATATAGGGCACTTCCCCTGTTGGAGTATCTTCGGCTGATTGGTCCGCTTGAGGCCGGCCTCCCACACAGTGGGCCCGTACTTTTTCTTGTTCTTTTGCTTTGATGGAATCCTTTGCTCTCCTCTTGTGGCAGGAAGAGAAGGGGGATTGTTTCAGATGTTTTCTCCAACCGATTTTTAGCTCCTTTTCGCAATATATAACACCGTATTAAAAGTTGATGCAGCCATGACCTCACCAGAATGATGGTGCTGCAGCTACCAATCTCCTTCCTTATGACAAAGTTCGAAGTCGGAGATTATCCACTTTGTTATCCAATGAGTGGACATTGGAGAGCAGGACTGATGGAAGCTGAGCTCTGTGGGGATTTCTCCCTTAGCTTCACAGTTAGCCCCCTCTGCATCCTCAATTTCTCCATCTTGCGCATTTCTTCCTTTGGCAGTTACATTCCGTTGTTGTTTTGTTGACATCCGTCTGTAGCACTCCACAGCTTTTTAAATGGTAAAATATCTGGATTTAAAACATTTTGTGACCGTAGCTTTAGTAGGCATTGGTGATCATAGATGCGGGGTCGATGTCTAGTTCTGTATCGTATTAAACTGCATATTATGTGAACTTATCGAAATTGTCCGTTCTTGGCCGCTGCTTTGGAGCACCGCCATGGCAACCAAAAATATCAATATAAAAATATATAATATATAGAATATTGACCTTTATTTTGCATATTGTCAGTTGATGTGTGCGCTGGTTGGAAATGGACACTTCACTTACGCCCCCCGCAGGTTTCACCTTAATTGGCGTGAAAAACATGGACTACTATAGCCACCAGGGCTGACAGTCTGAGTCCATTTCTCAAGGCCCCATGAGTCAGGATTAGATAGCTCAATTAGCAAACTGGGATGGACGTTACGTGTTACCAAGCAGTTAGTGTAGAGGGTAGAGTGAGGGTGGTCTGCTGTTCTGAAAGTTGAGGGTTCGGTCCCAGCTGTGGCGAGAATATTTTTCTCTATTTTTTTAAATCCACTTTTTTTATTACATTAGACCATAGTGATTATCATTCTACATTTTTATATTACTGTATATATAGGTCTATTATATTGCATGCCTTATAGCCACAGTGTTTAGATATTTTTATAATTCTATTTACCCTATTCCATATTATATGCGTCATGGTCTGGCGGTGTTTGTGAATGAGAGATGGTGCGGCTCAGGCTCATGTTCAGGTGAAGCAGCAGATATGCAGCCCAGATGTGGAATTACTCTCAGTGAGTTTAAGACTTTATTATCTGCCGCGGGAGTTTGGTCACGTGATCGTGCTGTGCGTTTCCAAAGCGTGGTAAACAAGTTTCAGACTAGAGTCTGAGACGGGAGTGGATTTTCACTCCTGTCCCATCCCACTCCCACAGAAAAAAATTGTGTCCCGTCCAGATCCCACAGTAGAAATCTAAATCCTGTCCGTCCCTCCTGGTGAAATTACTCCCATCCCGCTCCTATTCAGAATGACTCCCGCTCGCTCCACCACTCCCATTCTTGTTTTGTTTTCCTCGTCGCTCGGGAGAAAAACAGAGGCCCGAAGAGGCTTGGTGATGGTTTTGGGCTGGGTGTAGTTTTTTTGACTCTCATTTGTAGTGTAGGCTTCAGGGAAAAAACTACAAAATGGCTATACGCCACGCCAGTACTGGATTTTTCTTTCTATTTTCTTTTTATTTTTTGGCATCGATCCTAGTTTTTTGTTATTATTATTGGTTTGCTCCCCATCTGCCTCCTCCGTTAAGTGTTAGCATCCTGTACCGTCCCAATCATGTGATCGTTACTAATACTGACTCCCATCCACAATACTTCAATGTATTTTTTTAATTTTTGACAATATGATGACTAGGCGGGTAAAACTTCTATGAATTATTTTAAATGATATTGCTTTAGGGATCTCAAGCAATAGGGATCTAATTATTTTATTGTTCTTACCATTATTACAAGAAAAACAAATCTTACCAACTGGAGTGTCAGTCAGTACTGATAAGGTTTGTTGTTGTGTGTCCAATCTTGGTTGAGCTTTAAATAACATGCAAATACCAGAAGAAATTGCTCCAAAGACTTTGGCATAATCTATAGGAGACACAGGAATTTTGTATTCTTCTAGAAACTCTTTATAAGAGTAAAGAAGACCCTCTTTGTTAAATAATTGGTCAACCAAAATAATGTTATTATTAAACCAATAATCAATAAATAAGGATTTATGTTTAAACAATATGTCTTTATTGTTCCAGATGAAATATTTGTTGGGTGAAAAGTTGTGTTTGAAAATAAGGGACCATGAAAGGAAGGCCTGGCGGTGAAAGGCTGACATTTTTATCGGGACTTTATCAATATCATAGTTACAGGTTAAGAAAAAGCTCAAACCACCCAGTTTTGACAGCAAGTGACATGGTATGACGTTCCAAATAGAGTTAGGGTTTTTAAAGAAGTGTTTCAGCCAATTTATTTTAAAGGTATTATTTAGAGTACAGAAATCAATAAAGTTTAATCCACCCTTTTCATAGGGATTTGTTAGAACAGACTTCTTCACTCTGCTCCACTCTCCCCACGCTCACACAATACGTCACATGCAACCAGGAACAATAAAAGGCTGGACCTTTTTTATGCAAATGTTAAGGATGCATACACCTCCGCCCCCCTCCCCCCGCTGGGTCGTTCAGATCACAACCTTGTGTACCTGCCCCCCCAATACATTCCACTGGTGAGAAGGACAATTGCACAGTCAGTGAAAGTTTGGTCGGATGACGCCACTGAGGAGCTGAGGGATTGTTTCAGCACCACAGACTGGAGCATGTTCCAATGGTGAGGACATCAACAGCCTGACTGAATGCATCACTGACTACATGACCTTCTGTGTGGAGAGCATTGTGCCTACACCAAGTTTGCAGATGAGTTAAACAGCTTTCACCCGGTTTGACTCCCCTCACACTGGTCCCCTCCCTGCCCTCAACTCTCCACACACCTCCAACCACCAGCCCCCCAGAGACCTTTCCCCCCCACCACCGCCACTCCCACCAACCCCGACCCATCCACACCTCCAGTCGTGCCTTCCTCCCCCCTCACAGTAACACCAATGCAGGTGAGAAGGCAGCTGAGGAGGCTGAAACAGAGGAAGGCCTCAGGACCAGACGGCCTCCCCCCAGGCTGCTGAGGACCTGTGCAGATGAGCTCTGTCAGATCCTCAGCTACATGTACAACCTGAGCCTCAGCCTGGGGGTGGTCCCCACCCTGTGGAAGACCTCCTGTGTGGTTCCAGTTCCCATATCAGCCGGATTGGAGCAGTGGTTCTAGAGGAAACTTATGTGGAAAAGTCCTGAAATGTTTGCATTTCTGGCCTCTAATAGTATCTTTGATTCCAATTATCTCTAAAAGTAATAAAGCCAAACACTTCAAACTTGGTAAATCTATGGAGGGTCCTAAAAATATTCAATCCCTAAAATATCGGCCGGATTGGAGCAGTGGTTCAAACTTATTTGGAAAATTCCTGAAATTTTTGGCCTCCAATACTAGCATCTTTAACTTCAATTATCTCAATAAAGCTAAACACTTCAATTTTCACAATCGATACAAACATTCCCACATATGTCCAATGTGAAAGATTATGAGGATATGAGCAATTGTTGTGAAGAAATCTTTATTTAAAAATCTAAAGCAGCTTTGTTTCCAACACAGTGCTATTTAAACAAGTACACAGCGGGATCTAATTTGTCATATTGATAACATGTCAGGTTTAGATTATGAACAAAATTAAAAACAATTATGTTGCATATACTCTATATTTATTATCCTAATTATGTACAGCATTATAAAACAAAATTACAAGCAGGTTTATCAATACAGAAGATCCAACAATAAGTGGTCCTATGTGTGTTGCAACTGCGACTTTTGAGACCACCTCATTGAGGAGATGATGAAAGAGTGGCTGAGGGAGGTGAATGTAAGGAGACCAGGTGGTTTTTTTCCACTCATCACCATCCATCTGTTAATCTGACTCCATGCGTGCCCATCTCACAGCTGATGTGAAAAACATGGTGAAACAAATTAATGCTGTGCTCGCTGTGAACCGGATGCAGCAGGTGCAGCAGAAGCAGCGAAGTTTACATGCAAAAGTCAATGGTTGACGAGCGTATAGACACAGCAAAGGTCCCGCAGCGCTTTTGAGCTACTGCTGCTGCTCGAGATGGAAAAATTGAAGTTTTTGATTCTGGAAGCGCCGCATCAACGAATCAGAGAAGCTGATCTGGGAGCTGACAGCCCGAGACAGACACATCGCTCTGATGACAAATGATATTAAAGCAAATGAAAGGGCTGGATGGATGAGGAGATGATGAAAGCTGGCTGAGGCAGGTGTATGTGAGGAGACTCAGGTGGTTTTTTTCCATGCATCACCATCGCTTTTAATATGTGACTCCATGCGTGCCCATCTCACAGCTGATGTGAAAAACATGGTAAAAAAAAAGCGGCTGTGCTCACCGTTATCTCGGGGGTCTAACAAAGGAACTTCCCACCGCTCACGACATCCGGTATGAACCGGCTGTTCAAAGTAAGGCTGCGAGCAGTGTGGAAGCGATGGATGACAGACTGAGACCACAGTTTCCACGATAAGTGGAAGGCAGCGCCGGGCAGGATTACACCACCGTTTCTTGCGGATGGATTGTTGATGCTTGGACTAACGTGTCTGCTGGCTCTGTTGTTCAAGCTTTCACAAAAGCCGGCATTATTTCTGAGGAGCGCCCGGCACGAAAGTGACTCTGACAGCGAAGAAGGGGGAAATTGGCATGTCTGATTTAAAGCGCCCAGCTGTTTAATTCAGAAACAGAGGATGATGACTTTGATGGGTTTTGATTAATACTTTGTAATAAATACATGAATAAAGCACAATCATACTCAGTTTTGCTCCCGCTCTATTTTTCTACCTGAAAACTTAATTCAACAGCAGCCTCTGGGCGGGTCTCCTCCTCTTCACCCAGCGGCGGCTGGCAGGTGTTTTTCATCTAAATAATCTAAATCTTGCAGCTATATTTGCTGTGATCAGTGGGAATAAAGTAGTTTTAATATGTTTTTAAGTGAGAAAGTCCACCTCTGAAAACTGAATAATTGCAGTCAGTTCATCCAGATTATCATCCTGCCTATAGGCTACTATTTCTGCTGTCGGGCGCTCAGACCCCGACATACCAGCTGTGTGCACCGACAGTAGAAATCCATTTCAACTGCAGCCTCTAGGCTGGAGCAGCGGCTCCTCGTTCCTTGCACCGATTGCTGGCTGGCAGGTGTTTTTCATCTAAATAATTTAAACTGCAGCCACCAGGATACCGGTAATAAAAGCGAACATATTCTGCCCGGGAGGTTTCAGGATTTTAAGTTAATTTAGGAGTGATCACAGCGCCCTGTCATCTGCGATGTGTCTGTCTTCTAACGGTCCAGCTCTCAGGTTTTTGATTAATACTTTGTAATAAATACATGGAATAAAGTTTACCAGTCATACTCCGTTTGGACCCCGCTGTATATGTTTCACACAGTTTACCCAAAAGTGCTGCAGTAGAGTAATATGTACCTGTATACTGCTTACGCCTCATAGTCCGGTGTGCTCTTCTGTATGTGTGTAGCAATACAGAAATGGCATCAATATGACTGAGACTGCGCTTCTTTCAGTAATGGTGCGCCTTATGGTTGTGAAAATACAGCAGTACCAGCATTATAAAACAAAAATTACAGTGCTTAGTGTTTGGTCAATACAGAAAGATCCAAACAATAACTGCTCCTTGCTCTTTCTCCCACATTGTATACTGAGAAAAGTAGGTTTTCACAAGCCTCTCACATGCTCACTGCACTAAAATATTAATATAAGAAAAAATATTTTACAAATTCTAATAATGTCTACGTACAAGGCATCATTATGAATGTCAATGATGAGTTACAATGGTTATGTCTCACCTCAAGAGGCTGCCTACTGAGTGTATGTATGTATGTATGTATGTATATATATATATATATATATATATATATATATATGTATATATATATATATATATATATATATGTGTGTGTGTGTGTGTGTAAATGTAAATATAGGTGTGTGTGTGTAGGGAAATAACATCTTTCATTTATTATTTTCATGTTAATTTACACTTTGAGTAAGCTTGAAAAAGTAATCTCCAGGTTACCATTCCAAAGTCTTTTTCTGTAGAATTTCATCAATCCATCCAAATCATCAAACATTCCTTTTTTCTAGCTTTAAAGAAACACTACAGAAAATATCATTTGTTGATACAAATTGTTTTCCTCTACTTTAGGAATGCAAAGATCCAGGGACAGGGCAGGGGGTCAGTGGGAAGCCCACTGCTGTCACCTGGCCCTGGTTTGTCCTCATGGATGAGGTATTAGGACAGAGGCCGTCTTTTGCCCCACCTGTCCTAATTGCCTCCATCCCTGAGGACACACCAGGGCTAGATGCTGCAGAGGCTGAGCAGCACACAGATGAGCTTGGAGTCTTCTGACTGCGAGTGGGACATCATCTGGGGGGTCGGGGTGCCTCTCTCCACTGTTCACCACATCGTCCATCAGGGTTTGCAGGGCTGACCCAATCGACGGCTGCCATGTTACTAAAAAAGTTTAAAAAGACGCAGAAAATAATGACTTTACTAAAACTGTTTTCATAACCCTGAAATGAGAACAGCTAAAATGTGATTCTACTTGCCATCTAAATGTAACAGTGGTCGGGTAGACCCTCCTCCAGGGCAGACACCTCGGCAGACAGCTGGTCCCTCCATGGAGCACCACTGACTGCCTCCAACACGTTCTCCCCCTCCTCATCCTCTGGCATGTCATCCTCTGGGGCCGTGATGTCACCGGCTCCCAGGCAGATGTTGTGCAGGACAGCACATGCCGTTATGACCTGTAGAAAAAAAAAGACAAAAATATTTACTTTTATTCATTCATCTATCTTTTTTTCATTATCTTTATTACATGATTTATTAGAATTTAAATGTTACTTGATCTAGATCCACTATTTAACTTATTTTTTTCCTGTATTATGTTTTTTATATATATATAATTGCAAATAAAATCAGGCAGTAAGGGGATAACAATTTAGACAAAAATGATTTATTTCTCAACAGTTTGGCTTCTCAACACAACATTAGTGATAGTGAAAGTAGTGATTTAAGTCAGTTATTTACAGGGTTTGTGCACATTTAACTATTCAATTCAAATTACTAAAGTTACAAACAAATAAATTACAAACCTACAAATAAATATAAAATTTGATATTTAAACATATTCATCAATCTGCTGACAAGCGTTTATCATTTAACTATCATTTAATGCAGGAATAAATTGCAGACATTTTTATGTGTGCATGCATTTTGGTTGTATTAATATTGATGCCAATTCAAATCAAATGTCCTTGTAATAGTAATGTGCAGATAAACAGAGCAGCATTTTATGTCACCAAATAAAGACATTGGGAGTTTGCATCCCTGCAGTGGTTCCCCTAGCAATGTTGTGTATGAAAATCTAGGTTAAAGTTGTTCTGAATTATGTGTGGCATATTATTTTTATTTTGTCTTATCCTGATAAATAGTTTCAGTTGGTTTTAGCATTTAGCATACATGTGTAGCTGCCGAGGTGTTTTGTGTTAGCTGTAGTTCACTTGCAGCTCCTAGATTACCTAAAACGTCTGTCTGCTTTAATCAAACTTGCAATTTAACTGAAACTATAGTTGCCCGGCCAGTATAACATATCTAAGTTAGCATAAATTTAACTTCACATTCAGTTCTATCAACAAGTGGCTACGGTCGCTACGTGCTAACAAGCTAACGTAACGTAGCCAGCCTGGATACTAAATGCTATGAAAGTTAGCCAACATTAGTTAGTTTATCATTGGGACATTATAGCCGTTGATTTAATGTTACATTATAAACAATCACCACCAATCTTTCTGTTAACTTACCGTAATGTCTTTCTGGTGAACTGCGACGTGTCTCTTCAGGTTTGTTGTGTTTTTTCCAGCTACCATGTGGCCACATTCCTTCCCTTCCACTAAAATCAAGCATTTGGTTTTGTTCTCCACTTCAATGAAGTGAAAATGTGTCCATATATCACGTCTCCTCTTTCTCCCGAGCTCCCAGAGTAGGCTACTCTGTGCCGCCTCGCTCCAGGTTTGAAAGTGGTGTGTGTGGGCGGAGGAGAAAGGATTTGAAAAACAAAATGAAGCATTAAATAATATGTAATTTTCGTCTCGTCTTTGTTCGTGAACTAAAACGTCCATAGATTTGAATGACGTTCCATGAACCCCCCTGCCACACTCTAACCTGACAACAGCCAGATGCATGTCTAGATCCGCCTAGCTCCACTGACATGTATGTGAGTGGAGCTAGAGGCCTGATGAGACCGATTCATTCAGAGTCGCTGAGGACGTTTTTATAACCTAGAAATGATCCATGAGCACGCGACCGATCGAATGGACGGATGATCCACGGACCTTTGTTGATTCAGTTATTTGTTTTGCCAAAAAAGATTAATTATAATCATTTTTCATTAAATAATAGAGATGCAGATAAATAGAAATAAACAGTTCTCAGATAAGATCGGAGGTGTATGAAATAAGATAATGCAGTCACTATGTTAAATTAATTCATTAACTTTATTTTAATCAAAAACATCATATCATCATAAGATTTTGGTTGTTTATGCAAATGGTCTCAATAAACTTTTCAGTTGACTGCAGGCCCACAAACGTCACCTTTAGCACAGCAGAGCTCCCAAGTGCCGCCTGGTGGTTGTCCGGGTACATTGCAGTTCTTTTTGAAAAAAAAATACTGGCCTCAGGAAATACATCGTGATTCACGCAGGAATCACACAGGAATCATGCAGGAAACCGTCCATTTCCAACCAGTGCCCACTGTAGTTAACTTACTTAACAGTATTAATGTTAACTACACATGACAGTTTAAAATGCGAAGACAGAATGTTGACAACTCGCAAACAGCACACACATGTCAGGGGACACATGCTTTTAAGCGACTTGGCTTTCATAAAAAAAAATATTTACATGGGTTTCACATGTGATTTTTACATGTGAAGTTCATGGGATGTTTTTATAATGTATAATGGACCATTAGTGATGACTAAATATGGGGTAGACCATCCATCCATCCATTTTCCATCATGCTTTATCCCAGTTGGGGTGGCGAGTGGTGCTGGTGCCCATATCTCCAGTTGTCAACAGGTGAGTTGGGGTGGCAGGGTACACCCCTGGACAGGTAGCCAGTCTATTGCAGGGCAACACAGAGACAAACAGGACAAACAACAATTTACGCACAAACTCACACCTAAGGAGAATTTAGAGAAACTAATTAACCTAACAGTCATGTTTTTGGACTGTGGGAGGAAGCCGGAGTACCCGGAGAGAACCCACACATGCACCGGAGAACATGCAAACTCTTTAACTCTTTGCAGAAAGACCCTGCTGCAAGGCGGCAATGCTACCCACTGCACCACTGAGCAGCCTTGGGGTGGACCAATCAGGGCCTGTTATAAAACAACGAGACTGGCAGGATGCTGTAGGTTTAGGTTATTAGACAGATATAGCCTATATACACCAAAAAAGACACCTTGCCGGATCTGTCACAAGAAAGTGTTTCATAGGCTTACAGTAATAGACAGCACAGCAATTTGCTATCAAACAACAGCCAATAAGTTATAAAACATTGCTATTATAAAATGCTGCTGTCCATCCTTTCTATAGACAGAAGGAACTGGCCTATAAGAGAGATGAGCTACTCGTACTCGTTGTCTCCTGCTTTATCAGGAACCGGGTCGTGGGGGCAGTAGACTAAGCAGAGACTCCCAGACTTTCCTCTCCGCAGTAGCCTCCTCCAGCTCCGTTGTGGGAAGCCCTAGGCCAGGGGTGTCAAACTGGTTCCAGAAAAGGCCATTTGGCTGCAGGTTTTCTGTCCAACCAAGCAATAGCACACCAGACTCCATTCATCTCATCAAGTGAGTCCTAATCTGAACATGATGACTTGATGAGATGAATGGAGTCTGGTGTGCTATGCTGGTTTAAAAAACCTGGAACCTACTAGTTACAGTTATAAAACTCCTGCAAGCCAAGAGACATAGTCTCCCAGCGTGTCATAAACTGCGTCCCTAGGGCACTCCTCCCGGTGGGGCGTACCTGGACTACCTCCCGAGGGGAAGGCGTCCAGGGGGCATCGAGAAAAGATGTCCGAGCCACCTCAACTGACTCCTCGTTATGTGTGGGAGAGAACCAGCTCTACTCACAGCCTCTCCCGAATGGCCGAGCTCCTCACCTATCTCTAAGGGGAGAGCCCAGCCACCCTGCCCGGAGCTCTGCTCATTTCAGCAGCTTGTATCCGGGATCACCGTTCTTTGGGTCATGATCCAGATTTCATGACCATTGGTGAGGAGTACGGGCGTGAGCCGACCGGTAAATTGAAGAGCTTTGCCTTTTCACTCAGCTCTCTCTACACCACGACAGACCGGTACAGCGTCCGCATTGTTTGCAGCAGCCGCGCCGAATCCGTCTATCGATCTCCCGCTCCATTCTTCCTTCACTCGTGAACAGACCCCAAGATACCCGAACTCCTCCACTTGAGGCAGGGACTCTCCTCCAACCTGAAGGAGACAAGCCACCTTTTTCGTTTTGAGAACCATGTTTACCTCGTGCTGGGAGGATCTGATTCTCATCCTGGCCTTCAACGCTGGGCTGCGAACCACCCCAGCTGTGCACATAGGTCTTTAGCAGGAGGGAGCCAGCAGAACTACATCATCCGCAACCAGCAGTCGGCCGAGGCAGATGGCCGCTCACACTGAGCCTGGTTCTGCTGGGGTTCTTCTTGTTAGAAAGGGAGATTTTCCTCTCCATTGTTGCTACAAGCTTTGCTTGGTGTGAGGGATTGTATTTGAGTGAATGAGTCAGTGCAATCTTTGGTTTTTTAGAAAACTTTGTATCAATTTGATTGTATGATCTGATTGAAGTGTTAAACCTTGAGATGACATGTGTTGAATTTGGCATTATATAAATAAACTGAATGGTCATCCTATAATTCTCTTCTTGACATGACTTAAAAATTGAAGCTTAAGATTTATAAAAATTCAAAGGTTCTTGCAAAAGCGAAGAAAAAGAAGACTCAAAGCAAAGATCAAAAACTTTGGGCAGAGGCCTTTGAGTCCGGGTCCAGTGGGTTTATTGCTGAACACAACATTTACACAGAGCTGGTAGGCGACTGACCAAATGGGTGAAACTCCAGCTTTCCCATACATTTCTTTATCGATTGGAAAACCCCCTTTGGAGCATATTTCAGTCATTGGTAGGTCCGCATTTGACATTTATCTGCTGCAAAACACGGTGACATTCATAGACATCTCATTCTTGTGAAGGCAGGGACTCTCCGAGCCATGAAACATCAGATTTGCATTCAAATCGAAACTTTATGGCCGGTTTGGTCAAAACGTAATGCCACCCTTTGGCTGGCTATGTCAATCTACCATGCTACTCCCCTTCAGTCTCATCACCATTACCTGCTCCGTGTTAACACAATAACAACTCCTTTGTATGGCCAGATTTTGCTGAGCTGGACTACCTTGGGATGTCAAATATTTCATTTTTTATTGCGGGTGCTTTCTTATCACTAAGGGGCCTCAACCTCGCGTTTTCCTGCAGATCTCACTACCATTGGCGCCAGCTACAACAGATATACACACGCTCCTCTGCTTCTCTCCCCTCTGGCCCCGAATGGCTCCATTCATTGCTTCTGCTTTTCTCCTTTTTGGCCTCGAATGGCTCTTATAACAGTATTTGTAAAAACAACTTTTAAACCTACAAAACATTAACTTTATTTTATCTTATCAGTCGGCCGTGGCAGATTGCTGGGCCACACACTGAGCCTGGTTCTGCTGGGGTTCTTCTTGTTAAGAGGGAGATTTTCCTCAGTTGCTATGAAGTTTAGTGCAGGGATTGTATTTGAGTGAATGAGTCAATGCAATCAACTGGTTTTTATGTCTTGTATCAATTCTGATTGTATGATCTGGGTTGAAGTGTAAAAGCCTTGGGAGAGATGAGACATGTGCCGTGAATTTTTATGCCATATAAACAAACCCTGCCGTCGTCCCTATAATTCTCTTCTTACCACCTAAAAATTGACCTTTATTTGGCATATTGTCAGTTGATGTGTAGCTAACTGACTTAACAATCTTAATGTGTCAACTACACATGACTAAAATGTGAAGACAGAATGTTGACAACTCTCAAACAGCACACACATGTCAGGGGACACGTGCTTTTAAGCGACTTGGCTTTCATAACAAAATAATTTTTTACATGTGAAGTTCATGGGATGTTTTTACAATGTATAATGGACCATTAGTGATGACTAAATATGGGGTACACCAGGCATCCCCAAACTCGGTCCTGCAGGTTTTAGAGGTTTCCTTGCTCCAGCACAGCTGATTTTAATTGAAAGCTTATTAACAGGCTTTTGGTCTACTGCAATCATTATAACCAGCTGTGCTGAAGCAGAGAAACCCTGAAGCTGCAGGACAGGGGCCTTGAGGACGAGTTTGGGGATGCCTGGGTAGACCATCCATCCATTTTCCATCATGCTTATCCCAGTTGGGGTGGCGAGTATGCAGCCCATCTCCAGTTATCAATGGGCTTAGAGACAGGGCAAATACACCCTGACAGGTAGCCAAAGCCTTGCTGCAGGGCAACACAGAGACAAACAGGACAAACAACAATCACGCACAAACTCACACACTGAGGAGAATTAAGAGAAGCTAATTAACCTAGCTTACAGTCATGTTTTTGGACTGTTGGAGGAACCCGGAGCAACCCATGCATGCACGGGAGAACATGCAAACTCTTTTGTACTGATCCTAGACGACAGACCTTGCTGCAAGGAAGCTGACGGTCACTACCCACTGCACCACTGAGCAGCCTTACTGTCTGGACCAATCAGGGCCTGTTATAAAACAGCGAGACTGGCAGGATGCTGTAGGTTAAGGTTATTAGACAGATATAGCCTATATACACCAAAAAAAGACACCTTGCCAGATCTGTCACAAGAAAGTGTTTCATAGGCTTACAGTAATAGACAGCACAGTCATTTGCTATCCTATCAAACAACAGCCAATAAGTTATAAAACACAGCTATAATAAAATGCTTCTGTCCATCCTTTCTAACAACAGAAGGAACTGGCCTATAAGAGAGATGAGGTACTCGTACTCATCGTCCCCCCTTTATTGGGAACCGGGTCGCGGCAGCAGCAGACTAAGCAGAGACTCCCCAGACTTCCCTCTCCCTGCCGACACCTCCTCCAGCTCCGTTGGGAAGCCCTAGGCACTCCCCAGGCCAGCCAAGGGCTTGCATAGTCTCTCCAGCGGTGTCCTGTATTGCGTCCCCTGGGCCTCCTCCCCTGGGGGCGTGCCTGGACTACCTCCCAAGGGAGGCGTCCAGGGGGCATGGAAAAAGATGTCCCGAGCCACCTCAACAGACCTCTCGATGTGGGAGGAGGAGCGGGTTCTTCTGCACTGAGCCTCTCCCTCAGAGATCGAGCTTCTCACCCTATCTCTAAGGGAGAGCCCAGCCACCCTGCGGAGAAAGCTCATTTCAGCCTTCGCTTGTATTTACGTTCTTCTTCGGTCATTGATCCAGATTTCATGGCCATAGGTGACTAGGAAGTAGACCTGACCGTAAATTAGGAAACTTTTGCCTTTTACGGCTCAGCTCTCTCTTCACCTAACAGACCGGTACAGCGCCCGCTACATTACAGGCAGCAGCCGCATCATTCGCTCTATGCGATCTCCAGCTCCATTCTTCCCCTCACTCGTGAACTGGACCCCAAGATACTTGAACTCCTCCACTTGAGGCAGGGACTCTCCTCCAACCTGAAGGGGACAAGCCACCTTTTTCCTCAGCCGAGAACCATGGCCTCAGACTTGGAGGAGCTGATTCTCATCTCGCCGCTTTCACACTTTCGACTCGCTAACAGCCCCAGCCGCGAAGCTGTAGGTCTTGGCAGGATGTGTTTAGTGCAGGAGGAGACTTTCCGGTAGCTTGTAAATATGACAAATTTATATTTCTGTTTCTGTGTTATATCAGATACAAAACACCTAATATTAGCATATGTGTTATCATTTTAAGCTGTATGCAGCCACTTGTTCTCATTTTAAAATGCTCCTATGTACACCTAAGTTACCAAAATACGCAGAGGCAGAGGGGAACAATAAAGTGCAGAGCCCCTTCATGAAGGATGTAACAGGTGTTGAATGCAAAATCTGCAGTGTTAGAAGGCAAAAAACACCACATATATGATAATTTGAGTTTGAACACAGTTTAACAGTACATGTCCTGTGTATGTCCATGTTTAATTTTTCTTAAATATTCTAACTGATATAGATATTGGAAATCCTTTCTTTAAAGCCCCCAATATTGGTTCCAGCCTTCAGAATCCAATATCAGTTGGACTTCTGTTTTTTCTGCACCCTTCCACTTTATTCATTAAAATACAGTGAGAGAAAAAAATGGCGGGATTGCAGGATTACCACGAGACATGACACGAGACTCACCACAAGGAAAATAATTACTTAGTCAGCCACTGAGTGCTTCTACTTAGAAAGATTAGTATGTTGAACAAGAAGTCAATGAAATTGTTTTATTTCCAAAAACGACACACTAACTGTTGAATATTTTTGTTTAAAACAAGTCATATATCCTCATGTCTTACAATGGACATTAAAAAATAAATCGGGGAGCTTCAGCTTATCTGTAGTGATGATGGTTCAAATTGGATAAAATCTCTCTGGTCTTTTGATAGCTTCCTGGATTCATTTAAGATATTGTAACAATATTAAAGACACCGTTTAATAAAGTCTTGATATACCTCCGAGGTACAAGTACAGTATAAAGAATCTAGAACCATCAGCTCATAATCAACAGTTAAATATTGAAGAAAATGGAACATAATGACAGTCCCCGAATACTGACCATTATACACTTTGCTCCACAGTAATCTGTTTATATCTTTACCAAACATATATTTAGGAAATAGTTAAACCTTCCTGGCAGTAAAGTAAGCTAATTGGAATATTCTAAATGCTTAGAAATTGTGGACTGGTAATCGATATGAAGTGTTTTTCTTCTAAATCCAGCTTTAATAGAAATTCCAGAGATCCCTAAATATAACAACATTTCTGAGAGTCTGATGTTTTATACTTTGATTAATCTCTAAAGAAGGACCAAACATTGTGCTTTCCTTGTGACTATCTGATGACCCAGAGACTTTCCATCAACAAACCGATTTTATTGCTGTTTACTTAATAAAAGCATTATAAGCACTTTTTATCTGCACGTGTTTCTAAATAATATAGAAAAGTTAATGATTAGCGAACATTTACATATTCTACTTTAGCTATCACTCCAGATTGACATGATCTTTGACAACTGAGGAGATCTTTCCCATCAGGAGTCATAATCTGAGGTACATGATTTTCATACCAGTTTAACAATGTCAATTGTTAAAGAAAAACACATCCTGACATATTGTCCTTAATATGGTACAACTTATATTATACTCCAAAATATTATATCCTTGAAACTTGAGATTTTCTTTTATTAAGTGAAATGTGTAGAACATGTGGATTACAGTAAAAATTTCTTTTTCTATAATTCAGATTTGAGATTAAAGATACATCTCTACCAACAGATAACGTTTCTATGTTTGCTTTGATTGTACTTATTGTTCCCTGAAGTCGAAAGGCCAAGGTTTCAAGTCCTTATCTGCACGTGTTTCTAAATAGCACTATCAAAATAGGTTAATGATTAGCCCTTGGTAATTCATTAGATATTTAATGCCTGGGTTCCACACAGCCCACAAAGCAGATGACAGAGACTTAAACTTAGATTGGATATGGCAACTCACAAGCAGCACGCACGTGTCAGGGGTCACACGCTTCTGAACGACTTGGCTTTCCATAACACACAGATTTTTTAAAAAATGTGAATCAAGTGAAGTTTATGTGATTTTCTTTAAGGCAGAGTAGAATGGCCCATTAGTGATGACTAAGTATGGGGTGGACCAACCAGGGCAGCTGAGGGTCGATGCCATACTCTGACCTTGATCCAATGTAGGCCCGGATGCTTTTGTTTCTGTCCTGTTATAAAATAACGAGACTGGGAAGATGCTTTAGCTTTAGGTTATTAGACAGATATAGCCTATATACACAAAAAAAGACACCTTGCCAGATCTGTCACAAGAAAGTGTTTCATACGCTTACAGTAATAGAAGGCTTGACTGTGCTATCAAAACAACAGCCAATAAGTTATAACAATGCAGCTATAATAAAATGCTGTGTTCATCCTTTCTTTAGACAGAAGGAACTGGCCTATAAGAGAGATAAGGTATTTCAGTGAATCATTCTTCATATCGACCAAAATAGCAGAGGCTTGGCCAATGAAGTGCTTCACATAATCAAAGAGAACTTTATCTGCTGATGTATGTTTCCCTGAAAAACCAGGTCCTTAAAAAAGGTTCTGATCTTGCAGGGAAGCCAAATAACACCTAATAACAGTGAAATATGTTGAAAATGTGGATTACAGAAAAGATGATTTCATATCTCCTATGATTCAGATTTGAGATTAAAGATCCATCTCAGGGGTTGACATTAAGGATTTTTACCACTTGCCCGAAGGTTCCCTGAAGGTCAAAATGGCAACTCGATATAAGGTGCAGATAAGGTTTCAAGTCCTTATCTGCACGTGTTTACCAAAAAACCCTATTAAAACAGGTTAATGATTAGTCCTTTGTATTTCATGGTATATTTAAGGCCTGGGTTCCACACAGCCCACAAAGCAGACCTGCAGAGACTTAAACTTAGAATGGAGATGACAATGTTTTTCCGAGCACTGCTGCTAATCAGCTCTCTATCTACATCTCAGCTCCAGGCTTTGACCAACAATGAAATTATTTCCCATTCTAGGAAAAATGGATCACAGGTCGAAGACACAGAAAATCTTCCTAACCCCCAACAAACAATTCCACAGGACATCAATGCTGTGCTAAGAGAGTTGATCGCCTCGGTGGCTGGACTGAAGGTGGAGACAAAGTACCTACAGAGGGATCATGAAGGTATATTTAATTACAAATGTTTAGCATTCACAATGGTTTCTTTGAATGCTTGTCTCAAGAAGTAACAGTATAATTTACTGTTTCCTTTTTATTTCTACAATAGCTAACACGAAAGAGCTGGAGCTGCAGAAAGATGAGTTGGACAAGCTAAAACAGCTGTACCAAGGTTTTTATCAAACTACATTATCGCTGCTTTCATTGTGAAGAAAATGTATGTTTCCCTGAGAAACCAGGTCCTTAAAAAAGGTTCTGATCTTGCAGGGAAGCCAAATAACACCTAATAACAAGGAACTGCAGATGAAATATGTTGAAAATGTGGATTACAGAAAAGATGATTTCATATCTCCTATGATTCAGATTTGAGATTAAAGATCCATCTCAGGGGTTGACGTTAAGGATTTTTACCACTTGCCCGAAGGTTCCCTGAAGTCATAACGCCCACGATATAAGGTGCAGATAAGGTTTCAAGTCCTTATCTGCACGTGTTTAAAAAAAAAAACACAATCAAAAACAGGTTAATGATTAGTCCTTTGTATTTCATGCTATATTTAAGGCCTGGGTTCCACACAGCCCACAAAGCAGACCTGCAGAGACTTAAACTTAGAATGGAGATGACAATGTTTTTCCGAGCACTGCTGCTAATCAGCTCTCTATCTACATCTCAGCTCCAGGCTTTGACCAACAATGAAATTATTTCCCATTCTAGGAAAAATGGATCACAGGTCGAAGACACAGAAAATCTTCCTAACCCCCAACAAACAATTCCACAGGACATCAATGCTGTGCTAAGAGAGTTGATCGCCTCGGTGGCTGGACTGAAGGTGGAGACAAAGTACCTACAGAGAGGATCATGAAGGTATATTTAATTACAAATGTTTAGCATTCACAATGGTTTCTTTGAATGCTTGTCTGAAGAAGTAACAGTATAATTTACTGTTTCCTTTTTATTACTACAATAGCTAACACGAAAGAGCTGGAGCTGCAGAAAGATGAGTTGGACAAGCTAAAACAGCTGTACCAAGGTTTTTATCAAATCTTACATTATTGCTGCTTTCATTGTGAAGAAAATTTATTCATTTGCTCATTTTACAAGATGTATTGTATGATTGTATGGTTTCAGCTCAGGTAAAAGAATTGATCAATGTTAAAACCAGGGCAAACATCGCTAAAAACCAGTGGGAGGCTCTGAAGAAAAAATGCCTCAAAGCAATAACTTAACGAAATCCTTTTTTTTTTTTCTTTATTCTTTTCACACACAGTTCAAACACAAGAGTTGGACAAGGTGAAACAACTGCACCAAGGTATTTAAAAAAAGTGAAAATACTATTAGAAAGGAACACTAAGTTCAAAGTATAAACAGTACTTTTGTATTAAACAGGCCCGGCCCTAACCAATTTTGCTCCCTAGGCAACCATTTAGTTGGTGTCCCCCTGCATCACAGTCAGTTCCACTGCCAGTTTAGATGCTCACAAAAAAAATTGAATAGGCTTGTCTATAAGCCTATTCAATTTTTATAAGAAGAAATTTTTTAATTTTTATAAGAAATAATAGTATTGTTATGAAAATAACTATAAAGATATAAGTTCCACTTTTATTTTCTTTAATTCCCACCATCACAGCGCACCCTGGATGAATGGCGCCCTTAGCATTTGCCTATACAGCCTAGGCCATGGGCCGGCCCTGGTATTAACTTCATTTTTTTAAATATCACCATATGTAAACTCAAGCAAAATCTTACATGATAACCAATACTTTTGCATCAGACATATCTAAATGTAAAGAAAGAAATTTTCTAACTATTGTTGTGCTGATGCCATTTTTTGGCCCCGATACCAGATACCTGGCTGTGCAGTATTGGCCCATCACGATACCATCTGTTAGAAACTGATGTGTGTGTTTTATATGAAAGAACTGCAAACTACTTGGATGTAAAATAATTGCCATCATGGCTTTTTGTCAAGCTGCTGCCCTACCTTTGTGAAGCAGGAGAAGTACTAATACAAAAGTGAATCCAGTAGAACTTTTATTGCCTTCCTGGAATGGGGGACAATAGTTGAAAAGATAAACTTTTGGCTCTCAAAATGGTATCAGTGCCTTATTTGTTGGTACTTCGCCGATACTGATACCATTTTAGTGCTGGATCGGGGCCCGACCCGATACTGGTATCAGTGCAACACTAGTTACCACAGAAATACAGAATCAATTAATTTATTATTTTTTGGAAAACCCTAAGCCTAGTCCTATTGTCTGCTGTATGGGTTTTAGCAAAAGGTTACAAAACTTAAAATATATGATTATTATTAATTACATTATTGTATGTAATATTCATAACGAATGCTTTGCTTTGTATGATTTCAGCTCAGATAGAAGATCTTATCAATATTAAAAGCAGGGCAAACATCACTGAAAATCAGGTGGAGGCTCTGAAGAAAGAAGGAGAAGGTTTGTGAATCCAGAAATAAACTTTCTTTGTCAATAATCACAACCATTAAGAAGAATTCACTCTGAACACGGTTTCCACTGCAAGAGTCTCTAGGCAAACCTTGTGGGAACGTTTGTCATCGTTCCGCACTCTCAATATGCTACTAGTTTTAAGTGCATTATTTAAAAAAATACAGCACTGCTCTCATGAAAAAGTTAGCACTTTTTAAATTCTAGATTCTGTGAAAAATTCTTCACCTAATGTGAATATTACTTCTTAATTAACACCAAACCAAACACAATACTTTCTTCCTTCTAGTGAAACGAGTGGCTTTCTCAGCTTCATTGTTGGCCTCAGGCAAAGCAACTCATGGTCCATTTAACACGCACATCCCTCTGGTCTTCAGGCATGTTACTACAAATATTGCAAATGCCTACAACCCTAACACAGGTAACTAGGTTTAATAATCATTTCATATACTGTAAATTTATATAATTCAGAACAAATGCCAAACTTTGGTCAGAATGTGCTGGAAGGATGATGTCACATAAGGAAAAAAATACAAAATTATCATGTTTGCTGATTCTAGATTTCATGGTTAGTAGTGACATCTGCGATTTTTTTTCAGAAATTTTCAAAATTATTATTATTTTTCTTCAGGGTTCTTCACAGCCCCACTAAGAGGAGCCTACCACTTTGAGTTCTGTGTAGGTGCATATGGACATGCTTCACATGGTTCAAGTGCTGCGCTGGTCAAGAATGGAGAAAATGTTTTGGTGGCATATGAGCAACAAGTTAATGGTTTTGGTTCTTCAGGCAAAGGAGTCACCTTGTTGTTAGAGACTGGAGATGTTGTGTTTTTGCGTCAGTGGTCCAACACATTGATATATGATGATTCAGATCATCATACAACCTTTAGTGGCCATCTAATTTTTACAATGTGAGAAGATCTGATTTCTCTAGCAACATTAGCAATTATCAGAAACTATTGTTTTATGTTACATTTTTAATTTTGTGTAAAGATATATAGTCTGACCAAAATAATCTTCTATAAATCTAATAGTTTGAGTTTTTGCTAAAGATTTTATTAGAATCTGATTAAACTGACACAGAAATATGTTTTTTCAAATTAGTGGATCAAACTGCGTCCTATACAAAAGCTCTTTAATGTCGAATAAGCATAAATCTTAATGGAAGGATTGCATCTAAAATGAATTTCAAAGAAAACTTAGAGGATGTTGTTTTCTTCTCACTCCCTTGAAAAGGTGGTGTCTTTTTCTTTCTCCATTGTTTTATAATATTCTCTTATGTTAGAAAAAACACTAAGTAAAATTAAATAAATCTTAGTGATATCAGAGTGTTTTTGTTGTTTTATACATTGCTTTAGAAGTGTTCCAAAACTTGGTTTTAATATTGTGTTTGTTCTTTTGTTTAAGTTGTTCTTTTGCCATATTATGTACATTACTTTCGACAACATCTTAAGTTTCAAATTGTACGTCATCATTTTTAATAATAAAATGACGACAGTATTAATACAATAAAGTTTATTTTATTATTCCATTACTCAATAGTTCGGACAAAATATGCATTTTATTTGGTAATTACTTTAAAGTTAATTGGTATAAAAAGCCCAGAGGTCTTAGAATTATTCATATTTTAAAGTGTATCTATCATAAACTTGGTGCTGATGACTGGCTTAATTACTCATTTCATTCACTTGTCTAACTACACCAAGTTTCTCGTTACCGTAGTTGTGCCACATGATCATGGCAAATCAATTAATAGAACATTATTTGGCCAAATAATGTTTTATTCACCTCATGAATTTGCATTGTGAATTGGTCTGAAAATATTCCAATTTCTCTAAATTAGTGAAAAGCTATTTTGATCATATCCCAAATTCTTCCAGATAAACTTTGGTCTTCAAACAAAAAAATCCATCTTAAACTGTAATATGATTTTCAACCATGTTTCCCTTTCCTCTTTGTACATAGTAGTTCAGTTTCAATGGTTTTAGCTGAATGATATTTGTTAATAAAATCTTATAATTTTTTGAACAGAAGTTGTGGTGAATTTATTCCATGTATGTGCAGAAATAACTGTATGACCATGATTAGAGCTTGAATCACTCTTTTCATGTATTGTTCTAACACACATCTAGTAGGGCGTGTGTTCATAAGCAATATATATTAAGATATTTACCACCCCTACCAGGGAGGGCAATATACATCTTAAAGTATCAGAAATATAAATTCCCAGCTAGCTGGGAATAGAAAAGAATATAGAATCCCAATATTAATTTGACATCCTACCTGGATGGGCATTGAACTTTAAATCACAACAACTCTCAGACAATCTACAAAAAGGACACTCATTTGAACCCCAAGGACTGATGAATGATAAAAACAAGTTTAATGCGATAGCGCCGTGAAGTATCCTCCAACGAAGGTCACCAGTCCATTGAGGTTTTTGACCTCAAGTTTGTCACTCCACACACTGATTGCTCTTCTGTGGATATTTGTAAAACATTTGTACATAAATCCATGCATGGGGGCATACTTTGCAGCAGGGGATCACTGTCCTCCTCAAAATTTGGATCCAGGAACACTTCTGGGAATGAGTCATTTGGGTCAGGCAGGCACTTTTCCATCACCTGTAGCTGCAGGAGCTCCCTCTCCCCAGCTGCCATCTTCTCTTTTATCTGCTCCAGAAACCGCTGTGCTAATCTGGCCCCATCAAGTGCCCTACGGCAAGACAAGTGAACCAGTGAACAGACTTTCATTTCAGAAATCTAACAGGTCTTTCATGGTAAAGTCCAAGTAGGCCTTGTAGAACTCTACCGTGAGCCCATCAATGCCAGGGGACGTTGGCCTTGCATGATGTGGAGGGCTGTGTGGAGTTCCTGAAGCTCCAAGAGGTCCTCCAGCTCGGTGTTAGTCTCCTTTGAGACCTGGGGTAGTTTGTTACAGAACTCCCGGAATATGTCCTTCTTCTCTTTGTACTCATTGTGGAACAGAGAATGGTAAAACCCCACAGCCCCTCCTCCTGCTCAGCCCTGGTTCATTCAGTTGCTGTCCTGTGTCAGACAGGAGAGAGTCGATCAGTTGCTGTCCTGTGTGTTAAATGAGGAAGTTATGTCGCCTAAAAAGCAGTTGCGCCTCGAGGACTTCTCCACCCGGGTTCTTTCCTGGGACAGCAAGTTATGTTACTACTCTTTAACTCAAACTGGGTAAAACCATATAAAAGGACTATAAAACAGGAATTAAAAAGTAACAGAGTTTATCCCAGATCGAGGTGGATTTACAGGACAGAGAAAATCGCTTGGAGCTTGCACAGCTGTGGGCTCAAAAAATCCCGTCTGCAAGCGTCCGGCAAAGGTGAGCGAACAAGGTCATCTTCTCACCTTCTTATAGCTCATGAGTCTGTGTGTTGCACCAGGTGGATGCTTAGTTGTCCGTATCAGAAAATGACCGCGCCATCCATGCCCAAGGATTACAGATAGCTCTCCTTTATCAGTCTGGCTCCAAGATGTGCTTACATATCATATTAATAATTTTTAAGAAAGAACTATGAAGGCTGTCCTGATTAGATGACTTCCAAATTACACACAGTGACATCCACAATGTGAAGGGAAGGCCTTCTACTCTGTCTAATCAGGCTAACAGAATAACAATACACATGATGTATAAAAGAATAAACGGACACATCAGACCAGCAGAGAGTTGACATTGCTTCCTCTCCAAACTGAAAATAAATGTAGAGGTACCATCAATTTCTGTGATGTTTTAGGTCCAGGACCTGACCAAATACGCCTTGGACTACATTTTCCAGCAGGTTTGCTAAAACTAGCATTTTAGATGTTTAGATGTTCTAATGTTTTAGATGTGCTAATTCCAAGATATATGAGTGTGCTGCTGACTCAGCAGTTTTATTTGAACTTTCCCATAGTCCCACCACTGTCTCGGAGCTGTGAAATCTGACTTCCCCTATCTTAAATCAGTCTAAAAACAACTTTACAGTACAAGTCTCTTTAAAACCTTGATAATTTGTTAAAGTTGAGTTAAAATGGCAGTATTGTAATGACCTCAGAACTTGGGGCCCAATATTCAGACAGACAGACCAAGATCATTTTTAACAGGATTTATTTTCACACAAAATAATTACACCGAGCGGCTGGGCGTCAGCGGGGCGGATACTCTGATTCAAAGTTCAGTCCATCGTTTGCAGCTGTGGCTGCTTCCAGAACCAGGTGACGAATGAGCTGAAGCTAGCCAATGCTGAGGGAGCAACAATGTCCATGAGGAGAATACAAGTCGAGGTTATTGAAAACGGTCCAGTATCAGTAACCATCAAAATCCAGGAAAAACAGTAGAAAGCCAAAAATAGACAGAGCAGACAAGGGCAAGGCAAAACTTGAATATCTAAAGTAGAAAACAGGTCAAGATCAGAATAACAGAACAGACTCACTTGGTCGCTAGATTAACTTTTACAACAGCTTGAATAATCTGGCACTGATGGAAGGCAGGCAAACAACATAAATACATGGGGAATCAAGTGGAAACAATCGGCGTTGTAGTGACTATTTGAACAAAACTAAATTTAAAAAACTTAAGACTTAAAGTTGATCAAAGCAAAAGGTGAATTCAACTGAAATAGCCACCTGATGTGGATTCTGGTTTATGCAGACCAAAAAGGGTCAAAATCCAGTTCTTTGCTTGCTTTATTCTCCGTACAGAAAAAACAGGTTACAGACTTCACAGGATTCTGCTACTGCTCTCCCTCTAATTCTTGCACCTGTTCTTTAACTGACTTACTGATTGAGACTGACTGAAAACTGAACTGAGAACTGGGAACTGAGGACTGTAAAAAAAACATATGAACACCCACATGCATAATGAGCTACCTAAGATCTCCCTATTTATACTGTGAAACACCCACATCCCAAGCTAAAATTTATTAACTAATTAAGTAAATCACTAAACAAATCCTATTCTAAATAAATCACAATAAATAAGATTTAACAAAAAAATTGAGAAATAGCTCCTACAGGCGTTAATCAGCTGCCGCACCAATGGGAGGGCATGAGAAAATTTAAAAGCCAACCATCAGTGCCAAGACCATGACAAGTAAGTGCATCTTGGTAAAACAATACCTTGTGGAGTAAAAATGAGCAATGAGAGTTGATATGCAAGGAAGAAAAGGTTTTATTTTACTCTGCAGAGGAGAATGGCACAAACCAGCTGAATACAGCTGAGTGCGATTCTGAAGCATTCAGAAACACACCCCCACATTAAAAAAAAAAATCCACAGCATACACACACATGAACATCATTTTGAATCTTCCCAAGAGAAACACTTAGTTAGTTTATCAAAGGACCTAAATTTGCTCAGATAAACATTTCATAAATTTTTACCATAGCATGAAGGAGGCTTAATGAACTCCTTATTTCTCATGACCTTCCCTTCACCCTTGTCTAGAGTAGGGAGGGGAGGCACCTGCTTTCTGTCCCCCTAAACAGTACAGCATAGTGAATGGAACAGAATCTCTCTATCATTACTTCTGTTCAAACATTTTATCACACAAAGTAGGCCAAGGAAAAACCTGGATGCCAGCAGGGTTTTAACAGTGTTGGGCACGTTACTTTGAAAAAGTAATTAGTTATAGTTACTAGTTACTTCTCCCAAAAAGTAACTGAGTTACTAACTGAGTTTACTCCACAATAAAGTAACTAGTTACTAGTAAAAGTAACTATTGCGTTACTTTTTGTGTTTCTCGCCCCGTAACCCTCACCACCCGGCCCCCACCTTCTGGCCGTCTGTTTCCTAAAGCCAGCTGAATAGAAGCGGGGCGACAAAAGAACAGAACCTGCAGAGGTTTTAGCATTTATTGCACAACTCAGCGTAAGAAATGACATCAGGGGAGGCGGCTATGTGAAGTTTTTTAACAGGGCATTCAGATCTGATGAGTGAAATTAATGACTGGGGATGTCTAATTCCTGAAATCCTGTGTGTGTATGGGTTGTTATAGATACTGGGGACATCTATCTATCTGATCTATCCTATCTATCATCTATCTATCTATCTATCTATCTATCTATCTATCTATCTATCCTATCTATCTATCTAGATCTATACTCTGTGTGTGACATAAAATATGGATCTCCATCCCTGCCACAAAGGCCATCAAATAATGTTTAAAATAAAAAATACTGTAGGTTGAAAAGGCAGAGTATCCATCCATCCATCCATCCATCCATCCATCCATCCATCCATCCATCCATCCATCCATCCATCCATCATCGTAAAAATATCCATCCATCCATCCATCAGATCCGTTCTCCCTTTTCTCCATATAGGCTATCATTTCTGGCTGTTGTCCAGGTTAATCATTTGATGCGTTCCCGCTCTCCATAGGATTCTCCTGTGGCGAGCACAGGGCGACGCTGTTATTCTTGGCGCCTTTTAGCGAGCATCTTGGCGTTTTCTATTAAACTGCGGCTGTGACTCTTACGCCTGCTGTCTTGGCGGAGGAGATGCAGAGAACCCGTATGTGATGGGGAAGCGCCAAATCGGCGTAACACCGGTATTACCATCAGGAAAGCAGCTGTTTTGCTGCTGGAGTCCTCCTCACTCTCCATCTCTCTGTGTGTGCTGTACGTTAACACCCGCCAGCAGAAACACCCGCCTACCCAACTGACAGGCGGAATCTCACTATACATCAGCCATTCTCATCCTCCCTTCTCTCATGACAAGGCGCGCACCTCTGGATGACCTAAAAATAATCTTTAATATCTCTTAAACAAAAAGTAGCACAAACAATATTTTTTTCTGCACAAATCTGCACTAACGTTGCACTAACGTTGCACTAACCATTCAGTTTATTTAGAGAGTTTTTTGACGTGGGTGGGGTGTCAGCTTCACGCACAAGGCGCGCACGCAGTCCTATCATGAAAAAAGGTTCATTGTGGGACCTGAGTAGCGTGCAGTAACCAGTAACGGGGTGTCTGCAATGGTAACTGCGTTATAGTTACAGTCAAGTAATTAGTTAGATTACTTCGTTACTAAAACAAGGTAATGGCGTTAGTAACGCCGTTACTTTCAACGCCGTTAGTCCCATCACTGCAACCAAAAAGCAACGAGTGAGCTGTAAAAGCCACTGGTAAAATCTGGCATGCTTGAAACACATTAAAATGGTGTTTAAAACAGTGAATACAATCAAACCAAACCAAAGAGATACGTTTTTTCCTAAATGTGGGACCATGTGTACAGTCTCTTTTGGGCCCACCACAGTCTTATATAGACAGAGAGAAAACAAAAACAACAAAAAGATCTGTCAGTTTATCAGACCATTCCACAGCTGTTCTTTTATACCACCAGTAACTCAGCGCCATAGAGAGACAAATTGTTTATGCTGTAGCCAAGCGACAGGAAGAATGCACGCCACGTCATAAACACTCCACTTTAAAAAAAAATTCAAATTTATAAATATAAAAAGCATAACCGCTGATGTCGGGGACAGTGATTTCTTCTCCTATAAATAGAGCATTTTTAAAAACCATCCCAAAATGACTAAATGTTGTATTTCCAGTTTGTGGGGGCAGCTTTGTGTTTTTATTTCAGTTCCACCGTTCATCCACCAGATGGTGCCATTGGCTCACTTCTGTCCTGGAGGGCTTCTCTACTCGTCTCAATTACCCACACCTGCAATGAATTTGTCATCAACTCAAAGGAGTATTTGAGCAGCTGACTGTCACCACCTCTTCACCAGAGTGTTTGCCTGTTTTGGGTACTCTAGCCCCTCTGAGCCTTAGCTTAGTGAAACTTTGGGCTTAACCAAGTGATTTCATTCTCTTACACTTGTTTTGTGAATCTTTGACAGGAAATCTACAGATCCACTGGGATTTTTCAAGTCCTTCCAGCTCTGGAAGAAATCCTCTTGAGATGCTGAGACTTACACTGCTCACGTTTTCTGAACACCTACCTCTTTAAGTTTTTCAGTTAACAGTCTGCTCCTCTGTGCCACCATAAGCCAACCTGTCAGCCCTCCAACGACACCTACACCTACAACCAGTCAAGGCCTCCACAAACAGGAACCACAGGCCTCCTACTAACTCAACAGTGAGTCCTTGCAAATCAGAGCTTCAGTCATCTGCATTTTTTCCCCACACCCATGAAGTCACCAATCACTCTCTCCTTTGTGTAGACGCTCCAGGTTTCCTGGTCGCTAGACCCCCAAGCTGAGATAACCTGTTAACCTGTTGTCTCTTTGTTCATGAATCAGAAAAAAATAAACTTTCATACTTTGACCATCTCTCTGTGAGTGTTTCTGCATGTGGGCAAGAAATAGACCCACCATGACTCTAAAAGCACACAAAAGGCTAAAAAAAATGTCCTTAGTCTTGTGCATTCCATAAAAACGTGGAACACATTTTCAGACAGAGGGCAGAAAGCACACTAGTTTAAAACACCCCAATTAATAGTGGATTAAAAAAAAAAAGAGTATGTGGCGATGGCGCCGTGTAAAATCCTATATTGGAGATTACCGGTTCGTTTTTAAGTGGAGGCTTGTATAAATAAGAAGGAGAGCCAAAGCGGCGAAGTCGAAGACTCGAGTCTGAGACAAATGACCTGAGGTATCAGGTGTGGATAATACATTTGTTTAATGCAGGATTTAATATGGGTTGGCTTTAAAAAAGGGCAGACAAATTAATACCAGCTTGTGATAAAAAGCTGAAGGGAGTGAAGACATTGTCAAGGCTTTTATACATATCCAAGTCTGTGAGATGAATGTCCCAAATGATATTTGGACATCAGTCATGCTAGAGGTTTTAAAACTGTTTAAAAAGAGTACAGTAACTGGCTGAGAATCACCTGGAGAGAGGATATATGAGTCTAAACAGCACTGCTTTATCCAAGTAATAAGTTACAGCTTTACATGCATTATGAAATTTTTATTCCATCTATCTAATATTAATTTGTCATAATCATGTTTTTTTTTTGTATTATTTGAATTTTTAATGTAATCATTCTTCTATGATTTTTTGGTTGTACTACCCTATATCTATTATGTAAATACAATTCTATGTGCTATTTGTTTTATTTATTCTTTTAATTAATTTTCTGCGTTTGTTTTTTATTCTACTGTGTGCAATATCAGAGAATGACATTGAGTTGGTAATCAGACCTTACATATACACTGTAGGAACAACACGTCAACACAGTTCAAAAAGTTCATTAAATCAGTGCTTACTTCAAGTACAAGACCTTGCATTAGTCAAGGACATTCATTCATTCAGTTTGATCTTTTTTTTTATGGCGTAAGGGATGAAAAGAAGGAAAGTTACAATGGAGATACTGACGATATACCAGCAGCTCAAGGCAGGAACAGTATTGATGCTGAAGGTGCAAGGCAAAAGGGCCAGATGCACCGTGTGTGGTCAGTCAAAGCTAGTCAAAACAGGATACAAGAAAAAAGGAGAAAAGAGTCACCGAAATGGAAAGGCAGTCGATAAGACAGATAAAGACGAGGAGAGTTAAGACTGATGCTAGTAAAAACATACCAGCAGCTGAATTCAGTGACAGTGAGATGGATGATGAAAGTGCACATGAAAAGGGTCAGACGCACGGTGTGCAGTCGGTAAAAACTAGTCAAATCAGGACACAAGAACAAGGAAAAAAAGAGTCACTAAAAGGGAAAGTAAGTCTGTAAGAGAGATAAAGCTGAGACTGATGTTAGTAAAGACATACCAGCAGCTGAAGTCAATGACAGTGAAGTACATGATGAAGGGATTGAGACTAGACACTGAAAGATGGGCCAAAACATTTTCAAAATTTTTGTCCCATTTTTCAGTGAGACAAAATAAAACCTAAACATTACATGAATAAACCCAGATCACCATGGACAGACACATTGTATCATGAGTTTATGAAAGGCAATCCATGTTGCACACTTGCATTTAAGTACATTTGCAAAAAGGAAAAAGAGCAAAAGCTCTAACCTAAGGTGTCAGCAGTTTCCATTACACCATGCTCAGTACCCTGTGCCGAATGCTGGACAGTGCAATGAAAATCTAAACTATCCGGCCTAAAGCTGGACATCTGGCCACCCTAACATCCAGAGATGGAGACTCAAATTTAGGACTCGTACTCGAGTGGCACTTATGTTGTGTATTTAATGACTTCAGACTCGACTTGCGATTACAGACTTGTGAACAATCCTTTTTTTTTTAAACGACTTAGACTGTCTTATCGCCACTTTTCTTACCTACACACAGTAGAACCGGAATAACATCAAAGGGGCTGTCAGGCAGTCATGTAATAATGCTAAGTGACGCAGGTTCTGTAGGAAAATAATATAATAAGATAATTTTATCCGCCACCTGAAAAATAACCCGGAAAGGTCACTATGTTATCTGTTTTTTGCACTTTATTGCACAGACATAACTTTCTGAAGGAGTGGTATGGACATGCCCCCACCAAGCCTATGAGGTTCCAGGGGGGTGTGCAGAAACTGTATTTGAGGCCTCTGGGAGAAGCCAAGTGGAGGGATTTGTTCCACTCCAAACAAAGATCAGTATCCTTTCAAGAGTGACTGCTCTTGAACCATCTAAAAAGTAGAGAAACGATGTTTGATTAGTTTTAAATTTGTATATACATTTGTATATAACCAAATAATTTTGTACATCCCAACATACCGCCAACTTCAATAAGCCAGTCCCTCCAAAAGGTTATGGTCAAGTTTTCACTTCTACAGGCATTACTTCCAGGTGGAGAGAAGATGATCTCAAACAGGGTCATCATGTCCTGAACTGTTAACTGGGTATCTCCATAAACAAAGATGGGGCGAAGGATGACAGGATGGGCCCTCATTGCCTCAGACACCTTGAAGCAATCCAATCCCTTAATTATGCTGTCAGGAAAGCACATTTTGACATAAAAAGCACTTAATGTTTTGGCTTGCACAACCATGTATCTGTAAAGGCTTGCCCAAAACTATTTTTCAAACCCCTGGTTGATTTGGACATAAACATTAACAACAGTTCACTTTCCATTAAAAGACCCAGGAAGTTAAATACCAGGTGTTGTTTTCTTAGGTTGAATCAAAGTCTAGGGCTTTTAAACTTGATACATGACAATTAACTGGGGGCCATTTATGTAAAGCAGCCCAATGACGTATTGGAAGTTGTGAGGAAACATTTGTTATCAGTCCAGTCAGCAAAGGTCAAGAAAGCCGAGGTCAAAAACACAAAGACGGACTGAGAGCTGAATCTTTTTCTCTAACGTCTGCTGCTCATCCAGACGTTAGAGAAAAAGGATGGAGAACTCTTGCTTACACGTCCTTAGCCCCTTTTACACTCGTCCTACCATCTTCCTGTCTGTTGGCACCATTCTGTTCACCTCATCTGTTCCTATTTCGCTGTGACACCATCCTGGGGAGAAATATCAGTTGTGCTGCTGCCATCAACACCTTTGTTTATAGATGTTGGAGATCTGGCCTGTTTTTCCAGTGTAGTCCTGTTTCTCTGACTGCAACTGGCTGGATGTGCTCTCTTCATCCTCTGACATGGGAGCTGACTCATTTCTAGTCTGCCTGGCTGTGTGGTTCCCTGGGCGGGCCGCCTTTACAGTTGCTTTCTGTATCTCTGCTTCTGTCTCCTTGAACCCCAGTCGGCCCTCCAGCAGATGGCCGCTTAAACTGAGCCTGGTTCTGCTGGAGGTTTCTTCCTGTTAAAGGGAGTTTTCCTCTCCACTGTCGCTACAAGCATGCTTAGTGTGAGGGATGAGTCAATAAGGTGATGCCATCAACTGGTTTTCCTTAGATAGAAAACTGAATCAATTTGACCATATGATCTGTTGAACTGTAAACTGCCTTAAGATGACATTTGTTGTAATTGGTGCTATATAAATAAACTGAAATGTAACTGAATTGAATTCTATTTTGCTGCTGTTGGTATAAATACATTAAAATAAAGCATCTCTGTAAAAACAGGGACTCCAGTGGTGCTGCACAGGGTGGGGCAAAACAGGCTCATCTATATCCAAAGTTTTCCTCACAGGGCTGTATAGGTTTTTGGATCGCTCATGGCAAGACTGATCAGGGTTCTTTTTTTTCAGAGCAATAATACAGATTTTGCTGCCAGATGTTACTTTTATAGAATATACACACAGCACACAATTTGCTTTCTTTACTCCTCCTGCTGCAGAAGCAGAGCCAGCCTTGTTGTGATCTGATTTGTTCTATTAAATACTTTATGCATATTGAAGATGCAATTTAACAGTCTAAGTCTAGAAAGCTGAAGCACCCTCCCCCCAGACATGGTTCATGGTTTGCAAATAACAGTTCATAGTCCACCAACTTAGGTTTAAATTAAGTCAATCTTAAGTAAATTTTCTGTGCACAAGGAAAGTGAAAAGTCAGTTTAATCTTTAGTGCCAACGCATCAGCCAAATTACAGAACTGGCAAAATGAAGAGTGAAAGCTCTAGTGCCATGTAAAGCACGCGTAAATGCTACCATTAGTAAGTTCAATATATTGTGTCTCTACCCAAGCATTAAAAGACATTTGTATTACACAGTAGTTGTCTGTTGACAACCCAGTCTGTATGTCGCACTACTGTATAATGACTGTTAGATAAAAATTTCAAAACCCGAAAACAAAGACAAGCCAATATTTTGTTAACAGTGGATTTCTGTTGACACATAAGATTCAGTACATGGGATTCTACTTACTGGTCCAGTGCAGGTTTAACGCGCCCCTCGACATGGGCCCTTGCTGGCTCCTCCATGAGAGCCTGACGGCTCTCCATGTTTTGGAGAGTCCTTGCACAGCCAAGGGTACATAGTGCCGGCAAAGCTTCACCAACAGCCCGCTGGGCTTCCTCCAGAGTTTCTGCAGTCTTTATCTGTAAATGAAAACACACACACACACACACATATTATATATATATATATATATATATATATATATATATATATATATATATATATATATATATATATATATATATATATATATATATCTATACACACATATTGTCATGAACCGAGGACAGGTGGACCCAGTATTCAAGGAGAGACAGTCAGTAGCAGGGGCGGATCCAGGATTATTCAAAGGGGGGTGCGCACCTAAGGGCCATGGGGTCACGGGGTCAAGGGTCACGGGTCAAGACAATGTGAGGCTAAAAGACCAAAGAATACCTTCACTCTTTCACACTACCCTAATTATTCATCCAAGGGTTTTTAATTGATAATTTTAATGGATGAACATAAGTGGAATTATTATTGTAATAATAATTAATAATTATTATTAATTACATTATTGTAAATAATAAAAAGGATCTCTCGGTTCTTAAAGCATGCACAAGGTTGAAAGGTAGTTTGAAGAAAAAAATGATCATCAACAATTAATCAAACAAGGAGTTTTTTTATTTACAGAAATGATATTTACACAGAACATGAAATAAAAAAAACCAAGGACTTGGGTTCAAGTATGACAAAGGAGTTTTGAATATATTTTAACAAAAAAAAAGTTGAAAAACAAAAAAAACCAAAGTTAAACCTGACAAATATTGTTCTTTACTACAAGCTTTATGCTGATGATAATGGGTTTACAAATGTCAACCTTCTGGGATGCTTCTGGGCAAATATGTCTATGATTTTGTTGATGTCTAACTGAATGTCCTTGTGCACATACAAAAGTAGCAAAGCCACAAACCTTTCCTGTCCCTTTGTTGACCTCAGCAAAGTTTTCACTGCTTTAAGCCCCGAGTTAGCACGTTCAAAAGAAGCATTGGTAACAGGTATGACTGACAGAAGGTGAAGAATCATATAAATGTTTGGGTAGCACTTCATATTCGTTATGTTTAGAATTTCAGGGAGAGAGCTGGGTTTTTCCACTGATGATGACCACTTTGCGTGCCACAACTTCACTTCCTGCCTGAATGTTGATCCTGATGGTAGATCATCTTCACTGCATTAAAAGTGAGATTTTCGTCCCTGTAAACTCCCGCAGATCTCCCTGATTTTTAGTCAGTTTCCGACAATTTGCAACCCGTGCTTGTCGCGCGTATGTGGAGAGCGATCAGCTGTACTAATGGCCCTAATTAGCATATGAATGCAGCAAACCCGCGCGCAGCTGGCCAGGTCTGGCTTGAATAACCTACTCAGTATTGGCTGAAACCACTATTCTCAAACAAGTGAAATGGCGCTGCGTGATTGGCAGCAAAACCCTGCGTGGACGCCAGGCTTTAATTTTCTTACTGAGTATTGGAAG
>JAGKQL010000046.1:9049826-9071135 GCA_018398635.1 Cyprinodon brontotheroides | reverse complement strand
ACCCGTTACTAGCATGGGGTAGCTAATAAAGTGGCCGGTGAGTGTATATCCCAATAGATATTGTGCAATAGAACACACTACTAGAATAGAACATAGAATGATTTTCCCTTGAGTTCTCCATCAGTGTACATCTGTGGACAAAATTATTGATACCCCCTATATAATGAAAGGAAAAACCAACAAACGTTACAGAAATAAATTTAACCTGACAAAAGTAATATTAGATAAAATATATATAAAAATACACAAATAAATTTCAGACCTTTCAAGAAGAAATACCCATCTATGGGTATAGAACTATTATGCTTTTGCAAAAAAAAAAAAAAGTCATTTTCTTCCTCATCTATCCATAGGAGAATCTCCCGGAGGCTTTTCTGCTTGTCAACATGCAGTTACTCCGGATTTTTTTATGATTTGTTTTCAACAACGGTGTCCTCTTTGGTCCTCTCACACTAAGTCCACTGTTGCTCCCACTGGTGTTGCTTCAACTTGAAGTTTATCTAAAATCTCCTCAAGTTTTTCTGGGCTTTTTTTGTTATCAGGTCATGATTTGTCATGAAATTCCTTCTGCAGCCACACCTAGGGACTTTGGTAACACTCCCATGGATCTTACATTTCTGAAGAATTCCCCAAAAGTTTGAAGACTTTTTGCTTCCCATCCAGGAAGCTTTTTTAATTCAAAAATTTCAATTTCAATTTCTTTCTTTTTTTTTTTTTTTTTTTTGGAATGGCTATGCCTGGTAATCTTCACCAGCATTTCTGAATAATATGTTCAATGTGCTGGTGAAAAGTCTCAGTCAGTGAGGTCATTGTCATTTCAAAAAAGTGAAGAAGAAAAAAACAATCCACTGGTCTTTGTTTCCAAGTTTTAGATGTTTAGCATCTCATCAAGGAAGCTTTCTCAATTCAAAATAAAATAAATATGTGCAACTGTTGTCACAGGCTTCTTCTTTTAACATCCTTGTCTATAATTTTCTTTCTAATCTCCAGAGACAACTCTTTCCTTCGCTTCCTCTGGTCCATGTTGAGTGAGGTACACACCATGTCATCAAACAGCACAGAGACTACCTGTAACCCTATTTGTCTCACTTTACTTTGTTCATTTTACTTTTTTGGATTATTCCTTTTTAGGATTCAAGTTATTTCTGAGACCATTGCGGATTTTTCTTTCAATAAACAAAGGGCACCAACAAGTTTGTCTCTACATGTCTGTAAATGTCTGATCACACCACCATGCAACTATTTTTTTATATTTAATCTATGTAATAGAAATAACATTATGACACAACAAAGACATAAATCCATAATACTGTTGTCGATGGGGTGCTTGTGCATGTAACAATCAACAACCAGAACATATACGCATGCCTAGTGAAAGGGCAACCTTCATACAAGCGTGGCCTTTTCAGAAGTGAATGTGTGCAAATGAAACACAGGGTTTGTGGGACTCTAATAAGTCGATCTAACCCCCCCCTTTACACACTGCCTTGTCATAAGAAAAAATACATAAATATTGTTCCAAGCACATCAGGTTGTAGATATTTTGTTGCTTTTATTTTGTATATTTTAATTGTATTTGCATATTTATTGTCCTGAAAAGAATAAAGTAAAATGTGAGAAAACTATTTAACAAAAACAGTCAAAAATCGCAGTTAATCCTTTCAATGGCAGCCTGGTAAAGACTAAAACCAATGTTGGCGATACTGGTGATCTTGTTACGAATTACCTCTTGGGTGCATTTATTAAAGCAATTAATGGCAATTTAAGAGAGCGTTCTGTGCTAAATCCCTGCATAACCTGACTTTTCTGTTTCAGAATGCTAGAAAATCATTATCCAGAGTAAAATTGAGACCAGAATTTACCGTGTGAAACAACACTGCCCACTAGCAGAGTTCTTTGGAGTAATCCTACAGTAAGAATGTCCTACTTTTTATCTGAGACTTTCTGAGGTACCTTCTAAGGTTGGAGAGCAAATACTGTGAAGAAATCTCAGTTGAGATAAGGTGGTTGAAGCGCAGTTAGATGTTTAATCTTTTAAACTGGTAGGTTTTTCTAAATTAACCCTAATTTGTGTGTGCTGGGGGAGCAGCACATCCAAGAAAGAAACATCCAACCTGGACAAACTGGTGAGTCAAGCCGGCTCTGTGATTGGCAAGAATCTGAACCCTCTGGAGTAGAGACAGGGACAGTTAACAAACTGGACATTATGAACAATGCCAGACACCCCTGTACAATGTCTTCACCACTCAGTGGGAGATTGCTCCTCCCCAAATCCAGGATGAACTCCTTTGTTCCCCAAGCTATCAAGCTGTACATCTCCTCACTTGGGTAAAGGAGGAGGTGATAGGAAGAGGTACAAGGGTCAGTACCCCCCTCCTTTGACATCGTATAGAAAACATTACCTATTGTCACTCGTTTGCAATATCCTTCTCTCTCCCTGTGCCATAACCCAAGCCTAACTACTGTGTAGCCTGTATATTTTTTTAACTTATTTATAAGGTCAGTACATCTCTGCAGTACAAGTACAATAACCCAAGTCAGCTACTGTAGAGTCTGTATCATTTCCGCTTATTTATAAGGTCAGTACATTTCTACAGTGCAAAGTGCAATATCCCACGTCAACTACTATGTAGTCTTCTTTAACTCTCTACTGTGCAGATATTTTATATCTAAGGGAAACATATTCCAGAACATTACAACTGTTTTCTTTATTTATGCTTTTTTGTACTATATACACTCTTTTTATATTTTCTGTCATATTTTTTTTAATCTTTAATGGCATCAGGCTTTTGCTGTATATAAGCTACTGGAACCGGAATTTCCCTAAAGGAGTAACCCCAATGGATAAATAAAGTTGAGTCTAAGTGTAAGTCTAAATGATGTTCTTGTACCAATGATGTCATTCATTTTTTGATGGTAGACAATATGAAAAGAAAATATGTTTTGAGAGGGGCAATTAATAATTGGCTGTAGGTTTTAAAGTCGCACGACTTCTTACCAATAATGGCAAGGTGGTATAAATTAGAATTTATAAGCTTTTTAATCAAAATAAAGATACTGATTTTCAAAGATCTTAAAATCTAGGTGATACATAAAAAGACACAAAATAAATCTTAGAGAAAACTCTTATTGCTTTTCAGTTCTAGCTGTTCATAGGCAACCAACCCAGCCAAGCATGTCCCAAGAACATATGAGCTTTCAAAAAAGGCAGCTTTATGGAACCAGAGATGGAGAGTAGAAACTCAACAATCATTGGCACATAAAAGGAAAAACTAATCGCTGTCATATGGCGATTTTTCTGTTTTGTTCAATTTAAAATATTACTATCATTGAATAAAATTCCCACTGGTCGTTTGTTTTGTTTTTCTTTCTTTTTTATAGCTTAATGAGAGAAGTGGGTTTTAGAGTGACCAGTAAGTCTTTAAAACCTAAGATTAAAACCTTTCGCTAGCACATATAAAGGTTTGTGAGCCTGGATCCATATTTATTTTTCATTCTGTTCATGGTGGAGAATCCTTATACACAGCAGCAGGTTGAGCCAAAACATCCTCTAAATGTGCAGGGGTCATCATACAGCATATTTCACTTTTCTTTCACCAGTTCAATCGCAATTCTTCCAGCAGTCCACAGTTTCTGCTCTTTTCTCATCATCTTCTCCTTTCCCATCCCCCGGCTTGCCACAGGTTTTCCTTCTGTAAAGTAGCTACAGCAGCAGCAACCCAGACTGACGCAGCTCATTGGCTAATTGGTATCACCCGTGGCTCGTCCTGGTGCTCCAGAGGTTTTACCATAGCTACCAGGAGAGAAGTGGTGCAAGTGAAGCGACACCGTCGCCGACAACATGTAGTAATTTTATAAATGTTTTAACTCAGGTTGGGTCGGATTAGGCAGCAGGTGGGTCCAGACCTGACCGCGGTCTGCTAATCCCAGGACCTCTGCTCTAGGCGGTTTAACATTACTTGGCAGGAAATAATCATTGTTCAGAAATAATCACCATCTTGGGGTTTGTTGCTTTGCAATAATTGGCCAGACATTGTTTCAATATGTAGTCGCAAACAGAACAACATCCAACAATGGCTTGTTGTCATCCATCTTTAAAATATAATTTTTAAAAAACATACTTTTCCCCAAGTCAAAAACGTCCTTTCCATTGTTCCTTTGCTGCAACGCATTGCTTCTAGTATATCTGGGATCTGGCACTATTTGTTGAATTTATTGCTTGTATAAATAAGTTTTGCTGCTGGTGGAGAAACAATACCTTCCAATACAAATGTCATGGGCCAATATCTTAAATACTGTTAGTTAAAAATATTTCCTAACAAACCAAATAATATTCTGCTTCCAAGCTAAAAATACTACACAAGTGAGTTAATAAATAGATAAGGGTAATGATAAACAGCAGTAATAATCATGGTGACTTTCGGTATAATCTATCATCACCCTTACACTGTCTTCCTTTAGCTTCCTTTTTTGATAGCTTTGAACACCCTTCCTAAAACCCATCATTAGGAAGACTGACTTTGATAGCTTACAGCGCTTTTCCAAAGTGCAAAATTGCAGCTTGTCAGTGTGAGAAATAGATAATGTAGGGGAGGTGTTAGGTGTGTAACCCCGGCTCCACACCTGCAAACCCCATGTGTTACTGTGTGTGTTTGCTCATGAATGACAGGTGGTATATGCATGGTGTGTATGTGAAGCCTCAGACTAATAGGGTGAGTCACGGAGACCTTCAGAGGTGGAGCACTTTGGTTTGTTATAACCTAGAAGAGTATCTTTTGGAAACCCAGTGAGGCCCCGCTGGGCTCTGCCTTCACGTCAATCTGTCTCAAGGCAGACCCTCATATATAAGTACAATGTATGGACTGGGTCTTCAAGAGCTAATGTGCATATTTTGTGATAGTTTCTTGCTTCTGTCCTGTTTTAATTAAAATGGATGTTTAGCAGGATTCGCTTCTGAAGATCCTGCGGGGACAGGCTAAGGAATAATTAAAATAACCCAAACTCCAACAGGAACACACATCTAAAGCTTGGAAAAGAAGTACCCCTTCTGATTTTTGCTAAAATGACATCTGAACAAGGTAATCTTATATTTATATAACCACAAGCTTTTTCCAATAATTGTAAGCTACTTAAAAATATGTATGCTCATATCGCAAGTATAAAGTCTGCAAGTTTGAGCCCTCGATCGTTGACATTACATTACTCACAATCCAGGTCGCCTGGGGTACGTGTTTTCGTGCAGTGAACACAAATATGCCCCTACCCTTCCCATTCTGCAAAAACCTCTCCAAAATTGTAGGTGACCGCGAGACAGGGAGGCTAGCCTCTGATTGGTCCAATCTACATCAGCTCTACCTTATGCATACATATTCCTGTTTGGTACATTACATGCTTGTTTCTTTTGTATGACCCGCCATTGTGGAAAGCCAGAATGCTGGGACCCTTTTTCCACCTGGATCCTGCTCTTTTAGCCCCCTCATGTCCCTCCATTGCTGTAGAAACTTGCCCCCACTTCCTCACAGCCTCTGCCATCTACACCCACAGCTGGATTCGGGTGATTTGTCCCTCTAACGTTGTGTTGAGGAAAAAACAGCACAGACTACGCTTCAATACTGGGTATAAATCAAAATATTTACGACAAAAAAATATTTACACACTGCTGTGAGTATAACCAGCCCCTAAGTCTAAGTTACTCATGTCGCGGGCTGCCTAGCTTATCCAAAACCTATCAGTGCGACTTGTGCATAACTTACGGGTGTAAGTAAAGAACTTATCTCCAATGCATATCAAATCCTTATTTGACGGGTTCTAGATGACTTCCCTTTTTAATGAAATGTTACCGTTTAAATGTATTGGGACAGTTTTGTATAAAAGGGGGTTCACTGGAGGAAACTGTCAGTTCTTTTCTACATTCTCATCCCCATGATAGGGTGAGCTGGTGAAAGTGAGTGTGATGGATCCCCTTTCCTGCGTTCATGCCCACAACTTACAAACTTCCTAGGAGACATGATGCTGAATCTGCATTGACTGCAAACCCTCTTTCTTTTTCTTTATTTATTTATTCCTCATTTTGCCGTTTGGACATAAATCATGTCGTCTTTTTAATGTCTTTACAACCAATTTTTACTTGGTGGTACATAATTTTGCTGAACCAAGACCTGACCAGCTGCAGCAACCCTAGTGTAGTGAAATAAGCCTTGATAATAACTTGGACATTGGGGACTAAAGCCCATGTTTCTGTTTATAACCTGTAAAGCCCACAGACCCCATTAGCAAAACATTATCTCAGAGACACTTAACAGGGATATTTGATGACACCCTGCTATGGTTAGTATATACGGCATTGCATCCCCTACACTCATTCTATTTGCAGTGGTAGTGCTGCAGGAGTACCACAATGGGGAGATCTCCTGAATGGCAGGCCAAGAACCAGAACCTTCTAACTGCTCAAGGGCTAAATAGAGTTAATATTAGAATCAAATTAATGCAAACAGACATTCTGCAAACTTTTGATTTAAAGGTTACAAGAGTAACTTTGGGGTTGTTAGAGCATCCCAGAGGACACTACCAACCCCAGCTAGGCCATCCAGTTACAGGGACATGTTAAGCTCGTTTGGACAATGGAGGCATCTCAGCCTTTCAAACAGGGTCCAACAGGTAGGAGGTCTGGCAAAGTTAGGGAAAGATGTTTTAATATTATAATGTTTGATTTGGCCAAATGTTTACGTAATCATACATCGTGATCATTCTGCACTTTCTTTGTCTTTCAAAGACAAAGGTTATCCACAATCCTTCCTGATTATCCTTTATTATTGCACTGGACAGTTCTGAACTCAGGTTTATTAGTTTCTGCAATCTGCTTAGAAGTCTCGCCTCCTGGGCGGCTAACTGTAAGGCAGGCGGGGGGGAGGCATGGGGCCGCCTGTGTCCACGTTACCCTCACTGGGTGGGATTCAGTTGCTCCGTCCCCCGCTGGCTCCTGCCCTCGTTCTCCGGGGTTCCAGTACCAGCCCCAGAGCTCACGGCTCGGTTCTTCTGCACTGAAGTCAACGAAAATCCTGGACGATATTGAAATTCCCCCTGGACATTTTTTTAGGTATAAATAGTAGGACATGTCCGGGAAAAAGGGGATGTCTGGCCACCCTACCATATCAAAAATTTCGATGTTTCAGTGAGTGAGTGCTTGTTGCTATGATGCATCTTTGCTCAGCAGCTTGGCTTGTTGTAACCCAACCAATCAGTTCACAGCTCATCTAAATATTCATGAGCATACCATAAAAGGAAGAAAACCTGTCGTTTCATTCTAGGGCTTTTAAGCCCAACCAATATTACACACCCTATTCAGAGATCTTAAGGACCAGCACCAAATACCCTATATAATCATTCTATGACCCGTTTAAATAACTTGTTGCTAGCAGGAAGATGATCGCCGTAAAGAAATATTCCTATTAGATGCTCAAAACTATTTGCTTTGTTCAATCCAGGTTATGATCTTTAATAAAACTATTTTTTGTGTTGTGTTTGGTGAGTCAGTGATGGGTATTACTTTGAAGTCTAATGTTGCCTGGTAAAGTTAATCCTTACTAGTGGTAAAGTGTAAATTACCAACACATTGTGTTCAAGTGCTTTTGTTGTGGTAGAGAAGAGAACTATGTGTGATCTAAATATTATCCTGACCTGATACTTAAGCAAATCAGTTGGATTTCCTAATTCATGTGCAACAGGAAGAAGAGGATTCAGCAAATGCAAGAACTGACTGCTAGCAAGAATTTGATGAAAGACCTCGAGTTTCAGTGGGGATATATATATTTTTTTAAGGTATGTCCCTGTACGGCGTAGGCTACAAACATAACGGGAGAGGCCATTTAACAAAGCAGAGTTAACTATACAAAATAGTTTGCTGCTCTTCACCATGTTGATAGGTCTAAGTTTATCTCATCTCAGCAATTTGGGTATTTTAGTATTTTCCCAGCTTTCCAGTGGAAATTACTACATGATTGGGTGTTCATGTGCAATCTTCATGTCCTGTTTTGGTATTTACCATAATTATGATGCCGCATAAGGCACCATGAATCGTGTAAAGTTAGTCATGTGACTGGTGAATTTCTGTTACTCCCTGTCAACATTCTTGTTCAGACGTTGCAAAGACATTCTATTATTTCCATGTTCAGTGTTAGGCATGTTACATCATAGTGGAAATAAGCCTTCCAGAGCGATCTGTTGCATCCCATCTGCCTTCATCGTAAGTATTATTCCAAAGGTTCCTTACAAACTCTGACTTGTTGTCATGGTTGCAGGTTCTGGGGCGTGGCCATTGGGAGGACAAGGGTGTGGAAAGCCTAAACAGATTTTCCAGAAAAGGACCTGAATAAGAAGATTTTTGGTAAAGGCAGTATACTCTGCTCTGGGTGCCTCATTGTAAATATTTTTTTTATTTTCAAAGGTAGCATAATCTGGGACCACTAAATTATACAGAATTATCCACTGGCAAAAATCTAAAGTACTATCTATCTAAAGAACAGCTTTCAAAAGTAAAAGTAGTACATTTATGTATTTTTTTATCGTGAGATGCATGAGTGAAAGTTTTTTAGTGACTATAAGTATTCTCCATGGCAGTTTACATTTTGAAGGTTGGTTTAATTGAACACTGGTTCTGGGCGAAATGACTCTCTAAGAAGTTTGTAATGATTACAAGATCAAGCCAAGAGGTTTTAGAACAGTGACCAAGGGTACCAGAACCTCTTTATGCAGGCAAGTCAAGGTTAGAGAAACAGGGGGCCAGCATCCCGCTTTGAACTCACAACCCTGAGAAAAACCAAGATAATTCAACTCTGAATTATCTTGGTGTTTTGCTCTGAAGTGATAGAAGGATAGCCTTGTCTGCAGTAATACCAGCGGGTCGTCAAACTACTGTGCTGACTAAAAAACTGAGCCAAAAACCAAAGCTTTCAATCTATATCCCAATGCTCAACTATGTTAATATGACTAAAATCTTGTCCGAAAGAAAGAAATCCTGAATATAAGCAGCTGATTTGATCTTTGTTTGAGCGTAAAGATAGGGTGAGAAAATTCATTGTCCAATGGAGGTTCACATTCATAGGCGGTTCTAGACAGCGGCCAACGGGGGCCAGAGCCCCTGTAGATCATGTCATGGCCCCAGTTATGGGCCCTGTACTGAAGACATAATACTCAAAGAGATTCTAATGATGATATGCACTGGAAAAGACATGGTAACTGTTAGGTCCTTTGGATCTATTTCATGTTTTTTTCTTTACAAATTCAGTTTTAATAATTATTCAAAAACAATAAGGGGATAGTTTTAGTGGTTCTGAGATAGGATCCCAGTTTTCATCTGCAAATTTTTTTTTCAAAACAAATTTTTAAAAATACTCATATTTTTACAGCTGAATTAATAATTTTCTTGAGTTCTAATTTAGATTTTATTGAAAACGGTTATTTTAACTTAAGTCAAAATATGTAAAATTCCTAAATTCTGAATGTATATTAACCTAATAAGACATAGAATTTTAATTTAACCTAATTGAATAGAAATTTCACTTCATGCATCACCCTTTATATATTTGAATCCCTTGCCCTGTTTTTTATTTCATAGCTTTCTGTGCCCCCATGAGAACACGCTGGCCCCCTCCTGGCCCCCTGGTACAGTTGGTGTAGAACCGCCACTGTTCAAATAGCAACAACTAATCCTTACTGAATTAAGAAGTACCATAGCTGGCACACCTCTCATGGAGGTTATCAAAGAACAGACCTAGAAATGGCTGTAGGAACCCTTCTGACCAAAGACATCTTTTGGTTAACCCATAATGGGCCAGAATTTGTTTTGAAGAGGGTTGTCTGTTTTTTTCTTGGGTTTGTTGAATGGGCATTAACATCAGGCCATGGTGGAGCAAAGAATTATCACCTGACCTCAGGTTGACAAGGCACTCAGTCATCAATGACAGGAAACTCTCCTAATGTCCCACAGAAATGATATATATAACCCAATTGCTTAGGTTTAACAAACGCAACTTTTTGTGAAATATAAATGTTTAAAGGTGTTCGTACAAATTATTGATTTTTTTTGGACTTTTATGTGATTTTTCCTTTAGCGGTTATAACTTGTTAGTGAGTGTTTCAACTTTTTTAAAGAAACAGCAACCAATCAGCTTCACAGAAAGATAAACTCATCATAAAATATTCAATTTAGACTTCAGATTCTGTTGAAATTTAATTATTTTTGTTCCTAAATAAATTCAGACAAAAAATTTATCACAGTGAAACAGAAAGATTTAGAAAAATCAGCTTATTGTGAAGAAGAAAGGAAGGACATCTGTATTCAGCACACTCCAACACCTGAATGCTAATAAAAGAGTTAGTTTTACCAAGGTTGAAGACATTTTGTATTACATTACAGTACGAACTTCTCCATCCCTTAATATTATTTACCCACTCTCCTGTCTGTGTCTAAGTTCATTCAAAAACTGGTAACCTTGACCTTTTGGGGTTTTGTTTATAGTTCATAGGGAATAGTTATTTGATAGAATAGAATAGAAAAGAATAGAGTAGAAATGCCCTTTATTTTTCCTTACTGCAAAATTTAAAGTGTGTCATTTGTAGCAATGGCAATTAACACTGGAAAACGGATCTAGAAATAAGTAAAATTTTTTAAATTAAGTGTATTTCTACCCTTAATTTGAGTAGTTAGGTTTGCCAATGGAATGAGTATTTATACCTAAAATAAGATAATTAACACTTGAAGTAAGACAATGCAATTGTGTTTTCTGCTCTGTAAATGTAAATTGTTTTGTTGTATTGGCAAAATGTTTCTTTTACCTCCTCAATCCAAGGTGAACAAAATGCACTTATTTTGAGAAAAATGACTTACTGTATCTAGATTTTACATTTTTCCAGTGTGTATGAAATCATTAAAATACAAAACCAAAAACCTAAAAAGTAAAAAAGACTTAAAACTAAAGGAAAAACACATTCCAAAAAAAAGGAAAGCCATTTTAACCTGGTTTTATTTTAAAAAAGCAAACTGTGCAAATGCAGTCAGGTGGTCGGTATAAAGTTAAACCTATTGGACCTGTTGGAAGCAGTAAAGTATAACATAAGTGAAAAGGAAGGATCTGTGATAGTGCTCCATTGTGCACCTAGGGTAGCAGTGTTTAAATGAAACAATGGCGACAAGCCCCTAACCGCTCAGAATATAAAAAAACGTTAGCTGTTGGCAATGAGCATGGACTGTATGTGATCAAACATTTACAGGCTAACATATACTGATCAAGTCTAAACCTCACATTCACCGGGCTTTGAACTTTGTCTCTACACTCCTAAAAACACATTTAAACAAATTTAAATTTGCAATCAGGATGGGTGTAGAAAAAACTGAATAATTTGCATATAATTTACTCAAAACTTCTACCAAACACTGTTTGCATCTTCTTTAGTTTCTGATTTGTGAAACTTTAAAATGTGAACATTGTGACTGTAAATTGCTCCTTAGTTGCAATAATGTCACATCTAAAGCAGGAGAAATGTACGGTACTTTCCACCCACTGACAACATCCTGCATTCCCTCTTTGGTGCTGCTTTAAATTTAAAAGCAACCCGACACTCTAAGTGTGATTATTGCTTTAGTTTAATCAATGCCTGCCAGTCTGTTATGGAAGGATTAAAAGGTGTGGAGAATTAATATAAATCAGAGGTGTTCAACTCAGACCAGGCTTATAGAAATAAAGAGTTGAAAAGAATCAGGCCTTGTAACATCTGCTTTATTGCTTACAATGGAAAATCCCTCTTTAGTTAATTACCTTTATGGTACCAGAAGTTTGCATTTAGACCTGATAAGGAAATTGTTTCTAAAACTCCTGTGCCAAACAGGTTAAATAACAGGGTAAATCATCCTCGTCAGCACCTTAACTCTCCATCTGATGTTAATAGCTGTGTCAGCAGCCCTGAACAGCTCGTTAAAAACTTCAACACCAAACCCCTCCACCTCAAACCCCTACGTGTGCACATGGCAAAGCCACTTCATTGATGGAGGATCCCAAACATTTAAAGTTAAAGATGTCTGCTCTAAACGAACTGTTTGACATTTTAGAATAATTGTTTCTTTTATTATTAAGGAAAGTAAAAGTGAAAATAAGGAGGTGCAGGAGAAGTTCTAGGTGAAATATTTACCTCCTCAGACCAGAGCAGCGGAAAGCCATGCTTCTGTCCTCGCTGTGATGGGAAAGGATTGCAGAGAGGTCAAAGTCGCCAAAGAGACACTCACAAGTAAGGCACGAGAAACAGAAGGAGCTGCGGATGTAGAAAGGTTCCCCTCCCCGAAGTCGGTCCTACCTGCGCATGATGAGGACTGACTGAGAGAGGTGGTGCAGGAGATGCTCAAGCATTTTCAGAAGACACATAAAAGTTTGTTCAATGGATTCCCATTGGCCAGGAGCTCTTAGGGAGGTGGTGACTTATGTTTTATTACCAACACGTAAAAAGTTACAGAAGACCCCAAAGACATATAGGAACACCATTAACAGTTTTTTTTTTCTTTTTTTTAGTTGCTCCTAATGGCATGTTCCCTTCATGCATAGTTATCCTATTAATCATCACCTCCCATATGGAAGAAGTCCATTTTATAAACCTGTATGCTCAACATTGAAACAGAAGAATGCATGTTAGCTGGGTGTTGATTAATAAGCCTTGTCATTATCTGAAGATGCCTGCAGGAGACAAGGCATGTTGTTCCTGTATATTACGCAGGTTATGTAATTGATCCTGCACCGTTTGATCTGCTTTCTAGAAGATCTGAGAACCTCCAGTGACGACCACAGGCGGGCTACTGGGAGGAGCATCGCAGAGTACAAAGAGAAAACCTGTGAAATATCTCAACGCTTAAAGCTTTTCGTAGTCATTCTGACATTTATCACAAGAAGAAATTTGTTTCTTAAACTGCTTGTCAGCTACACAGAGTAGGAACACATTTTAGACGTTGATTTCTCTGAGGTTGTTTTTCACTATGAAAGCATGAAGTTCATTCTAAAGAGAGTCAAATTTGTGAATTTAACCCCAAAAGATAACTAAAAAAGACGGTAAACATGTTTGCATAAAACATTTAACTGTTTAAAAGCGACACTTCAATGTTTCTACTGCTTCAAAGGGGAAGTTGATACAGTGAGAGGGGAGGCTCATGTTTCTAGTCTTCCTGATAATTGAAACTGCATGCTCCTACTGAAACAGGACCAAACCGTTTGGGATTATTCCCTCATAAGTGCACCTCGCATCAGAATGTTCAAGGAACTCTGTGTATGGTCAGACCTCCATGAAGTGTAATTTGTTGTGTGAAATGTGTTACAGCCTCAAAGCTGCAAACACAAATGTTTGACAGGGTATTGGTACATTCAGGAGCCTACAATGAGTTGGGTTCAGACTATGTTTAACATTGAAAATAAGAATAACTTTAAGGTCAGGCCCACTCATGTTGTGTGGGATGCAAAAATAAGTGAATCATTAAAAAGTAAAAATTACATTTCATTGAAATATTAAAATATATAATATAAATTAATAAAGGGGTCATAGAATGCAAAACCGAATTTATACTACATAGATGAATAACAATAGCTCATAGGGTGAAATGGACGTACAGAGAAGTTCAAAACCTAGCCTGACGAAGTCCTACTCAATTCTAGCTTATAATATGAGTCTGGATACTGCTCCATAGAGCTGTGATTATGGGGGCGTGTTTCGAATGAAAATCCAGGAAAAAATGCCTCTGCACTCAATTGGATAGACCTGGTACAACCAATAAGAGCAACGGAGTGCATTTATGTTGTTGCGACCAAGGGAGCTAGCTGATAAATTAAACTTTTGTCGAACCCGTAGGAAGGATGCCAAAAACGTCTTTTTTTTTTTCAACAAATGCCTTGTTCGCATTTCTCTGCTCCTCTTTTGAAATTAATTTGCTGTCGACATCTAGAACAGATTTACAGCAGACCCAGCCTGCCAGCGGCAATATTGTTAATAGCCACGCGTGCTGCGAGTCACGTATTGATTACGCTACTGCTGATCATCTGGCCCATCATCGTGAGCAAAGCCTGCCCTGACAATTGATTGGATCGCCAGATATTGTGCAAAAGTAACAGTAACGCATCAACCACGGACTAAAGCGCCGCATGGGGAGACAACAACAATGGCTGCCGCTTGGAGAGTTAAGGTGTAGATTCTGCTATTAGGGTCTGTTCTAGAAGATATCGACAGCAAATTACCTCAAAAGATGAACAGAGAAACGCGATCAAGGCTTATCTTCTTATTCTAGCGGAAATCTTTGATTTTTGTTGACAACAACTATGCGCCGCTAACATACACGCCACGCACCTGTGCTGCTCTTATTGGTTGTAGGTCTATCCAATTGAGTGCAGAGGCATTTTTTTTTCCTGGTTCGCTCAAACACTTCATAATCACAGCTCTATGGAGCAGTATCAGACCTCATATTCTGACTAGAATTGAGTAGGGACTACGTCAGGCTAAGTTCAAACCCTCCTCTCTGCAAATCTCACAATTCTAAACTTCACCATAAAACTCATGCATTCCAAACTAAGCCCTGAGTTGACGCTTCATCTCTCAGGGATGGTGCTATATTTGTCTCATGCCTGAAATTGACATACAGACCTGCTCACTGGTTAACTGGCCCAAGGGAGGGGGATGGGGTATGAAGTGTTGACTGCTGGGCGCTGACTGGACCGGACTTCAGCAGAGCCATGAGCCCCCGCCCTTGACTATTTAAAAAATGTTTTATGTATGAAAAGTCCGGGAAAAGAGGACGTCTGGTCACTCCCACCATATCAACATGTTGGATGTTTCAGTGAATGAGTGCTTGTTGCTATGATGCGCCTTTAATCAGCAGCTTTGATCGTTGTAAACCAACCAACGCCATCAGCTCATCTAAATATTAATGAGATCATACGCCTCATAAAAGGAGAAACCTGTCATTTCATTCTAGAGCTTTTAACCAGGCTGCATTAGGCTCATAGAACAGCAAATATGCTATTTAGCCCAACCAATGTTGCACACCCTATTCAGAGACCTTAAGGACCAGCACCACATACCCTCGATAATCATTCAATGACCCCTTCTAAATAAAACAATTTCTAAAGGAGAAGAATAAATAAATGCATTCTTTTTATTCTGGATATTAAAATAACAATATCAGCTTGTTATATTTTGGAGATAGTTATGAATTTATCTTGTACATTATAAACAACTACAAACATACATTTTAATTTTCTTTTACCAAATTACATATAAATAATAAACAATAAATATTCCAAAAAAAGTTAAATTAAAAAAAATCCTCTGGACTTTGTATCCAAGTTTTAAAATGTTTCACTTCCCATCCAGGAAGCTTTTTCAATTCAAAACATTTTGGAATTGAAAGGCTTTCTAGATGGAAGTGAAACATCTTCAAACTTGGAAACAAAGTCTATTAGTTTTAACTTTTTTGGTATACATAGGATCAAATATGTATCTATAGAAATATATAGTAAATGAATTGATGTATGTAACCATAAACAGGGTTAAATCAGGGCCAGCTGGAGTTTCACTTGATTTTTCTGGAGATATTTGACACCTTTACACTAGTTGGCTCCTACTATAGCAGTCTGTAGTTGAAGTGCTGATGTTTAAGCATCATGGAGGTCCATCCTGCTGAATAAAAACCAATTCAAATGCAAAAACCCAACCGTCGTTTTCCTAGGTTGTTAAAGTCTTTTGTTGTGTATGGTTTTTGTGTTTGGCCATTTAAGTCAGTTTTCACTCCCACAGGTTTTGTATCCTTTTTAGCTGATTTGTATAGATTTAATACATTATTGAATCAACTGTAGTGTTTACAGATTTTTCCACGCGCACTATGAATCTCTAGAGCTCCACCAGAAATAATGAAATCTTTATTGCTTTTCCAATTGATGCCTTCCATTCCTAATTTGTAAGTTTAGGCCTTGATCCTTTAAAATTGAGGCAGCCTTTTTGCCTTGTGTTAAGCTGAGTAAAAGTCATTTAGAGCCACAAATATTGTCTGACCTCTCAATAAAATACAGCTTGTTATTTTTTGTTTAATCTCTTATATAACAAATCTGCTGCTATTTCAAAACAACATTTTATTTTTCATTTTAGAACAAGTAAAACAAAATGATTCATGAAGATGAACCATGAATATTCTTCCATAAGATATTATTATTTTCTGATGTAAAAAAAAAAAATAGAAAACTATCATAATTTCTGAGCTTATAAAAAAGGTAGATCTAAAGGCATCCTAAAATTCTTTTCTTAGAAAAATGACAAAAGCTTCTGAGACTGGTATTTGCTATTAGACTATATTAGCTGCTTCTTAATACTCATTTAAGGCCCCTATAAGGAGGCATTTTAGAGGGTACAAGACCCCGGATATGTGGACAAACGTGTCTTTGTTAAGTTTACAGCTGTATCAATTCAATTCCAAATTAGTATGAGGGGAAATTAGTTCCATTAATTTTTTTAAAGAAAAGAACACATTTTGTAAATGGAAATTGGAATATAAATAGCTGAAATTGAACTTTGAGGTTGACTTTTGTAATTGCATTCTTTTCAAACTGTATTTTAACAATTCATTTTTTAATTTTGCTGGTGTGTTTTTTGCAGTGAATACACACATTTATTGGTCTGCATGGATGTTAGCAACATTCCTAATGAAGCTAAACGAACTGGACCACTTACCCTCATGTGATCAGAGACTCATCCTCTCATGAAGCAGTTGTTTAGCATTTCAAACAAAATCTGTTTTGAAATCAAATCAGCATTGTTCCTACTAAAAGACTTCAATCAACAGCTCAACATGCCACCAACAAGCATCTGAGATGGATCGCATGTATAAGACTTTGATTCTGATGACCTGATTCAGCCCTCGGTCTATCCCCTTTCTCCACCATCCTCTTCAAGCTCCAATCTGGCTCCTTCTCTCCATGCTGCTGCTTCGTCTGTGATTGGAAGTAAAACCCTGGACTCATACTGCTTTCTAGGGCATGAAATGGCGGTCAGAAGATGCCATGTTGAACCTGGTTCTGCCAAAAGATTTCTGCAAATCAAAGTTTTTTCTCTCCATCGTCACTTTATGCTTGCTCTTCATGAAGATTCATAATGAACCTACAGCTTGTTCCAGCTGGCTTTTCATCTTCATACCCACTCATTCAGCAGCTCATGAATGTAATCAAAAAGTAAAAATGTATTATTATGTACCCCTGCTGGGACGAACACCCAAATTCTTAAAATATTGTTTTGAACAAAACTCTGCTAAATGCATCCCTCTTTCTGTGGTTTTTTTAGGTTGAAATTGTTTTCATATACAAGTCAAGGGTGAGCTCTTGTTTTGGGGCACAAATTGAAGAGAAGTGTAATCTAAAAAAGCCAATTTTAATCAATCAATCAATTATCAACTTTTTCCAGTATGTTGCGTCCATAAAAACGTAAAAAATAAAATAGAAAGACACTAAAGTAGGATTCGTTCTTGAAAACAATAAAAACAGAAAAGTTAATTTAAAAGGAAGTTTACATAGAATGACAATAAAAATAAAAATCATTTTAAAAAGCAAATGGCCTTGGGTGTAGTAAGCTCAGGAGACCATCCTGACCCGCGCGAGCCAAGTGATTTCACCTCGCTGAACAGCTCCTGAAAGACTCTCCGTTGAAGAAAATTTGGGAGCCGTTTCACCAAACAACGCTCACCCAGCGTTGGTTTGAGGCGGTTGAGGTGTGATTTCAACGAAGCGCGGCAGTTCAGTCTAAAGAACATGGCGGCTTCAGCCGATGAAACTAGCGTTAGCGTGGCTATCGAGCAAGTTTTATCGGAATTACAGAGTATTTCTTCACTGAAAGAAGAGCAAAACACTGCTCTGGAGGCCTTTCTCAGAGGAAAAGATGTTTTTGCTCTTCTCCCCACTGGTTTCGGCAAGAGTAGCCTGGCTGTTAGTACGTCATATGCTTTGTTGATCTGATTGGTTTATTTGGCCCGTCTATCACCAACATAGGCCAATCAGCTAACCAGTATTTTCGCCCCTTCCCAAAATTACTGCAACGGAAGGTTTCCAGATGGATATGCAGAGCAATCCATCTGGCGCAGTCAGGTTATAGTGGGTAGGGAATAGAGATTGGAACCCTGAGGTTCTGAGTTTGGGCCCCATTCCCACAGACTGCCACTCTGGGTTCCTGAGCAAGACCCCTAACCCCACACTGCTCCCCAGACGCCACACGATGGCAGCCCACTGCTCCCTAAGGGGATGGGTTAAATGCAGAGGTAAATTTCTCTAATGTGAGATCAATAAAGTTCAGCTACTATTATTAATTTGCATGTTTTCTAAGCCAAAACCAGGCTTTGTTTGGGCTAACCTATAAAGCTTGGAACTCAACACTAACTTTGACATTTTGGATCAAAAAACCTTCCTGGATGGGAAGTGAAACATCTCCAAATTTGGAAACAAATTCAAGGGGATTGTTTTTAACTTTTTTTGGAATGACTATGACCTGGATGACTAAGAATCTTCACCAGCATAACATAGCAAATGTTTACCTATTATAACAGATGAGCTGCTGTCCTGAACTCTAGCGTTAGCATTGCACATCTCTCTCTAAGCATCTCCCGGATTGTATGTTGCATCGCTAGTACCAGCTGATATGATAGAGTAACTACAGATAGATTGCAAGATATTTATTCAAACCTCAGTTCCTCTACTTTCTGTTTTTTGCAGTAAAACATAACGTCAGCCTTTGATGGTAATTATGCCCTAATCCCTTATTAAATAGCTCCAAAGACCCAGCGCCTTGAGAGAAGATCCAATATCCATTTCTACTCCAACAATAAATAATCCTGCTTTTCCCCCAGGTTCCTCGTACCCTGGTTTTCAACAATATTCTAACAAGAACATAAAATCCCTTAGTGACCTAGTTGCAGATCATAAGCTAATGTCATTTGAACAGCTTGCTAACATTTACAAGCTCTCCAAACAGGAATTCTCCTGTTTCTTGCAAATAATGCATTATATTACTCAGAGCACAACCCTTATCGACCACCCTGAAACATTTGTTGTTGAGAAAATTCTGTTTAATTAACAAGTAAAAGTGTCTATGAGCTCACTTTAGCATACCCTGAACGGAGTTTGAGCTACTGATGGGCGGGGGGTCAGGGGTGTGTGGGGGAGGGAGTTTTCTGTAACCATAGATGAGGACAAGTGGGATACTATCTGGTCTTGCAAAAGGGATCTCAGTTTGTACTCGGACAAGAGAAATACAACTTAAGATTTTACATAGACTACATATCTCACCCCATCGTTGGAGCCTCTTTAACCGCTCCCTTTCCCCTCTCTGTTTCAAGTGCAAAATTGATGTGGGAACTCTAACTCACTGTCTCTGGACTTGTAACAAACTTCAAAGATACTGGGCTGAAATTACAAGTGAAATGGTGAAGCTTTTTCATATTGATTTAGAAATGGACCCTACGCCCTTGATTCTGGGTCTGCCATGTGCCTGTCTGAAAACAGTGGCAAACAAAAGACTGTACAATATCTTAACCTTTGCAGCTAGAAAATATATTATTGTGCAATGGTTCAGTGACAAAGTTCCTTCTGGCTGTGGTTGGCGTAAATTTATTTTTGAACTATTTCCTCTGGAATATCCAACAAATATTGCATCACAGTGAAGACCGGTTTTACAGAGTATGGCGCCAATTTATGGACTATATTGGACCGGACCTCTGCTCCACACTATTAAGTGGCTTGTGGGCTTGAACAGTATATGTGCATTATAAGACTGAGGCCCCGTCCACACGAAGACGAACCCTGGCCTAAACGCACAAATTTTTCACCAAACCAGCCTCTCATCCACACAAAGCCGGCGTTTCGGGGGTCTGTAAACGATCTTTTTTTTATTCAGCCTTCAGAGTGGGAAGATTTCGAAACGCCGTTTTCGCGTTTCCATCTTTACGCTCTAACCGCATATTTTTTTTTACACGCATGCGTCATAGCGTCGCCTCTAAACACGCATGCGCGACACAGTATCAAAACAACAATGGCGCCGTTGCTGCTAATGCTACTCACCCTGCTGTCGGGCTTACAACAGAATCTTCTTCTTCTGGAATATCTCCAGGAAGAACAGAGCAATATAGACGATATAGTTCAGCACCTGAATTTGACTTAACCACGAAAATGGGCCCGCAGGGCAAACGTATAAATATTACTGCGCATGCCCAACATTTCGTTGGACGGGGGCCTGATGCTGATGAAGGTTCTCAGTCATCCAGGTCATAGTCATTCCGTAAAATTTCAAAAAATATCCACTGGACTTGGTTTCCATGATTTGAAGACGTTCTAACCTCTCAGGAAGCTTTCTCCAATTACAAATGAAAGCTTTCTCCTTCACATTTAAATTGAGAAGCTTCACTGGAGAGGTTCTTGAGAAAACTTAAATAGATCAAAAAGTCCTACGGAAATATAAGACTGATTTACCACATTTTGCACCATGTTATATGTTCATCTGCTATGTGAAGAGCTGTCATGTAGGTTTATGTGACTTTGTTCTGTTCTGTGTCTAATATGATAGACACTGTTTGTTGAAACACCGAAAATGCAATAAAAAAATTGCTCCAATGGATTTAAATATATGTAAGTTTCCTTCTTTTTTTGTTAAAACAATTTACTCAAAGTTCCAATGAAGTTTTTTTCATAACCACATAATCCTAAAAGATTTTATAATAGGATGAATAAAAATCATAAAAGTTTAAAAATAAACCATGAATCATCAATGCAGTTTGCTAGATTATGCATTTGCTATCATGGCTGTTTTAAGAGCAGTGTCCTCACGGCACAGCCACACTAAAACTTTGAGCATTTAGGTTCCCTCATCCTGGCAACTGTCTTAAGCTGGAGGGGGAAAATAAATCAATGAAGCTCCCATTTTAATCAAGAGTGCTTGGAGCTTATGGCCAAATGTCCTGAAAGAAAAGAAGCAATTGACTTTGTTTTTGATTTTTTTAAAAGGTGAGTTTCAGAACAAAAAGTGAGGCTTTTTCCAGCAGCCCTGGCTGGTGAATTAAGGTCGAAGAAAGACCTCAGGGAGAAAAAGCAGTACTGGAAACAGACACACTGTTACCATAGCCAGCAGCTTACATGTCATGAACATTTATATTCGTTTGTTACATAATCCTCCCTGCCCCCTTCATGTGACAAGTGATTAGTCTGAGAGGAGTCATTTAACCATGACAGATGGCATTTTAATTGCTCCACATGATTGTCAGGA
>JAGKQL010000046.1:9020458-9041783 GCA_018398635.1 Cyprinodon brontotheroides | reverse complement strand
TCCTGACAATCATGTGGAGCAATTAAAATGCCATCTGTCATGGTTAAATGACTCCTCTCAGACTAATCACTTGTCACATGAAGGGGGCAGGGAGGATTATGTAACAAACGAATATAAATGTTCATGACATGTAAGCTGCTGGCTATGGTAACAGTGTGTCTGTTTCCAGTACTGCTTTTCTCCCCTGAGGTCTTTTCTTCGACAGCCTTAATTCACCAGCCAGGGCTGCTGGAAAAAGCCTCACTTTTTGTTCTGAAACTCACCTTTTAAAAAATCAAAAACAAAGTCAATTGCTTCTTTTTCTTTCAGGGACATTTGGCCATAAGCTCAAGCACTCTTGATTAAAATGGGGAGCTTCATTGATTTATTTATTTTCCCCCCTCAGCTTAAGACAGTTGCCAGGATGGGGAACCTAAATGCTCAAAGTTTTTAGTGGCTGTGCATTTGAGGGACACTGCTCTTAAAACAACCATGATAGCAAATGCATAATCTAGCAAACTGCATTGATGATTCATGGTTTATTTTTAAACTTTTATGTTTTTTATTCATCCCTATTATAAAATCTTTTTAGGATTATGTAGTTTAAATAGAAAAAAAACTTCATTGGAACTTTAGAGTAAATTGTTTTAACAAAAAGAAGAAACTTACATATATTTAAATCCATTGGAGCAATTTTTTTATTGCATTTTAGATTATTTCAACAAACAGTGTCTATCATATTAGACACAGAGAACAGAACAAACACAAAAAACCTACATGACAGCTCTTACATAGCAGATGAACGCCTAACGCGGTACAAAATGTGGTAAAATCGTGTATATTTCGTAAAATTCCAAAAAATATCCACTTGACTTTGGTTCCAAAGTTTATACCCATACCTCTCAGGGCTTTCTCCAATTTAAATGGCGAGTTGAAAGCTTTCTCAATTTAATTGAAAGCTTCCTGGAGGTTGTGAAACTATGAAACCAAACGTGAATATTTACAATTTCGGAGACAATATATTACACAGATGACTGAGAGCCTTCTAGCCAGCATCAGGCCCCACTCCAGCGAAATGTTGGGCATGGCATCTTTGCCTATTTACTCACGTTTGCCCTGCGGGCCCATTTTCGTGGTTAAGTCAAATTCAGGTGCTGAACTATATCGTCTATATTGCTCTGTTCTTCCTGGAGATATTCCAGAAGAAGAAGATTCTGTTGTAAGCCCGACAGCAGGGTGAGTAGCATTAGCAGCAACGGCGCCATTGTTGTTTTGATACTGTGTCGCGCATGCGTGTTTAGAGGCGACGCTATGACGCATGCGTGTAAAAAAAAATATGCGGTTAGAGCGTAAAGATGGAAACGCGAAAACGGCGTTTCGAAATCTTCCCACTCTGAAGGCTGAATAAAAAAAAGATCGTTTACAGACCCCCGAAACGCCGGCTTTGTGTGGATGAGAGGCTGGTTTGGTGAAAAATTTGTGCGTTTAGGCCAGGGTTCGTCTTCGTGTGGACGGGGCCTCAGTCTTATAATGCACATATACTGTTCAAGCCCACAAGCCACTTAATAGTGTGGAGCAGAGGTCCGGTCCAATATAGTCCATAAATTGGCGCCATACTCTGTAAAACCGGTCTTCACTGTGATGCAATATTTGTTGGATATTCCAGAGGAAATAGTTCAAAAATAAATTTACGCCAACCACAGCCAGAAGGAACTTTGTCACTGAACCATTGCACAATAATATATTTTCTAGCTGCAAAGGTTAAGATATTGTACAGTCTTTTGTTTGCCACTGTTTTCAGACAGGCACATGGCAGACCCAGAATCAAGGGCGTAGGGTCCATTTCTAAATCAATATGAAAAAGCTTCACCATTTCACTTGTAATTTCAGCCCAGTATCTTTGAAGTTTGTTACAAGTCCAGAGACAGTGAGTTAGAGTTCCCACATCAATTTTGCACTTGAAACAGAGAGGGGAAAGGGAGCGGTTAAAGAGGCTCCAACGATGGGGTGAGATATGTAGTCTATGTAAAATCTTAAGTTGTATTTCTCTTGTCCGAGTACAAACTGAGATCCCTTTTGCAAGACCAGATAGTATCCCACTTGTCCTCATCTATGGTTACAGAAAACTCCCTCCCCCACACACCCCTGACCCCCCGCCCATCAGTAGCTCAAACTCCGTTCAGGGTATGCTAAAGTGAGCTCATAGACACTTTTACTTGTTAATTAAACAGAATTTTCTCAACAACAAATGTTTCAGGGTGGTCGATAAGGGTTGTGCTCTGAGTAATATAATGCATTATTTGCAAGAAACAGGAGAATTCCTGTTTGGAGAGCTTGTAAATGTTAGCAAGCTGTTCAAATGACATTAGCTTATGATCTGCAACTAGGTCACTAAGGGATTTTATGTTCTTGTTAGAATATTGTTGAAAACCAGGGTACGAGGAACCTGGGGGAAAAGCAGGATTATTTATTGTTGGAGTAGAAATGGATATTGGATCTTCTCTCAAGGCGCTGGGTCTTTGGAGCTATTTAATAAGGGATTAGGGCATAATTACCATCAAAGGCTGACGTTATGTTTTACTGCAAAAAACAGAAAGTAGAGGAACTGAGGTTTGAATAAATATCTTGCAATCTATCTGTAGTTACTCTATCATATCAGCTGGTACTAGCGATGCAACATACAATCCGGGAGATGCTTAGAGAGAGATGTGCAATGCTAACGCTAGAGTTCAGGACAGCAGCTCATCTGTTATAATAGGTAAACATTTGCTATGTTATGCTGGTGAAGATTCTTAGTCATCCAGGTCATAGTCATTCCAAAAAAAGTTAAAAACAATCCCCTTGAATTTGTTTCCAAATTTGGAGATGTTTCACTTCCCATCCAGGAAGGTTTTTTGATCCAAAATGTCAAAGTTAGTGTTGAGTTCCAAGCTTTATAGGTTAGCCCAAACAAAGCCTGGTTTTGGCTTAGAAAACATGCAAATTAATAATAGTAGCTGAACTTTATTGATCTCACATTAGAGAAATTTACCTCTGCATTTAACCCATCCCCTTAGGGAGCAGTGGGCTGCCATCGTGTGGCGTCTGGGGAGCAGTGTGGGGTTAGGGGTCTTGCTCAGGAACCCAGAGTGGCAGTCTGTGGGAATGGGGCCCAAACTCAGAACCTCAGGGTTCCAATCTCTATTCCCTACCCACTATAACCTGACTGCGCCAGATGGATTGCTCTGCATATCCATCTGGAAACCTTCCGTTGCAGTAATTTTGGGAAGGGGCGAAAATACTGGTTAGCTGATTGGCCTATGTTGGTGATAGACGGGCCAAATAAACCAATCAGATCAACAAAGCATATGACGTACTAACAGCCAGGCTACTCTTGCCGAAACCAGTGGGGAGAAGAGCAAAAACATCTTTTCCTCTGAGAAAGGCCTCCAGAGCAGTGTTTTGCTCTTCTTTCAGTGAAGAAATACTCTGTAATTCCGATAAAACTTGCTCGATAGCCACGCTAACGCTAGTTTCATCGGCTGAAGCCGCCATGTTCTTTAGACTGAACTGTCGCGCTTCTCGTTGCGTCACACCTCAACCCGCCTCAAAGCCAACGCTGATTGAACGTTCGTTTGGTGAACGGCTCCAAATTTTCTTCAACGGAGAGTCTCCAGACTGATTAACGAGTGAAATCTTGAAAGCTGTGAGATCAGGATGGTCTCACGAGGCTTATACCCACTAGGCCATTTGCTTTTTTAAATGATTTGCACATTTTTTTATTGTCATTCTATGTAAACTTCCCCTTTTAAATTAACTTTTCTGTTTTTTTATTGTTTTCAATTTGAACGAGAATCCTACTTTGAGTGTCTTTCTATTGTTATTTTTGATTTTTATGGACCATGTGTCTGGAAAAAGTTGATAATTGATTGATTGATTAAAATTGGCTTTTTTAGATTACACTCTCTTCAATTTGTGCCCAAAACAAGAGCTCACCCTTGACTTGTATATGAAACAATTCAACCTAAAAAACTCACAGAAAGAGGGATGCATTTAGCAGAGTTTTGTTCAAACAATATTTTAAGAATTTGGTGTTCGGGTCCTAGCAGGGTACATAATAATACATTTTACTTTGATTACATTCATGAGCTGCTGAATGAGTGGGTATGAAGATGAAAGCCAGCTGGAACAAGCTGTAGGTTCGTATGAATCTTCATGAAGAGCAAGCATAAAGTGACGGTGGAGAGAAAAAACTCCCATTTGGTAGAAATCTTTGGCAGAACCAGGCTCAACATGGCATCTTCTGACCGGCTGCGGATGCCTTGTGAAAGCAGTATGAGTCCAGGGTTTTACTTCAATACGGGCAAGCAGCAGCATGGAGAAGGAGCCAGATTGAGCTTGAAGAGGATGGTGGAGAAGGGGATAGACGAGGGTTGAATCAGGGTCATCAGAATCAAAGTCTTATATGCGATCCATCTCAGATGCTTGTTGGTGGCATGTTGAGCTGTTGATTGAAACGTGCAAAATGAAAGATGCTGATTTGATTTCAAACAGATTTGGTTAAATGCTAAACAGCTGCTTCATAGAAGGATGAGTCTCTGATCACATGAGGGTAAGTGGTCCAGTTCCGTTCTGGCTTCAATAGGAATATTTGCTAACATCCATGCAGACCAATAGAAATGTGTATTCACTGCAAAAAGCACACAACAGAAATTGAAAATGTGGTGTTAAAAATACGGATTTGAAAAGAATGCAATTACAAAAGTCAACCTCAAAGTTCAATTTCAGCTATTTATATTCCAATTTCCATTTACAAAATGTGTTCTTTCTTTAAAAAAATTAATGGAACTAATTTCCCCTCATACTAATTTAGATTGGGTGATACAGCTGTAAACTTAACAAGACACGTTTGTCCACATATCCCGGGGGTCTTGTACCCTCTAAAATGCCTCCTTATAGGGGCCTTAAATGGTATTAAGAAGCAGCTAATATAGTCTAATAACAAATACCAGTCTCAGAAGCTTTTGTCATTTTTCTAAGAAAATTTTAGGATGCCTTTAGATCTACCTTTTTTATAAGCTCAGAAATTATGATAGTTTTTCTATTTTTTTTTTTTACATCAAATAATATCTTATGGAAGAATATTCATGGTTCATCTTCATGAATCATTTTGTTTTGCCTTGTTCTAAAAATGAAAAATAAAATGTTGTTTTTTGAAATAGCAGCAGATTTGTTATATAAGAGATTAAACAAAAAATAACAAGCTGTATTTTATTGAGAGGTCAGACAATATTTGTGGCTCTAAATGACTTTTACTCAGCTTAACACAAGGCAAAAAGGCTGCCTCAATTTTAAAGGATCAAGGCCTAAACTTACAAATTAGGAATGGAAGGCATCAATTGGAAAAGCAATAAAGATTTCATTATTTCTGGTGGAGCTCTAGAGATTCATAGTGCGCGTGGAAAAATCTGTAAACACTACAGTTGATTCAATAATGTATTAAATCTATACAAATCAGCTAAAAAGGATACAAAACCTGTGGGAGTGAAAACTGACTTAAATGGCCAAACACAAAAACCATACACAACAAAAGACTTTAACAACCTAGGAAAACGACGGTTGGGTTTTTGCATTTGAATTGGTTTTTATTCAGCAGGATGGACCTCCATGATGCTTAAACATCAGCACTTCAACTACAGACTGCTATAGTAGGAGCCAACTAGTGTAAAGGTGTCAAATATCTCCAGAAAAATCAAGTGAAACTCCAGCTGGCCCTGATTTAACCCTGTTTATGGTTACATACATCAATTCATTTACTATATATTTCTATAGATACATATTTGATCCTATGTATACCAAAAAAGTTAAAACTAATAGACTTTGTTTCCAAGTTTGAAGATGTTTCACTTCCATCTAGAAAGCCTTTCAATTCCAAAATGTTTTGAATTGAAAAAGCTTCCTGGATGGGAAGTGAAACATTTTAAAACTTGGATACAAAGTCCAGAGGATTTTTTTTAATTTAACTTTTTTTGGAATATTTATTGTTTATTATTTATATGTAATTTGGTAAAAGAAAATTAAAATGTATGTTTGTAGTTGTTTATAATGTACAAGATAAATTCATAACTATCTCCAAAATATAACAAGCTGATATTGTTATTTTAATATCCAGAATAAAAAGAATGCATTTATTTATTCTTCTCCTTTAGAAATTGTTTTATTTAGAAGGGGTCATTGAATGATTATCGAGGGTATGTGGTGCTGGTCCTTAAGGTCTCTGAATAGGGTGTGCAACATTGGTTGGGCTAAAAATGGCATATTTGCTGTTCTATGAGCCCTAATGCAGCCTGGTTAAAAGCTCTAGAATGAAATGACAGGTTTTCTCCCTTTTATGGTATGATCATTAATATTTAGATGAGCTGTGCGCTGATTGGTTGGTTTACAACGATCAAAGCTGCTGATTAAAGACGCATCATAGCAACAAGCACTCATTCACTGAAACATCCAACATGTTGATATGGTAGGAGTGACCAGACGTCCTCTTTTTCCCGGACTTTTACATACATAAAACATTTTTTTAAATCGTCAAGGGTCGGGTGGCTCATGGCTCTCTGCCGAAGTCCGGTCCAGTCAGCGGCCCAGCAGCCAACACTTCATACCCCCCATCCCCCTCCCTTGGGCCAGTTAACCGCGTGAGCAGGTCTGTATGTCAATTTACAGGGCATGAGACAAATATAGCACCATCCCTGAGATGATGGGCCTCGGTCCTTGTTTGAATTCGCCCGTTTTATGGTGGGAAGTTTAGAATTGTGAGATTTTTAGAAAGGAGAGAGGTTTGAACTAGCCTATAGCTATTAGTCCTACTCCAATTCTAGTCAGAATATGGAGTCTGATACTGCTCCATAGAGCTGTGATTATGGAAGTGTTGGTGAACCGGAAAAAATACCTCTACTTACTCAATTGGATGAGACCTACAACCAATAGAACAGCGAGTCGCGTGGCGGTATGTTAAAGGCATAGTTGTTCAACAAAAATCAAAGCGTGCAGTTTCGCCTAGATAAGAAGATAAGCCTTGATCACGTTTCTCTGTCATCTTTTGAAATTAATTTGCTGTCGATATCTTCTAGAACGAACCTAATAACAGAATCTACACACCTTAACTCTTAGCGGCGGCCATTGTTTATTTACGTGTCTCCATGCGGCGCTTTTGGTCCGCGTGGTTGATTACGTTACTGTTATGCTCGCACAATATCTGGCGATCCTCAAATCAAATTGTCAGGGCAGGCTTTGCTCACGATGATGGGCCAGATGATCAGCAGCAGTAGCGTAATCAATACGTGACTCGCAGCACGCGTGGCTATTAACACTGCCGCTAGCTGAAATAGGCTGATTCTGCTAACCAAACTCTGTTCTAGAAAAGATAATGACGGCAAATTAAATTCAAAAAGAAAACAGCGGCTGGCTGACTGTTGAAAAAAAAAAAAGAGCGTTTTTTGGCATCCTTCCCTCACCGGAGTTAGGCAAAAGTTTATTTATCCAGCTGGCTTTCCCTTGGTGCGGCAACATCACGTCACACACTCCGTTTGCTCTTTGTGGTTTGTAGGTCTATCCAATTGGGGAATGAAACACATTTTCTGGTTAAGATTCGAAACACACCTATAATTTGGAGCAGTATCAGACTCATATTCTGACTAGAATTGAGTAGGACTACGTCAGGCTAGGTTTGAACTTCTCTGTACGTCCATTTCACCCTATGAGCTATTGTTATTCATCTATGACAATGGAAACTCGGTTTTGCATTCTATGACCCCTTTATTAATTTATATTATATATTTTAATATTTCAATGAAATGTAATTTTTACTTTTTAATGATTCACTTATTTTTGCATCCCACACAACATGAGTGGGCCTGACCTTAAAGTTATTCTTATTTTCCAATGTTAAACATAGTCTGAACCTTTCATTGTAGGCTCCTGAATGTACATAATACCCTGTCAAACATTTGTGTTGCAGCTTTGAGGCTGTAACACATTTCCACAGCCGTTACACTTCGCCTGGAGGTCTGACCATACAGGTCACAAGTGTTCTGGTCATGAGGTGCGCCTTATGAGGGAATAAATCCCAAACGGTTTTGGTCCTGTTTCAGTAAAGACATACAGTTTCAATTATCAGGGCTAGAAACATGGCCTCCCCCTCTCACTGTATCAGCTTCCTTTGAAGCGGTAGAAACATTGAAGTGTAAACTATTAAACAGTTAAATGTTTTATGCAAACATGTTTTACCGTCTTTTTTTAGTTATCTTTGAGGTTAAATTTGCAAATTTGACTCTCTTTAGAATGAACTTCATGCTTTCATAGTGAAAAACAACTCAGAGAAATCAACGTCTAAAATGTGTTCCTACTCTGTGTAGCTGACAAGCAGCTTAAGAAACAAATTTCTTCTTGTGATAAATGTCAGAATGACTACCAAAAGCTTTAAGCCGCTGAGATATTTCCGGCCAGGTTTCTTTGTACTTCTGCATGCTCCTCCCAGTAGCCCCTGTGGTCGCCACTGGAGGTTCTCAGATCTTCTAGAAAGCAGATCAAACGGTGCAGGATCAATTACATAACCTGCAGCATACAGGAACAGCATGCCTTGTCTCCTGCAGGCATCTTCAGATAATGACAAGGCTTGTGTCAACACCAGCTAACATGCATTCTTCTGTTTCAATGCTGGAGCATACAGGTTTATAAAATGGACTTCTTCCATATGGAGGTGATGATTAACAGGATAACTATGCATGAAGGGAACATGCCATTAGGAGCAACTAAAAAAAGAAAAAAAAAACTGTTAATGGTGTTCCTATAAAGGTCTTTGGGTCTTCTGTAACTTTTTACGTGTTGGTAATAAAACATAAGTCACCACCTCCCTAAGAGCTCCTGGCCAATGGGAATCCATTGAACAAACTTTTATGTGTCTTCTGAAAATGCTTGAGCATCTCCTGCACCACCTCTCTCAGTCAGTCCTCATCATGCGCAGGTAGGACCGACTTCGGGGAGGGGAACCTTTCTACATCCGCAGCTCCTTCTGTTTCTCGTGCCTTACTTGTGAGTGTCTCTTTGGCGACTTTGACCTCTCTGCAATCCTTTCCCATCACAGCGAGGACAGAAGCATGGCTTTCCGCTGCTCTGGTCTGAGGAGGTAAATATTTCACCTAGAACTTCTCCTGCACCTCCTTATTTTCACTTTTACTTTCCTTAATAATAAAAGAAACAATTATTCTAAAATGTCAAACAGTTCGTTTAGAGCAGACATCTTTAACTTTAAATGTTTGGGATCCTCCATCAATGAAGTGGCTTTGCCATGTGCACACGTAGGGGTTTGAGGTGGAGGGGTTTGGTGTTGAAGTTTTTAACGAGCTGTTCAGGGCTGCTGACACAGCTATTAACATCAGATGGAGAGTTAAGGTGCTGACGAGGATGATTTACCCTGTTATTTAACCTGTTTGGCACAGGAGTTTTAGAAACAATTTCCTTATCAGGTCTAAATGCAAACTTCTGGTACCATAAAGGTAATTAACTAAAGAGGGATTTTCCATTGTAAGCAATAAAGCAGATGTTACAAGGCCTGATTCTTTTCAACTCTTTATTTCTATAAGCCTGGTCTGAGTTGAACACCTCTGATTTATATTAATTCTCCACACACCTTTTAATCCTTCCATAACAGACTGGCAGGCGTTGATTAAACTAAAGCAATCACATCTCTTAGAGTCTGTCGGGTTGCTTTTTAAATTTAAAGCAGCAAAAGAGGGAACAGGATGTTGTCAGTGGGTGGAAAGCACCGTACATTTCTCCTGCTTTTAGATGACATTATAACTAAGGAGCAATTTACAGTCACAATGTTCACATTTTAAAGTTTCACAAATCAGAACTAAAGAAGATGCAAACAACGGTGTTTGGTAAGTTTTGAGTAAATTATATGCAAATTATTCAGTTTTTCTACACCCATCCTGATTACCAATAAATTTGTTTAAATGTGTTTTAGGAGTCAATAGAGACAAAGTTCAGCCGGTGAATGTGAGGTTTAGACTTGATCAGTATATGTTAGCCTGTAAATGCGTTTGAAGTCATGCAGTCCATGCTCATTACCAACAGCTAGCGTTTTGCTATATTCTGAGCGGTTGAGTGGCTTGTCGCCATTGTTTCATTTTAAACACTGCTACCCTAGGTGCACAATGGAGCACTATCACAGATCCTTCCTTTTTCACTTATATTTATACTTTACTGCTTCCAACAGGTCCAATAGGTTTAACTTTATACCGACCACTGACTTAATTTGCACAGTTTGCTTTTTTTTTTTAAATAAAGCCAGGTGAAATGGCTTTCCTTTTGGAATGTGTTTTTTTCCTTTAGTTTTAAAGTCTTTTTTTACTTTTAGGTTTTTTGGTTTTGTGTTACTTAATGATTTCATACACTGGAAAAATGTAAAATCTAGATACAGTAAGTCATTTTTTCTCAAAATAAGTGCATTTTGTTCTTGGATTGAGGAGGTAAAAGAAACATTTTGCCAATACAACAAAACAATTTACATTTAAATTAAGAAAACACAATTGCATTGTCTTACTTCAAGTGTTAATTATCTTATTTTAAGAGTATAAATACTCATTCCATTGGCAAACCTAACTACTCAAATTAAGGGTAAATACACTTAATTTAAGAAATTTTTACTTATTTCTAGATCGTTTTTCCAGTGTGTGCCATTTGCTTTGCAAATGACACACTTTAAATTTTGCAGTAAGGAAAAATAAAGGGCATTTCTACTCTATTCTTTTCTATTCTATTCTATCAAATAACTATTCCCTATGAACTATAAACAAAACCCCAAAAGGTCAAGGTTACCAGTTTTTGAATGAACTTAGACACAGACAGGAGAGTGGGTAAATAATATTAGGACAATGGAAAGTTCTTAATGCTAATAATGTAATGCTAAAATAACTAAACATAGGGTAAAACTAACTCTTTTATTAGCATTCAGGTGTTGAGTAAAGGAATACAGATGTCCTTCCTTTCTTCTTCACAATAAGCTGATTTTTCTAAATCTTTCTGTTTCACTGTGATACAATTTTTTGTCTGAATTTATTTAGAACAAAAATAATTACTCAACAGAATCTGAAGTCTAAATTGAATATTTTATGATGAGTTTATCTTTCTGTGAAGCTGATTGGTTGCTGTTTCTTTAAAAAGTTGAAACACTCAATATCAGTTATACCGTTAAAGGGAAAATCACATAAAGTCCAAAAAATCAATAATTTGCATGAACACCTTTAAACATTTATATTTCACAAAAGCTGTTTTGTTAAAACCTTGCCAATTGGGTTATATATCATTTCTGTGGGACATTAGGAGAGTTTCCTGTCATTGATGACTGAGTGCCTTGTCAACCTGAGGTCAGGTGATAATTCTTTGCTCCACCATGGCCTGATGTTAATGCCCATTCAACAAACCCAAGAAAAAAACAGACAACCCTCTTCAAAACAAATTCTGGCCCATTATGGGTTAACCAAAAGATGTCTTTGGTCAGAAGGGTTCCTACAGCCATTTCTAGGTCTGTTCTTTGATAACCTCCATGAGAGGTGTGCCAGCTATGGTACTTCTTAATTCAGTAAGGATTAGTTGTTGCTATTTGAACAGTGGCGGTTCTACACCAACTGTACCAGGGGGCCAGGAGGGGGCCAGCGTGTTCTCATGGGGGCACAGAAAGCTATGAAATAAAAAACAGGGCAAGGGATTCAAATATATAAAGGGTGATGCATGAAGTGAAATTTCTATTCAATTAGGTTAAATTAAAATTCTATGTCTTATTAGGTTAATATACATTCAGAATTTAGGAATTTTACATATTTTGACTTAAGTTAAAATAACCGTTTTCAATAAAATCTAAATTAGAACTCAAGAAAATTATTAATTCAGCTGTAAAAATATGAGTATTTTTAAAAATTTGTTTTGAAAAAAAAATTTGCAGATGAAAACTGGGATCCTATCTCAGAACCACTAAAACTATCCCCTTATTGTTTTTGAATAATTATTAAAACTGAATTTGTAAAGAAAAAAACATGAAATAGATCCAAAGGACCTAACAGTTACCATGTCTTTTCCAGTGCATATCATCATTAGAATCTCTTTGAGTATTATGTCTTCAGTACAGGGCCCATAACTGGGGCCATGACATGATCTACAGGGGCTCTGGCCCCCGTTGGCCGCTGTCTAGAACCGCCTATGAATGTGAACCTCCATTGGATTAATGAATTTTCCTCACTATCTTTTACGCTCAAACAAAGATCCAAATCAGCTGCTTATATTCAGGATTTCTTTCTTTTCGGGACAAGATTTTTAGTCATATTAACATAGTTGAGCATTGGGATATAGATTGAAAGCTTTGGTTTTGGCTCAGTTTTTTAGTCAGCACAGTGGTTTGGCGACCAGCTGGTATTACTGCAGAGTAAGGCTATCCTTCTATCACTTCAGAGCAAAACACCAAGATAATTCAGAGTTGAATTATCTTGGTTTTTCTCAGGGTTTGTGAGTTCAAAAGCGGGATGCTGGCCCCCCTGTTTCTCTAACCTTGACTTGCCTGCATAAAGAGGTTCTGGTACCCTTGGTCACTGTTCTAAAAACCTCTTGGCTTGATCTTGTAATCATTACAAACTTCTTAGAGAGTCATTTAGCCCAGAACCAGTGTTCAATTAAACAACCTTCAACTGCCATGGAGAATACTTATAGTCACTAAAACTTTTCACTCATGCATCTCCGCGATAAAAAATACATAAATGTACTACTTTTACTTTTGAAAGCTGTTCTTTAGATAGATAGTCATTTTTTTGCCAGTGGATAATTCTGTAATTTAGTGGTCCCAGATTATGCTACCTTTGAAATAAAAAATATTTCAATGAGGGCACCCATAAAAAAAAAATCTTCTTATTCAGGTCCTTTTCTGAAAAATCTGTTTTAGGCTTTCCACACCCCTTGTCCCTCCCCAATGGCCGCCCCCAGAACCTGCAACCATGACAACAAGTCAGAGTTTGTAAGGAACCTTTGGAATAATACTACGATGAAGGCAGATGGGGATGCAACAGACTCTGGAAGGCTTATTTCCACTATGATGTAACATGCCTAACACTGAACATGGAAATAATAGAATGTTCCTTTGCAACGCCTGAACAAGAATGTTGACAGGGAGTAACAGAAATTCACCAGTCACATGACTAACTTTACACGATTCATGGTGCCTTATGCGGCATCATAGTATGGTAGCTACCAAAACAGGACATGAAGATTGCACATGAACACCCAATCATGTAGTAATTTCCACTGGAAAGCTTGAAAATACTAAAATACCCAAGTGCTGAGATGAGATAAACTTAGACCTATCAACATGGTGAAGAGCAGCAAACTATTTTGTATAGTTAACTCTGCTTTGTTAAATGGCCTCTCCCCGTTATGTTTGTAGCCTCATGCATTAGGGACATACCTTAAAAAAATATATATATCCCCACTGAAACTCGAGGTCTTTCATCAATTCTTGCTAGCAGTCAGTTCTTTGCATTTGCTGAATCCTCTTCTTCCTGTTGCACATGAATTAGGAAATCCAACTGATTTGCTTAAGTATCAGGTCGGGATAATATTTAGATCACACATAGTTCTGCTTCTCTACCACAACAAAAGCACTTGAACACAATGTGTTGGTAATTTACACTTTACCACTAGTAAGGATTAACTTTTACCAGGCAGCATTGAGCTTCAAGTAATACCCATCACTGACTCACCAAACACAACACAAAAATAGTTTTATTAAGATCATAACCTGGATTGAACAAAGCAAAATAGTTTTGAGCATCTAATAGGAATATTTCTTTACGGCGATCATCTTCCTGCTTTAACAAGTTATTTAAGCGGTCATAGAATGATTATATAGGGTATTTGGTGCTGGTCCTTAAGATCTCTGAATAGGGTGTGTAATATTGGTTGGGCTTAAAAAGCCTAGAATGAAGCGACAGGTTTTCTTCCTTTTATGGTATGCTCATGAATATTTAGATGAGCTGTGAGGAACTGATTGGTTGGGTTACAACAAGCCAAGCTGCTGAGCAAAGATGCATCATAGCAACAAGCACTCACTCACTGAAACATCGAAATTTTTGATATGGTAGGGTGGCCAGACATCCCCTTTTTCCCGGACATGTCCTACTATTTATACCTAAAAAAATGTCCAGGGGGAATTTCAATATCGTCCAGGATTTTCGTTGACTTCAGTGCAGAAGAACCGAGCCGTGAGCTCTGGGGCTGGTACTGGAACCCCGGAGAACGAGGGCAGGAGCCAGCGGGGGACGGAGCAACTGAATCCCACCCAGTGAGGGTAACGTGGACACAGGCGGCCCCATGCCTCCCCCCCGCCTGCCTTACAGTTAGCCGCCCAGGAGGCGAGACTTCTAAGCAGATTGCAGAAACTAATAAACCTGAGTTCAGAACTGTCCAGTGCAATAATAAAGGATAATCAGGAAGGATTGTGGATAACCTTTGTCTTTGAAAGACAAAGAAAGTGCAGAATGATCACGATGTATGATTACGTAAACATTTGGCCAAATCAAACATTATAATATTAAAACATCTTTCCCTAACTTTGCCAGACCTCCTACCTGTTGGACCCTGTTTGAAAGGCTGAGATGCCTCCATTGTCCAAACGAGCTTAACATGTCCCTGTAACTGGATGGCCTAGCTGGGGTTGGTAGTGTCCTCTGGGATGCTCTAACAACCCCAAAGTTACTCTTGTAACCTTTAAATCAAAAGTTTGCAGAATGTCTGTTTGCATTAATTTGATTCTAATATTAACTCTATTTAGCCCTTGAGCAGTTAGAAGGTTCTGGTTCTTGGCCTGCCATTCAGGAGATCTCCCCATTGTGGTACTCCTGCAGCACTACCACTGCAAATAGAATGAGTGTAGGGGATGCAATGCCGTATATACTAACCATAGCAGGGTGTCATCAAATATCCCTGTTAAGTGTCTCTGAGATAATGTTTTGCTAATGGGGTCTGTGGGCTTTACAGGTTATAAACAGAAACATGGGCTTCAGTACTGTATGTCCAAGAGATTATTATCAAGGCTTATTTCACTACACTATAGGGTTGCTGCAGCTGGTCAGGTCTTGGATTCAGCAAAATTATGTACCACCAAGTAAAGTGGTTGTAAAGACATTAAAAGGCGACATGATTTATGTCCAAGCGGCAAAATGAGGAATAATAAATAAAGAAAAAGAAAAGAGGGGTTTGCAGTCAATGCAGATTCAGCATCATGTCTCCTATAGGAAGTTTGTAAGTTGTGGGCATGAGCATGAGGAGGATCATCACACACTCACTTTCTCGCTCACCCTATCATGGGGATGAAATCTTACTTGAAAGGAACGACTTTCCTCCAGTGAACCCCCCCCTTTTATACAAAAACTGTCCCAATACACCATTAAACAGTAGCTGTTCATTAAAAAAAGTCATCTAGAACCCGTCAAATCGTTGATATGCATTGGAGATAAGTTCTTCATACCGTGAAGTTATGCACAAGTCACTGTGGGTTTTGGATAAGCTAGGCGCCACCACGACTTATGAGTAACTTAGACTTAGGGGCTGGTTATACTCTCACAGCAGTGTGTCGCAGTGGTTTTTTGTCGTAAATATTTTGATTTATATACAGTATTGAAGCGTAGTCTGTGCTGTTTTTCCCCAACACAACGTTAGAGGGACAATCACGAACTAGCTGTGGGTGTAGATGGCAGAGGCGGTGAGGAAGTGGGGGCAAGTTTTCTGCGACAATGGAGGGACATGAGGCTAAAAAAGAGCAGGGGATCCAGGTGGAAAAAGGGTCCCAGCATTTCGTTTTCCACAATGGCGGTCATACAAAAGAAAACAAAGCGTAATGTACCAAACAGGAATATGCATAAGGTAGAGCCCGGATGTAGATTTGACCAATCAGAGGCCTCCTGTCTGCGGTCACCTACAATTTTGGAGAGGTGCAGCAGAATGGGAAGGGGTAGGGGCATATTTGTGTTCACTGCAACACATGCAGGCGACCTGGTTGTGAGTATAAATCAGCCTTTTAATGTATGTCAACGATCAGATAACTTACCTGGAACATATGCCCGTATGAGCATACACATATTTTTAAGTAAACACAATTGTGGAAAAAAGCTTGTGGTTATATCAATATAAGATTACCTTGTTCGATATTTTACAGCAAAAAAAATCAGAGGAGGGTCACTACGGTATCTAAAAATTGCTCTCTTTTCAAGCTTTTAGATGTGTTCCTGATATTTGGTTTTGGGTTATTTTAATTATTCCTTATACTGTCCCCAGGATCTTCAGAAGCAGATCACTAAACATCCATTTTAATTAAAAAGCGGGACAGAAGCAAAAACTATCTAAAAAATATGCACATTAGCTCTTGAAGACCCAGTCACTTGTTATTATATATATATGGTCTGCCTTGAAGACAGATTGACGTGAAGGCAGGCGGAACCTCCCACTGGGTTTCAAAAGATACTCTCTTCTAAGGTTTTATAGCAAACCAAAGAGACCAACTCCACCTCTGAAGAGAGATCTCCGTGACTCACCCTATTAGTCCTGAGGCTTCTCACACACACCATGCATATACCTGTCATTCATGAGCAAACACACAGTAACACATGGGTTCACAGTGTGGAGACGGGTTACACACCTAACACCTCCCCTACATTATCTATTTCTCACACTGACAAGCTGCAATTTCATACTTTGGAAAAGCGCTGTCGCTATCAAAGTCAGTCTTCCTAATGATGGGTTTAGAAGGGTGTTCAAAGCTATCAAAAAAAGGAAGCTAAAGGAAGACAGTGTAAGGGTGATGATAGATTATACCGGAAAGCCGCATGACTATTACTGCTGTTTATCATTCACCCTTATCTATTTATTAACTCACTTGTGTAGTATTTTTAGCTTGGAAGCAGAATATTATTTGGCTTGATTGGAAATATTTTTAACTAACAGTATTTAAGATATTGTATGACATTTGTATTGGAAGGTATTGTTTCTCCACCAGCAGCAAAACTTATTTATACAAGCAATAAATTCAACAAATAGTGCCAGATCCCAGATATACTAGAAGCAATCGTTGCAGCAAAGGAACAATGGAAAGGACTTGATTTTTTGACTTGGGGAAAAGAATATGTTTTTAAAATTATATTTTAAAAAGATGGATGACCTTTTAAGCCATTGTTGGATGTTGTTCCTGTTTGACTACATAATGAAACAATGTCTGGCCAATTATTGCAAAGCAACAAACCCCAAGATGGTGATTATTTCTGAACAATGATTATTTCCTGCCAAGTAATGTTAAACCGCCTAGAGCAGAGGTCACGGATTAGCAGACCACGGTCCGGATCTGGACCCACCTGCTGCCTAATCCAGACCCAACCTGAGTTAAAACATTTATAAATTACTACATGTTGTCCGACGACAGTGTCTAACTTCACTTGCACCACTTCTCCTGGTAATATGGTAAAGCCATCTGGAGCACCAGGACCAGGCTACAGGTGATACCAATTAGCCAATGAGCTGCCGTCGGTCTGGGTTGCTGCTGCTGCTTTTAGACACAGCAGGCAAACCTGGCAATGGCAAGCGGGGGATGGGGAAAGGAGAAGATGATGAGAAAAAAAAGAGCAGAGAAACTGTGGACTGCTGGAAGAATTGCGATTGAACTTTGGTGAAAGAAAAGTGAAATTATGCTCAAAGATGACCCTGCATTTAGAGAGGATGTTTGGCTCAACCTGCTGCTGTGAAGCAGGATTCTCCTCCATGAACAGAATGAAAAATAAATATGGATCCAGGCTCACAAACCTTTATATGTGCTTGAAGGTTTTTTAATCTTGGGATTTTTAAAGCCTTACAGGTCAGTCTAAAGCCCACTTCTCATTGGCCCTAAAAAAAAAGAAAAAAGCAAAACAAGCAAACCAGTGGAATTTTTTTTATTCAATGATAGTAATATTTTTAAATTGAACAAAACAGAAAAATAGCATATATGACAGCGATTAGTTTTTTCTTTTATGTGCCAATGATTGTTGAGTTTCTACTCTCCATCTCTGGTTCCCATAAAACTTGCCTTTTTTGGAAGCTCATATGTTCTTGGGACATGCAGCTGGGTTGGTTGCCTATGAACAGCTAGAACTGAAAAGCAATAAGAGTTTTTCTCTAAAGATTTATTTTGTGTCTTTGTATGTATCACCTAGATTTTAAGATCTTTGAAAATCAGTATCTTTATTTTTGATTAAAAAGCTTATAAATTCTAATTTATACCACCTTTGCCATTATTTGGTAAAGTCGTACGACTTTAAAACCTACAATAATTATTAATTACCCCTCTCAAAACATATTTTCTTTTCATATTGTCTACCATCAAAAAATGAATGACATCATTGGTACAAGAACATCATTTAGACTTACACTTAGACTCAACTTTATTTATCCATTTGGGTTACTCCTTTAGGAAATTCGGTTCAGTAGCTTATATACAGCAAAAGCCTGATGCCATTAAAGATTAAAAATATGACAGAAAATATAAAAAGAGTGTATATAGTACAAAAAAGCATAAATAAAGAAAACAGTTGTAATGTTCTGGAATATGTTTCCCTTAGATATAAAATATCTGCACAGTAGAGAGTTAAAGAAGACTACATAGTAGTTGACGTGGGATATTGCACTTTGCACTGTAGAAATGTACTGACCTTATAAATAAGCGGAAATGATACAGACTCTACAGTAGCTGACTTGGGTTATTGTACTTGTACTGCAGAGATGTACTGACCTTATAAATAAGTTAAAAAAATATACAGGCTACACAGTAGTTAGGCTTGGGTTATGGCACAGGGAGAGAGAAGGATATTGCAAACGAGTGACAATAGGTAATGTTTTCTATACGATGTCAAAGGAGGGGGGTACTGACCCTTGTACCTCTTCCTATCACCTCCTCCTTTACCCAAGTGAGGAGATGTACAGCTTGATAGCTTGGGGAACAAAGGAGTTCATCCTGGATTTGGGGAGGAGCAATCTCCCACTGAGTGGTGAACATTGGCCACAGAGGGGTGTCTGGCATTGTTCATATGTCCAGTTTGTTAACTGTCCCTGTCTCCCCTCAGAGGGTTCAGATTCTTGCCAATCACAGAGCACGGCTTGACTCACCAGTTTGTCAGGTGGATGTTTCTTTCTTGGATGTGCTCCCCAGCACACACACAAATTAGAGGTTAATTTAGAAAAACCTACCAGTTTAAAAGATTAAACATCTAACTGCTTCAACATTTTTATCTCAACTGAGATTTCTTCACAGTATTTGCTCTCCAACCTAGAAGGTACCTCCAGAAAAGTCTCAGATAAAAAGTATAGGACATTCTTACTGTAGGATTACTCCAAAGAACTCTGCTAGTGGGCAGTGTTGTTTCACACGGTAAATTCTGGTCTCAATTTTTACTCTGGATAATGATTTTCTAGCATTCTGAAACAGAAAAGTCAGGTTATGCAGGGATTTAGCACAGAACGTTCCTTAAATTGCCATTAATTCTGCTTTAATAAATGCACCCAAGAGGTAATTCGTAACAAGATCACCAGTATCGCCAACATTGGTTTTTTAGTCTTTTACCAGGCTGCCATTGAAAGGATTAATCATGATTTTTGACTGTTTTTTGTTAAATAGTTTTCTCTCATTTTACTTTTATTCTTTCAGGACACAAATATGCAAATACAATTAAGCATATACAAATAAAAGTTAACAAATATCTACAACTCTGATGTGCTTGGAACAATATTTATATGTATTTTTTTTCTTATGACTTAAGGCGGTGTGTAAGGGGTTAGATGAATTTATTAGAGTCGCGAAGGAAACCCTGTGTTTCATTTGCACACGTCCAATTTCTGAAAAGAGCCGCTGGTATGAAGGTTGCCCTTTCACTAGGCATGCGGTATATGTTCTGGTTGTTGGGATTGTTACATGCACAAGCACCCCATGACAACAGTATTATGGATTTATGTCTTTGTTGTGTCATAAATATTTATTTCTATTACATAGATTAAATATAAAAAAAATAGTTGCATGGTGGTGTGATCAGACATTTACAGACATGTAGAGACAAACTTTGTTGGTGCCCTTTGTTTATTGAAAGAAAAAAATCGCAATGGTCTCAGAAATAGCTTGAATCCTAAAAGGAATAATCCAAAAAAGTAAAATGAACAAAGTAAAATTGAGACAAATAGGGTTACAGGTAGTCTCTGTGCTGTTTGATGACATGGTGTGTACCTCACTCAACATGGACCAGAGGAAGCGAAGGAAAAGAGTTGTTCCTGGAGATTAGAAAGAAAATTATAGACAAGGATGTTAAGAAGAAGCCTGTGACAACAGTTGCAATATTTATTTTATTTTGAATTGAGAAAGTTTCCTTGATGAGATGCTAAAACATCTAAAACTTGGAAACAAAGACCAGTGATTGTTTTTCACTTTTTGAAATTTCAGACAATGACTCACTTAATTTGAGACACACCTTTCACCAGCACATTGAACATATTATTCAGAAAATGCTGGTGAAGATTACCAGGCATAGCCATTCCAAAAAAAAAAAAAAAAAAAAGAAAGAAATTGAAATTGAAATTTTTGAATTAAAAAAGCTTCCTGGATGGGAAGCAAAAAGTCTTCAAACTTTTGGGGAATTCTTCAGAAATGTAAGATCCATGGGAGTGTTACCAAAGTCCCTAGGTGTGGCTGCAGAAGGAATTTCATGACAAATCATGACCTGATAACAAAAAAAGCCCAGAAAAACTTGAGGAGATTTTAGATAAACTTCAAGTTGAAGCAACACCAGTGGGAGCAACAGTGGACTTAGTGTGAGAGGACCAAAGAGGACACCGTTGTTGAAAACAAATCATAAAAAAATCCGGAGTAACTGCATGTTGACAAGCAGAAAAGCCTCCGGGAGATTCTCCTATGGATAGATGAGGAAGAAAATGACTTTTTTTTTTTTTTGCAAAAGCATAATAGTTCTATACCCATAGATGGGTATTTCTTCTTGAAAGGTCTGAAATTTATTTGTGTATTTTTATATATATTTTATCTAATATTACTTTTGTCAGGTTAAATTTATTTCTGTAACGTTTGTTGGTTTTTCCTTTCATTATATAGGGGGTATCAATAATTTTGTCCACAGATGTACACTGATGGAGAACTCAAGGGAAAATCATTCTATGTTCTATTCTAGTAGTGTGTTCTATTGCACAATATCTATTGGGATATACACTCACCGGCCACTTTATTAGCTACCCCATGCTAGTAACGGGT